>OZ022263.1:51802869-52402869 GCA_963978885.1 Nemotelus pantherinus | reverse complement strand
ATGTAACGTTGATGCATGAAGTGGCGACGTCGCTATTCACCAGACACGCACCAACTAAGTGAACAGCACTCGCCACAAGCATCAATAAAACAAATTTCCCTGTTTCCACGCGCTTCAACGAAGTAAACGGTGAATTTCAGAAGCCGCCACATTGGAATTCCCTTACATGAATACGCTTTTAAGAAGTGAACTGCACTCATCAGAAGCCGACATGTTAGAATTGTGCCCGTTTGTACACGCTCCTGCGAAATGAACAGCATTTTTCAGAAGTCGCCATGTAAAGAATTTCCCTGTAGGGAAACGCCCTTACGAAATCAGCACCAATCAGCAGAAGCCACTAGGGGAAATCTTCTGCACGAGCATGCTCGCACGATGTGAATAGGATAAGTCAGAATCTGCCATATTGGAAATCTGACTACACGGGCGTGCTGATACGAAGCAAGCAGCGTTGGTCAGAAGCCGCCATATCGGAAAGCTGCGTGCATGCACATGCTCGAACGAAGTGAACAGCAGTAGTCAGATGGCGCCATGATGAAAACCGACGTGTACGTACACAGAACTATCGTGTACACACAAATACAATAACACGCAGAGAAAGCTCACGAATTTCGGTATATTCCCAATCCCAAATTGGGAACAGCTATAAAATCGCTCATTGAGCGATGCTTCCAATTCTTTGTCTTCAAACTTTTCGATGCACTAGAGTGTGGTTTAGTCTCAACATCAAAATCATTATTTTTAAAGTATCTAAATTTATCTTTTCATGTTCATTCTAACAGTCTTTACAATAATCCAAGGTGCTTCAGCTACTGATTCTTTGTTTTTTTTTTTTTTTTTTGAACTAATGCAGCGAAATTACTCTTTAATTTTTTTTTTATTTTTTTTTTTTAAAAAAAATATATTGTTCGCACTTCGGCGGCATAGTATACATATAGTGTCATATCAAGCCCATCGGTGTCTGGCTAGTCTAGTATTTTCCTATGTGAAAAAGCTAAGTTATCGCTATCTCCTCAACAAGTCCTCAACAGGTTTGCATAGTTTTTGGAGATTTTTGATTGGGAGAAAGGTTTGCAGGAGATTGTTGCTGGCGTTGTACTGGTCTGACATGTAGCCGTTCAAGATATACTATCGTTAAAAGTTAGTTCAAAGTATTTGGCCAGCCGTTTCTAGTTTATCTCTTCAATCCTGCACTGTGAATATTCGTGGTGTCTATCGCCCTTTGGGCGGTTAATTTTTTGTACGGAAATACCGAGATAGCCAACTGTTTTCTTACAGGCTGGATCGTTTGTTCCGCTGTTTATTCTAGTGTTGAGATATTTGATCTCGATGATCGGCCAGTTGGCATTCTGTCCTAATCTTACCTCACCTGTACCTCAAGCTATTCTCTGCAACTGCTTCCTCCTTTGCATGAGAACAATGCAAGTCCGCAAGAATTTTGTTTATCCTTTTGCACAATGGTGATCGTGTTGTACTCTTATCGCTGCTTTAATGCATCGGTGAAGTATTCGATTGAATCCTCTAAGCCAGAGGTGTCCAAACTACGGCCCGCGGGCCAAACCCAGCCTGGCAGGCGATTTTATCCGGCCCGCTAAAGATTTTGAAAAATTTCGTAAAATATAAATGTAGCGTGGCGCGTCGGTATTAGATCTCGCGCAGATGAAGAGCGCGTTCGGTTAGAATGAGCACGGTATCACGCTCGAAAAAGTACAGTCTGGTATTCAAGTTTTTTCTGTATTCTGCGATACGACTCGGCCGCTCGGCTACATGAATGATTTTGTACTCTGACTGTACGTAGGCGACGCGGAGCGGCAGACTGCACTCAACTGCAGTGCCTGCAAAGCTACGAGATTGTCCACGACAAACCAAAAATTCGTCGGCCGCGGAGCTTATTTACATTCTTTACAGTTGATATATTGTAAATTGGTATGTTTAGATTTATATTTAATATATTATAAATTAATTATTATGTTAATATTATTTTTTAAAGTTGAACATGGAAACAAAAAGAAGAAAAGTAGATGACGAGTGCCGCGTTTTTAAAGAAGAATAGGGATTCAAATATTTCTTTGTGCAATCGCAGTCAAAGAATGGCAAAGCTATTTGTGTAATTTGCAATGACACTGTTGCTGTAATGAAGGAATACAATTTACGTCGACATTATGAAACAAAACATGCTTCAGCTTACTCACAATTTAAGGACAAGCAGCGTACTGAAAAATTTGAAAAAATAAGTCGTAGTTTGTCTTCTCAGCAAAATTTATTTAGGAAGGCAAACTCGGAAAATGAATCATTGACTTTAGTTAGCATGAAAGTTGCTTATTTGTTGACGAAAAAAGGGAAACCCTTTATGGATGGAAACATCATTAAAGAGTGTATGATGGAAGCTGTTGGGGTATTATGTCCGGAAAAGGTGAAACTTTTCAAAACGATAAGTCTTTCCCGCAATACTGTTGCTCGTCGAATTGACGATATTGGCAATAATATACTCCACCAGATTTCTGGGAAAGCACAGCGTTTCACTCACTATTCTATCGCGATGGATGAATCGACCGACGTTAGTGACACCTCACAACTTTTAGTATTTGTTCGTGGAGTTGACGACGATCTTAATGTCACCCAAGAATTAGCATCGGTTAACAGCATGCATGGCACTACAACTGGAGCAGATATTTTTAAGGAACTACAACAGAGCTTGACCAAATATAACTTGGACTGGAATCGACTCCAAGGTGTGACAATTGACGGAGGAAGAAACATGTCTGGTGCAAATATTGGGGTGGTTGGGCTAATAAGAAAAGCTTGTGAAAGCGCAGGAGCAACAGTACCAATTTTTCTGCACTGTATCATCCACCAACAAGCCCTATGTGTAAAACATGTCGACATGAGCTGCGTTTTGAAACCAGTTGTTTCTGTCGTAAACTTTATTCGATCACGTGTACTCAATCATCGCCAATTTCGATCTTTCGTCGAAGAAATTGAATCTGAGTCTGTTGACTTGTCGTATTATACAGCAGTTCGATGGCTTAGCTGTGGAAAAGTGTTATTGCAGTTCTTCAAGCTCAGAAAGGAAATTAAAATTTTTCTTGCTGAAAAGAATCACCCTGAACCGCTTTTATCGGATGCAGAGTGGCTCTGGAAGTTGGCAATTTTTGCAGATGTCGTGACACACGTAAATAACTTGAATTTAAAGCTCCAAGGTAAAAACAACTTAATTTGTGATTTATTCGAGCAAATCAAAGCATTCAGAGCCAAGCTGATATTGCTCGAAAGTCATATGAATGAATGTAATTTTTCCCATTTCACGTGCTGCGAAAAATTTAGTACAGAAACTGACGAAAGATTTCCCACCATATTTGCAGTAAAAGTAATCGCGGATTTAAAACTAGAATTTCAAAAGCGTTTTTCTGATCTTGACATAAATTCAAGGGAAATTCGGCTGTTTCAAAATCCATATGACTGCAACGTTGGCGACGTTTCAAGTCAGTTTCAAATGGAAATAATTGATCTTCAAGCTAGCGATCAAATCAAGAACAAATACAAGGAAGGAAACTGTTGTATCCAACACAAACAAATTTGTATCATAAAGTCAATACATCTACTATGAGTTATATATCTATGAATTACATTTATAACTTGCATATGTATTTGCATTGCATACTTTAATTTGATTGTATTGAACTATTACTGTTTTTGATTGTATTGAATTATTACTGTTTTCAATAAACTAGGCAGTTGCGTCTAAACCGTCAACGAATCGTTTCAATTACACGCCGCGAGCTTCCTTTTAACTTATTATGAACTTAATCGAAAATTAACATTGGCGACGAGGATAAAAGTGAATTAATAGCAACCGAATCGAAGTGTTATGTGCAAATGGAGGCCGCGTTGGAAAGAATTATCGCTCAGCAGCAGGAGTTTGCGAAGCAACTCTCGGATGATCATCGCAAATTGATCGAAACGATATCAAAAACGCAATCGTTGCAAAATTCACCCACGGGACCATTGGTCGGAGGCCATGCAGTTCCAGTTTTTCATCAGTTCGATAAACGGTCACAAAAATGGGACTCATATTTGGACCAGTTAATGCAGCATTTTGATGCATATTCAGTGGAATCGGAAAAGAAAAAAGCATTTTTCTTATCGTGGATAGGATCTGAGCTATACGAAATAATAAGAAATGTGCATGGAGCTGAAGGCATGAAAGAGAAAAGTTTTACAGACTTAACGGCAAGTCTTACGGAATACTTTCAGGAGAAAGTGCATAAAGTCGCCGCGCGACATGAATTCTATAGAGCCGGGATGAAATCGAACCAGAGCTACAAAGAGTACATAGCCGAATTACGATTAATGGCAAGAAATTGCAAATTCATATGTGGAGCTCGAGGCTGTAGTCAGGATTTCACGGACGAGATGATTCGCGACAAAATCATTGTTCATACACCACATGAACCAGTTCGAACAGCTGCCTTGCAAAAAATTTCTCGGTCACTCAATTAGGTAGCCCTTATTGCGGAAGCCTATGAAAGCACCGTTAAGACAATGAAAGTGATAAAAGACAAACCGAACAATGAGATAACGAATGAAATAAACACGCTGCAACATCGCCGATCGAAATTCAACAACAGTACGTATAAAAACAAAAATTTCAAATCGTGTTCCGGATGTGGCACATCACATGAGCGTATTAACTGTAAGTTTCGTACAGCTATTTGCCGAAATTGTAAGAAGAAGGGACATATAGCTCCAGTTTGTATGTGCTTTGAACAGAAACAGACAAAAAAAAATAAAATGAATTTTAAAAAAATTGCTACAGTTGAGACTATTTGTAGTCTTGACAGTACTGCGGCAAGTCAGAAAAACATAATTAACGTGTGCGTTAATGGAAAAGCAATTTCTTTTCAAATCGACACTGGGGCGTCAGTTTCTTTGATAACACTTAAAACCTACCAAGAAATAAGTCGTCCACATATTGTGCCTTGTGAGAAGATTTTATATGGGTTCGGGAAGAACCGAATAGAAACACTTGGTGAATTTTTTCCGATAATTAAATGTGGAAGTGTTGAAAAACAAGCGCCATTAATTGTTGCATGTGTGAGTGAAGGTGCAAATGTATTTGGTGCAGATTGGTTCCAGCTTTTCAATTTTCAAATTCAACAGATTAACTTAATTGAAAAGTTAACAGTAAATGTAAATCGATTGTGTGAAAAATACCATAGCATTTTTGAACCAGCACTTGGAACCATTGTGAATTTCAAAGCTAGCATTGCTCTTAAACCAAATGCGTGTCCAAAGTTTATAAAAAGCAGACCGATTCCATTCGCACAGTTACAAAAATTCAAGCAAGAAGCACAACGACTCACCGATGCTGGAATCTGGAAGCCGATCAAGTTCAGCCAGTGGGCATCACCCATTGTCCTTGCACCAAAGCCTGGTGGATCAATTCGTATTTGCGGAGATTTTAAAGTTTCGGTTAGTTCCCAAATTGAAATTGAGCAATACCCGTTACCAACCCGAGCAAATTTACTTCACACCGTTCGTTATGGAAAATATTTTTGAAAAATTGATTTAAAAGATGCGTACTTGCAAATGGAGCTTGACGAACAAGCGAGAAAATTACTTGTTGTCAACACGCCACTCGGATTATTTCAATATCAACGACTTCCATATGTAATAGCTAGTGCACCAGCGATTTTTCAGAAGTATTTAGAACAGTTACTTCAAGGTATTGAGGGCTGTGCTAATTATCTCGACGACATAATTATATCAGCTTCGAGTGCTGAAGAGCATTTAGACCGATTAGAAAAGGTCCTCAAATTATTGCAAAGCAGTGGAATCAAGTGCAAAAGAAGTAAGTGCTCATTTTTACAAGAGAAATTAGTGTATTTAGGCCTGCAAATCAGCTCGAGTGGTATTCTGCCTGATGAAGAAGGGGTAAAAGCTGTGAAAAAACTACCGCGACCAAAAGATGTTAAAGAAGTTGAAGCATTCATGGGTAAGGTTAACTATTATCATAGTTTCATACCTAACTATTCAGAAATAGCCGCTCCAATAAACAAGCTTAGACGGAAAAATGTCCCATTTAAATGGGGCTCGCTTCAAGAACAGGCTTTTGAAACTCTCAAAAAACACATCATTCGTGCGACAGAACTAGCGCATTTTCAAGAACGGTTGCCACTAATCCTCACCACAGATGCGTCTTCTTATGGAATAGGCGCTGTAATTTCTCATTTACTTCCCGATGGAACAGAGAGACCCATTTCTTTCGCTTCAAAAACATTGGATAAACACCAAATTAATTATAGCCAAATTGAAAAGGAAGGGTTAGCTATTGTATTCGGGGTTTCACGATTCCATCAATATTTATACGGTAGAAAATTTACGCTGTTAATGGACCATAAGCCTTTGGTTAGTATTTTTAACCCGCAAAAAAGCTTACCTGCAATGACTGCACAGCGGCTGCAGCGCTGGGCAATCACCCTCATGGGGTATCAATTCGACATTAAGTATAGAAACACTAAAGATCACGCAAATGCAGATGCGTTATCTCGACTTCCTTGCGGCAACGATCCTGAATTTGATAAGATAGAAGCTTGCTACAATGTAGAGGATTACGATACTCCCATCAATGCGGATGTGATTCGCCAACATATGCATCATGATGTACTCCTACAACGTGTAAAAGAATTAATCATCAATGGATGGCCAGCACATTTAGAGACCAAAGATATGGAAATTTTGCCATATTTCAACCGCAAGTATGCTTTTACGGTACAAAATGATTTAATATTCTTACAGACAAATGAAACAAGAGTTGTTATTCCACAAAAACTGCAAAAAACTATTCTGAGGCTTTTACATCGTGGGCACTGGGGCACGGTTAAAATGAAGCAACTCGCTCGAAAGCATTGCTGGTGGCCAAAAATTGATCGTGATATCCAACGTGTGTCAGAATCCTGCAATATCTGCAAAGTTATTGGGCCAGCGCCCAAACAGGAATTCACGGAATGGCCCAAAGCAAATCATCCGTGGGAAAGGATTCATGTCGATTTCGCGGAACCAATTTTCAATGCCATGTGGCTTATTGTAGTAGATGCTTTCTCACAATTCCCGTATGTAATACAACTTTCCTGTACAACAGCTGAAGCAACTATATCAGCTTTTTCATCAATATTCGCAATTGAAGGTCTTCCTGAAATACTTGTTAGTGACAATGGGCCACAATTTACGGCACAAGTTTTCAGTAAATTTTGTACTCTAAATGGAATCAAACATATAACTACTGTACCATTTCATCCAGCTTCAAATGGATTAGCTGAACGTTTCGTAAGAACTTTCAAAACTGCTGTCAAAAAGAACCTGGAAGATGGTTTGCAAATCAAACCAGCTGTAGTGCAATATCTTAGCACATATGGATCAATGCCTAACGCGGAAGGAAAATCACCTGCTGAGCTTCTACATGGACGACAAGTGCGAACATTGCTTTCACAGTTAGTGGAGACGTCGTCGTATGAGAAGACGACTTTCAAACATAAATACAGCGTAAAGCAGCATGTTTATGTAAGGAATTTCGTACGCGGTACTGTATGCGGTACCGCATACCGTACCGCATACCGTACCGCATACCGAACCGCATACCGTACCGCATACCGTACCACATACCGTACCGCATACCGTACCGCATACCGTACCGCATAAAGTACCGCATACCGTACCGCATACCGTACCGCATACCGTACCGCATACCGTACCGCATACCGTACCGCATACCGTACCGCATACCGTACCGCATACCGTACCGCATACCGTACCGCATCCATACCGTACCTCTTACCGTACCGCGTACCGTACCGCATACCGTACCGCATACCGTACCGCATACCGAACCGCATACCGTACCGCATACCGTACCGCATACCGTACCGCATACCGTACCGCATACCATACCGCATACCGTACCGCATACCGTACCGCATCCATACCGTAGCGCATACCGTACCGCATACCGTACCGCATACCGTACCGCATACCGTACCGCATCCATACCGTACAGCATACCGTACCGCATACCGTACAGCATACCGTACCGCATACCGTACCGCATACCGTACCGCATACCGTACCGCATACAGTACCGCATACCGTACCGCATACCGTACCGCATCCATACCGTACCACATACCGTACCGCGTAACGTACCGCATACCGTACCGCATACCGTACCGCATACCGTACCGCATACCGTACCGCATACCGTACCGCATACCGTACCGCATACCGTACTGCATACCGTACCGGATACCGTACCGCATAACTTACCGCATACCGTACCGCATACCGTACCGCATACCGTACCGCATACCGTACCGCATACCGTACCGCATACCGTACCGCATACCGTACCGCATACCGTACCGCATACCGTACCGCATACCGTACCGCATACCGTACCGCATTCCGTACCGCATACCGTACCGCATACAGTATCGCGTACCGCATACCGTACCGCATACCGTACCGCGTACCGTACCGCATACCGTACCGCATCCATACCGTACCACATACCGTACCGCGTAACGTACCGCATACCGTACCGCATACCGTACCGCATACCGTACCGCATACCGTACCGCATACCGTACCGCATACCGTACCGCATACCGTACTGCATACCGTACCGGATACCGTACCGCATAACTTACCGCATACCGTACCGCATACCGTACCGCATACCGTACCGCATACCGTACCGCATACAGTACCGCGTACCGTACCGCATACCGTACCGCATCCATACCGTACCACATACCGTACCGCGTAACGTACCGCATACCGTACCGCATACCGTACCGCATACCGTACCGCGTACCGTACCGCATACCGTACCGCATACCGTACCGCATACCGTACCGCATACCGTACCGCATACCGTACCGCATACCGTACCGCATACCGTACAACATACCGTACCGCATACCGTACCGCATACCGTACCGCATACCGTACCGCATACCGTACCGCATACCGTACCGCATACCGTACCGCATACCGTACCGCATATCGTACCGCATACCGTACCGCATCCATACTGTACCGCATACCGTACCGCGTACCGTACCGCATACCATACCGCATACCGTACCGCATACCGTACCGCATACCGTACCGCATACCGTCCCGCATACCGTACCGCATACCGCACCGCATACCGTACCACGTACCGCACCGCATACCGTACCGCGTACCGCACCGCATACCGTAACGCATACCGTACCGCATACCGTACCGCATACCGTACCGAATACCAAATACCGTACCGCGTACCGTACCGCATACCGTACCGCATACCGTACCACATATCGTACCGCATACCGTACCGCATCCATACCGTACCGCATATTGTACCGCGTACCGTACCGCATACCGTACCGCATACCGTACCGCATACCGTACCGCATACCGTACCGCATACCGTACCGCATACCGTACCGCATACCGTACCGCATACCGTACCGCATACCGTACCGCATACCGTACCGAATACCGTACCGCGTACCGTACCGCATACCGTACCGCATATCGTACCGCATATCGTACCGCATACCGTACCGCATCCATACTGTACCGCATACCGTACCGCATACCGTACCGCATACCGTATCGCATACCGTACCGCATACCGTACCGCATACCGTACCGCATACCGTACCGAATACCGTACCGCGTACCGTACCGCATACCGTACCGCATAACGTACCGCATATCGTACCGCATACCGTACCGCATCCATACTGTACCGCATACCGTACCGCATACCGTACCGCATACCGTACCGCATACCGTACCGCATACCGTACCGCATACCGTACCGAATACCGTACCGCGTACCGTACCGCATACCGTACCGCATACCGTACCGCATACCGTACCGCATACCGTCCCGCATACCGTACCGCATACCGCACCGCATACCGTACCACGTACCGCACCGCATACCGTACCGCGTACCGCACCGCATACCGTACCGCATACCGTACCGCATACCGTACCGCATACCGTACCGCACCCATACCGTACCGCATACCGTACCGCGTACCGTACCGCATACCGTACCGCATACCGTACCGCATAACGTACCGCGTACCGTACCGCATACCGTACCGCATTCCGTACCGCATCCATACCGTACCGAATACTGTACCGCGTACCGTACCTCATACCGTACCGCATACCATACCGCATACCGTACCGCATACCGTACCGCATACCGCACCGCATACCGTACCGCATACCTTACCGCATATCGCACCGCATACCGTACCGCATACCGTACCGCATACCGTACCGCATACCGTACCGCATACCGTACCGAATACCGTACCGCGTACCGTACCGCATACCGTACCGCATTCCGTACCGCATCCATAACATTACCGTACGCGGTACGGTACCGTACGCGGTACGGTATGCGGTACGGTATGCGTTACGGTATGCGGTACGGTATGCGGTACGGTATGCGGTACGGTATGCGGTACGGTATGCGGTACGGTATGCGGTACGGTATGCGGTACGGTATGCGGTACGGTATGCGGTACGGTATGCGGTACGGTACGCGGTACGGTATTCGGTACGGTATGCGGTACGGTATGCGGTACGGTATGCGGTACGGTATGCGGTACGGTATGCGGTATGGTATGCGGTACGGTACGCGGTACGGTATGCGGTACGGTATGCGGTACGGTACGCAGTACGGTAAGCGGTACGGTAAGCGCTACGGTATGCGGTACGGTATGCGGTACGGTATGCGGTACGGTATGCGGTACGCTATGCGGTACGGTATGCGGTACGGTATGCGGTACGGTATGCGGTACGGTACGCGGTACGGTACGCGGTACTGTATGCGGTACGGTATGCGGTACGGTATGTGGTACGGTATGCGGTACGGTATGCGGTACGGTTTGCGGTACGGTATGGGTGCGGTATGCGGTACGGTATGCGGTGCGGTATGCGGTACGGTATGCGGTACGGTATGCGGTGCGGTATGCGGTACGGTACGCGGTACGGTGTGCGGTATGGTATGCGATACGGTACGCGGTACGGTATGCGGTACGGTACTCGGTGCGGTACGCGGTACGGTATGCGGTGCGGTACACGGTACGGTATGCGGTGCGGTATGCGGTACGGTATGCGGTACGGTATGCGGTACGGTATGCGGTACGGTATGCGGTGCGATATGCGTTACGGTATGCGGTACGGTATGCGGTGCGGTATGCGGTACGGTATGCGGTACGGTATGCGGTACGGTATGCGGTACGGTATGCGGTACGGTATGCGGTACGGTATGCGGTACGGTACGCGGTACGGTATTCGGTACGGTATGCGGTACGGTATGCGGTACGGTATGCGGTACGGTTTGCGGTACGGTATGGGTGCGGTATGCGATACGGTATGCGGTGCGGTATTCGGTACGGTATGCGGTACGGTATGCGATGCGGTATGCGGTACGGTTCGCGGTACGGTGTGCGGTATGGTATGCGGTACAATACGCGGTACGGTATGCGGTACGGTACTCGGTGCGGTACGCGGTGCGGTATGCGGTGCGGTACACGGTACGGTATGCGGTGCGGTATGCGGTACGGTATGCGGTACGGTATGCGGTACGGTATGCGGTACGGTACGCGGTACTGTATGCGGTACGGTATGCGGTACGGTATGCGGTACGGTATGCGGTACGGTATGCGGTACGGTTTGCGGTACGGTATGGGTGCGGTATGCGGTACGGTATTTTATTTTTATTTTTATTTTGTGTGGATGCGGTTTATTTTGTGTGGATGCGGTACGGTATGCGGTACGGTACGCGGTACGGTACGCGGTACTGTTTGCGGTACGGTATGCGGTACGGTATGCGGTACGATATGCGGTACGGTATGCGTTACGGTATGCGGTACGGTATGCGTTACGGTATTTGGTACGGTACGCGGTACGGTATTCGGTACGGTATGCGGTACGGTATGCGGTACGGTATGCGGTACGGTATGCGGTACGGTATGCGGTACGGTATGCGGTACGGTACGCGGTACGGTACGCGGAACTGTATGCGGTACGGTATGCGGTACGGTATGCGTGCGATACGGTATGCGTGCGGTACGGTATGCGGTACGGTATGCGGTACGGTATGCGGTACGGTATGCGGTACGGTATTCGGTACGGTATGTGGTACGGTATGCGGTACGGTATGCGGTACGGTACGCGGTACTGTATGCGGTACGGTATGCGGTACGGTATGCGGTATGGTATGCGGTACGGTACGCGGTACGGTACGCGGTTCTGTATGCGGTACGGTATGCGGTACGGTATGCGGTACGGTATGCGGTACGGTACGCGGTACGGTATGCGGTACGGTATGCGGTACGGTATGCGGTACGGTTTGCGGTACGGTATGCGGTACGGTATGCGATACGGTATGCGGTACGGTATGCGGTACGGTATGCGGTGCGGTACGCGGTACGGTACGCGGTACTGTATGCGGTACGGTATGCGGTACGGTATGCGGTACGCTACGCGGTACGGTACGCGGCACTGTATGCGGTACGGTATGCGGTACGGTACGCGGTACGGTACGCGGAACTGTATGCGGTACGGTATGCGGTACGGTATGCGGTACGCTACGCGGTACGGTATGCGGTACGGTATGCGTGCGATACGGTATGCGTGCGGTGCGGTATGCGGTACGGTATGCGGTACGGTACGCGGTACGGTATGCGGTACGGTATGCGGTACGGTATGCGATACGGTATGCGGTACGGTACGCGTTACGGTACGCGGTACTGTATTCGGTACGGTATGCGGTACGGTATGCGGTACGGTATGCGGTACGGTAGGCGGTACGGTATGTGGTACGGTACGCGGTACGGTATGCGGTACGGTAACCGGTACGATATGCGGTACGGTATGCGGTACGGTACGCGGTACGGTATGCGGTGCGAAATGCGTGCGGTACGGTATGAGGTACGGTACGGTTTGCGGTACGGTATGCGGTACGGTATGCGGTACGGTATGCGGTACGCTACGCGGTACGGTATGCGGTACGTTATGCGTGCGATACGGTATGCGTGCGGTACGGTATGCGGTACGGTATGCGGTACGGTACGCGGTACGGTATGCGGTACGGTATGCGGTACGGTATGCGGTACGGTATGCGGTACGTTCCCATTAAAAATTGCATGAAATAATTTTATAATAATATAATTTAGACATGTTTGTTTAGTATTGTTATATCTGTAATTTACTATAAAAAATATAAAATTCAATGCTGCTTTACTTGTAATAAGGTTTTTTAATTCACATATTTACCATGCTTGGCCCCCGATAATGAATTTAAATACCAAACTGGCCCTCGCAGCAAAAAGTTTGGACGCCTCTGCTCTAAGCGGCTGTACATTATGGATGTTGGTATGCTCAAACCTCGTCGGCCTTATTATTGTCTCGATTCTGCTCCTCTGACCCATAGAAAATCCGGGCACTACTGTCAATTCGACGTTATTTGATCTTTGTCCATAAAAGAGGAACTAGTAATTATAGATAGTGAGGCTGAGGAGGTTGGTTTTCTCCTTCTTTTGTAAGAAATTTTGGTAAGATTACGTGCCCCCCATAGTCGTGAGACAATTTTACCGATTTTGTTTTTATATGTTTGTTTGTTTGGCTCTCTCTTCAGTGTTTTGTCTTCATGCATATTTTTTGTACGATTTTGTTAGTTATTCTTCAATTTTGGATCCCTGCTCGTCCTCTGTTGGTAGGAGGGGGAAAAATCTTGAAGAATAGCTAACAAAAAAACGCGGAAAGACAACATCTCACCTCCAAAACAAACACACAGTCACAAAAACACAATCGGTAAAATTATCTAACGGCTATGGGGGGCACGTAGTCAAGTTCAGCCAAAATTTTGTTGGGAATTAGCAATATTTTCTCCATCTGAGTTTTCAGTATTATCTGTGTACTTGTGCCAACGAAAAATCACTTATCCCATACTTTCTTCACTCTCGAATAAAATATACGAAAGAAAAACGAATGCAGTCGTTTCTGTTCTTTTCAATATCCTCTTTTTCTTAAGGTGTACATAATTATTTTAAGATAATTAGAAATAATTACTTCTACTCTTTGAATCCTAAACTTTATCCGTCTACTTTCGTTCATTGATTTAACCTTCTTACGTTACTCCAATTCGAACTTTATCCATTGAAAATTTATAGACACACCTCTAGATATTAAAGCATACGAACCGAACTGTCTGATAAATTTTAATGCAGTTCATTCACAAGCTGAGTGCATTGCTGTAACGTTCGAAAATCGATGCGAAAACTATTCATTAGTGCATTACTACCAACATACGACTTTTGCACTTCCATCTTCAAGCAGCGCCCATACAAACAAAAGATTTGCGTCTCCGCCTGATTCTCGAAACGTTTCTATTGCAAAAGATATGTCTCTCCTGTTGAATGTATGACTGCTTCTTCGTTCGAATCTGCACAACTTCTTGGAAGTCGCACTAAGTCGAACCGTCACTAACGGTAACCGGCATCTTTGGATGCGGGTGGCTGCTGTCGAGGCCAAGTAAGTGCCTGCAGTCTATGGCGTCGTGGTGCCATGTTAATCTTGAATTGGTAAATGAACTTATGTCGATGGCATGGGTGAACCATCGAATATGTAGTGTTCCTTTCTAATTTAGAATTATCGAACTAACTAGTTTTAGACATTATTCGATGTTAAACTTTATGTATTTAATTTAGTTAGCTGAACCTCATTTTTAAGGGCACCACAAGCATTCCATTGCAGTGTTGAAACTCTATTGTTTGCTATTCATGATTGTTCAACATCTTCAGGTAAACACACCAACACTTCCGCTGTCAGGATGATTATCATGATAGGTAGCTTAAACCGTAATTTTCTCGAAAAATTGAAGTTTGCTTTAGTTTCAGGAGAGAACTCACTTTGGAAAGTTTTTCTCGGTGCGACGGCAAGTACGAAAACTAAGTTGCTCTCCATATCATTTTAAGCGTGTGGCAGGCTTCGTTTGGTGAGTTCTCAAAGTTAAAGATTTGGTGCATTTTTTGGTATGGATATCATTTGTTTGGTTTGTGGTGGTTTGTGGTTTGTGGACAGTAAATAAATAAATATTTTGGGATAAAATTTAAGTTTTCCTACATCCAAAATGCCTCTTTATGACAGATGTACCTAGCTATACCCACAATGGGCGCAATAATGTTTCTGTATAATTTTGTCTCTAAAATAACGTTCACGGATGAAACTAGCTATATTATTAGCTATATATATAAAACTAACTATATTATTCGCTTTATTATTCACTAAGCTTTTAAGCGTTTCCAAGCCTGGATTTCTAAGCGCTAATTTTCAGTTTGACTTGATTGGATTAAATGCCAATGAAATTGACTGAAGAAAGATTGAATTTTTTGACCGTAACTTTGAAGTGAGGTTTCGAATAAGGAATAGATGAAGATTTTTGAAAAATAAGAACAATTTACTTCTCCAGAATTTTATGGCTCTGTCACCAGTTGTAAGTCTCAGTCCCATGGAGGCATCAACAAAACATACCAAATCAACGTGTCATTCTTCAGTAATCGAGTCTTTCTTTGCTAGTTTCTTTTCAGCGTTGCTGCATAGCTTTTCTGATTGTTGCACTGTTGTCCACGGTTCTTCTAAATACTCCAAAGGGTAGACAAAGCCAACTGATTATGGTGCTAAATAGTTTCGATGTTCTTAGAAACTTCCGATGCATTAAATATTTCGTACTTTTTGTAATTCTAAGCAATTTTTCCAGCTCTGACTCATCAAAATTTTACCAGTAACTAATTCAGGATCGAAGACATATTTTCAATAACAAGATTTGAGATTGCAACAACGCCATTTCTGCACAATGGACCTCCCGGTGAGTGCCGTTCAGGCGTGATTATTTCAATTGCACTCAATCAATAAAGCCATAACTTGTCCATTTATCTGCATGATTTTTTCGATTGTTGCAACACCGCCGGGCCAATTGTCTGCATATCAATTACGAAACAATCAAGAATTCATTGGAAATTATTTCATTGTTTCCCGGATATACAGCCTCACTCTCGCTCTGCCACGAGTCGTCCGCTGCATCATTGTATTCGCTCAAGCGTTTGTCGCATTAAATTGGCAACAAAATATCTGTTGAAATTTACCGAGAGCGCAATTTAAAATGCGAAATTGGAAGAAGACTATGACCTGTATTTAAATGCAAATTATTCGAGATTACATTACGGTGTAGAAGTTATTAGCCAAACAGGCGTGTGGATTTTTCATAGTAAATGGAGAACTGGAGGCACAATCAAATAATTAACTTTTTGGGCCATAGATTATTTAGACTATAGATTATTTAGTGAGGTACTTACATTCTTAGAATAAGGTGGTTTCCATAGAAGGTTAATTGAATGTGGGAACTTCTGTCCATAGATTGTTTAGTTATCGAAAATATTAAAGTGATCTGGGCTTGCCGAAAAATTAACGAGCTCACTGTTACCAAAAATCGTTTTATGAGGAACATGCACCGAAATACAAGAATTGCTACCGCTATTGGTCCGGTGTTCACATGTGAGCCATCATTGCTCCGAAACTGCTCATTGAAATTCATATCTCATGAAATTAATTGCAGCATGGACAGTGATCTTGGCGACGATTACGCTAAATGATAGTGGTCTTGGCAACTGGGCGGTTTTGGCCGCGAGCTCGGTCATAATTTGATGGCAAATGCATACGATTAAGCGGTTGTTGGCTCAACTTTGAATTGGGCACAACGGGTTTTGTTAAAGGCTTGGCCCCTTGCATGTTTCCTGCAAGAAACACTGCACTGAGGCAGACATCGTGCATGCATTTCGATGATGGACATACACTACAGGCTTGCAAAATTAAATTGCATCAAATCCAAACAGACATTCTGCATGTGTTCTGTAGGCAGTTGAATATAAGTTCCGATTTCATGACTTGGAACAAACTCGAATAATTCGGTTCTGTTCCAGAAAGATAAACTTTGTCCATTTCGAAGAGTAATGAAATGATTCAATCCAAGTGATGGTGCAGTATTTATACGGAACCCTGAGGAAATTTGAATGGTAAAGTCAGTTTCGATTGTGATTGCGCTTGTTATTGATTGTCTTAGTTGTTTTCAGATGCTGTATTCATATTTAATGATTTTCAGGAGATGCCATGATGAATAATTCATCAAATTTTCAAGTATAATGGGCATTCGTAAAATGAAAACTCTTGTCGACCAAATAACATGAAGTTAATTTTACTACACTGAAAGAAAAACTCTTGGTTGATTCAACTATTTTTAATAGTATTGCAACGATTCATTCAAAATCGTTAAATGAACTAAGGAATATAGTTATTTTTACTATGTTAATATAGTTAATTTAACGATATAAAAGTAGTTGGCTCTGGTTATACAAAAAATATAGCAACGTTCATGAAATCAACTGTTTTAATTGTTTCATAACCACGAAAATTAGTTGATAAATAGAAAATATTCATCAATTCACTCAAAACTTCAACGTTTCGAATTATCAACAGTTTTTATGGTACTTAAACTACTTTGCAATAGTTGATTTCAACAAACGTAATTCAGTGAGCAAAGTCTTTGGAATTATTCTACGCAAAGTAGAATGGTTTCAACATTTGGACGTTTTTCATGCTCCGAATGAAATTGTTTATCAACCACGCGTTATGGTGCATAAAAGTAATCAACCATTTTCTTATGGTTGTTTTAACTATAGCCCTAGTTGATGGCAAAACTAAGGAAAACTGTTGATTTTTCATACTCCTCATACTCATACTCCTATTCTATCATAGAAGTTTCATATGATACATGGCAAAATTGTGTTTGGTTTGCTGTTCGATATAATTCATATTCATGTTATGCTGTGAAGCCTTTATATTACGTTGCATGACGCTATTTTGTTCAGAATACAGCGTTTTCCGCTGTGGCAAAACAGTGGGCTGCGGCAAAGCGCAGTCAAAAAATTAGAATGCACTGTTTTGTATGGTAACGCGCAAAATGGCTGCGGCCGAATTTGCGGCAGCGGCAGAATTTGCCAAATATCTAATTTTGCCGCACCGCTAGCGGTGATACCTACCATAGGTTGGGATCACCACTAGGTTGAAGTAAATCTGATTGAATTAGGTTGAATGGTCTGGCCAACCTAATCCTCGTACAACAGGATTTAGCAATACAAAAGAAAAAAAAAATGAATTTGGTTGGTGCCTTGATTGCATTGACAGCGACATTGTCGCTGCATTGTGATACACCAAATTCAACTGCGGCATTCACGCCTCCCCTGCCTATATTTCGTACTATGTATATGGTTGGAATACCATTGTTTGTGGTTGCTTACTTTTTTTGCACCACGGACGTTGTTTATCAACCACGCGTCGTGGTGCATAAAAGTAATCAACTATTTTTTTATGGTTGTTTTAACTATAGCCCGTAGTTGACGCAAAAACAACTAAGGAAAATTGTTGATTTTACCAAAATTTTTCTTTCAGTGTAACTAGTTTAGTTCAGTAACGACGAAACTAATCAACAACAAGTAATAGGAAGAACAAGCAATCTGAATTTCTATTATTAAAATTTCTATTTAGTGCACCAACAACATTCAGAAATTATTAAAAATTAGTTTTGAATCGACCGATGCTCAAGATCCATTCGCAGCAGGGGCTGCAAAACTAAAGGACTAAATTGTATTCAGGCTTTTCTGAAGAAAATTTTCGGAGCTTGAACTATCGAACTGAAGCTGTACACGAATTTGAAGTAAACTATACAAATGTATTGGAGACATTGGAGCATTTTGATATATATTTTTCAAGTTAATATATTGTATTTACACAATATATACTATACATACATTATACAAGCATTTACATTTTTACTAATTCAGCCCCCTTACTCTCTGTTGCGTGTCTGTTCCGTCGAATAATCTATGAACATGTCGTTTGGCAATCAAGTTCAAAACAGGGCTCTCTCAACTCTGCAAGCACAAGTTAATACACCATATTCTGATCACAGACCTTTTAATAGTATCAAGACTATATAGACTAGCACCTGGTAATCTCGCGGGGGCTAAAAACAGACAGTATGGTACATGCTGCTCCTTCAAGAGTAACTGGTCGACATAACAGATGTTCAAACGATCCGCGGGTCATGGTTTCATTATAAACTTGAAGAAATGCCACTTCTTTCGACCTTCAATCAAAGTTTTAGGAGATTTCGGAGGTTTCGCCAAAGACATTAAGCCCTCTATACTTTGGCTTGAAACAGCTTAACTCGACAATACGATTAACGACCAAAGAATAATGATGGGGATGGCTAGCTTATTGCTTACCAACAGGCATTCAACGCTTTTCTATGCGCCTCTAGAAGGACGGCACAAACATTATGGTCACCTGAAATCAGCAAAGCTTGTGACCGCGTCAGGACTCGCTCCATAGCTGCCACATTTTTGTACTCAAACGCCAAGCATGGTTTGTTCGAAGAAGCTTCTTACACTAATATTGGGATTGCCCTGCCGCAAAAAAAGTTAAGGCTCTTGGCAACGACTCGGTTTATAATTGTCCAAACTAAGCGACGCACAACAAAGGTATAGTATATCACCGCGAATTTTAAGTGGCTTATAGAGCATTTGCGGTTTCCGATTCTTTTTGAAAGGCTTAATGTTTACATTATACACTGGTCACAAACCACGAACGTTTGCGTTCAACCTAAAACGAGAAAAGACCATAGTTACATAAAAAAGTTCACTTCTGACATTCAGCGTGACTTTCGACAGAAGATATCATTCTTTCTAGTACTTCCGCCTTTGACACAAAATCCTTGGTCCAAAAATCTAAAAAACATCCCACCCTCTCACGTTCAAGAAACAGATGTTCAAATTGGTGCACAACAGCAGTCTATTGAAAGTCCTAGCAAAGTATTCGC
The DNA here is from genome assembly GCA_963978885.1 of Nemotelus pantherinus. Classification (NCBI taxonomy): domain Eukaryota; kingdom Metazoa; phylum Arthropoda; class Insecta; order Diptera; family Stratiomyidae; genus Nemotelus; species Nemotelus pantherinus. The sequence goes on along the minus strand of OZ022263.1, from coordinate 52,382,864 downwards.
ACTATTAAACGCTTGACATCAGAAATTCAAATGCTTCTAACACCAACCTTCAACTAAAACACCAATCACACATTGGTGTGTTCAGCTCCAAAGAAAAGTCCAACGAGGAAAGTTACCTTTAAGGGTCATTCCACGGAAAATCGACCAACGGTCTTTTATCGCTATCTTCAGATCTCAATGCAATTTTCACTGCGAATATAAGTAGTTGAGTTATGTGCACCAATAAATTTTTTTTGAAAAATATCTAATATTTGCGGTATTATGGCCTTTTGAAGTTTTTGAGAAACGTCGGTTCGTGTTGCATTCAAAAAATTGTATCAAATCTTTTACTTAACGTAGAGCCTTCAAATATGGCTTGTTCGAAAGGGGAAAATGTAAATTTCTTAGAAAAAATAATGCGAGAAACATCCTGGCCAAAAAGGATAAAAAGGATCATTATAGTTTCTTTTATCCTTGAATATTTCAAAATGCACACCTTTGATTTTCTTAATATTTTTATATATTGTAAATAGTTATATAAACTACAAATGTGCAAAATTTCAAAGTGGAGCTCGTAAAAGTACAGTCGTGAAAAAATGTTAAAGGTGTGGAATACTGTAACCGCTGAAGAAAATTTATAGAAAATGGTACCGAAACAAGGTAAAACTTACAAAATATGGTACGAAACAATTTTATGTTTTCAAAATAGATTTAAAAACCGTTTTGCAATGTTGTTTTAAGCCCGCAGAAGATTCTAATCTAGTTTCTGACGTAGAACGATCTGTATAAGTCCATTGCTTATAACTAATACCACTGACGCAATTTTCATCAAATTTTTTTCACATGTACTTAGAATAACGGCTTATCCAGGACAATTCTGGCAATTACCAAAATAACAATCTGTTTTTGGAGGAGAGCATATCATGAGAGATAAAAAGTTATTATAATTAGCCAAGCTTATATCGGAACCGTTTGTTAGAAATTTTATTTTTCATCCTTTAATCACTAATTTACATTGTAAAAAGTTATGTAAGTTACAAATGTGCAAAATTTCAAAGTGGTGCAACATTTGTAAGAAACTTATAAAGGAGCAAAATACAATAACCGTCAAAGAAAGCGGTACCGACACAAGGTGAAACTTACAATATGTATATGTATGAAATGAAATAACTTGATGATGGCTCTATGTTTTTTTTTATGGGTTAATTATTGTTTACGATTTTTATTTTTGAAAAGGAATAGTACTTCGATTTTTTCTATAACTAACAGACCTAGTACTAATTTTTTGCAATAATTGAGAAAATTCATTTGTAAGCAATCATAAATCAAAAATAAAGAAAGTAGATTCCTTTTCATTTACTAGCGGCATGAACAATTAGGATTATTTTGGGTTTCTTCCACATATTATACTGTACATATATTTTTAATTCCTTCCTTTGTTTGTCTATTTTGCATATTTTTACAACTTAAAATTAGGATTATATGCAATGCCTGTAGTTTACTTTGATTCCATGAAGATGCTTAAAGGGTATAGGTCAGAGGTAGTTGAAGGTAAGGAAAGTCGTGGGCTCACATAGACAAAAAATATTGTAAAATGGACATTCTAGGAAGAAACTTAAAAAATTTTAGACTATACAATAATGTATTTAAAATAAAGCAGGAACTACCCTCAGGAGACACAAAAACAAATAAAGAATTATCTATAATAAATAATATCAAAGAAGAATATTCAAAAGCTATAGAAAAGGAAATAAAGTGTTCACGTGCCAAAGTAGTGTCCGAGTTTCCTGACGCAACCTTATATATGATTAAAAAAAAATTAGACGAGGTTACACTTCCTCGAAAATCGCTGGTCTCATAAAATCATTCTACTGCAGCAATGCAAACAGCAGACTGCCTAAATATTTCAATTAAGCGGAAGCATCGCGAACACAATCTGTCTGTGTATGTGTTATACATCAAAACGTTAAATTAATGACTAAAGGATCAAAAATAAATTTTCCAACAAAGGGTTCCGATACAAGCTTGGCTAATTATAAGAACGTACCATATTTTGTAAATTTTACCTTGTTTCAGTACCATTTTCAAAAAATTTTCTTCAGCCGTTACAGTATTCCACACCTTTAACAATTTTTCACGACTGTACTTTTACGAGCTCCACTTTGAAATTTTGCACATTTGTAGTTTATATAACTATTTACAATGCATAAAAAAATTAAGAAAATCGAAGGTGTGCATTTTGAAATACAAGGATAAAGGACACTGTAATTATCCTCTTTATCCTTTTTGGCCAGGATGTTTCGCGCACTACAAGCCATCTTTAAAGGCTCTAGGTTAAGTAGAAGAGCTGATACAATTTTTTGAATGCAACACGGACCGACGTTTCTCAAAAATGTCAAGAGGCCATATTTCCGCAAATAAACCATATTTTCCAAAAATATTTCATTTTCGATAATAAGCTCACTAGAACTTCTGGATACCAAAATATTTCCAAATTCCAAGGAGGTGAGTTCAAAAATTATCTGAAAATTGGTAGATTTTCAATGGAATTACCCTTAATCCATACATCTCTCTGACCTGATGAACCGCAATGATGCCCCTCCGATATAATATATACTAATACACTTCCATTCCACACAATTCACAACTCTCCATAAACACAACAGTCCAAATCAAATACGCAAAAATAAAAATGTTCGATAATTTTTATTATTGAGTGATGAGTTGTCCAAACAAGTATTCGAAGAGTAGAAAAATTTGGGTTTGCTAAAATATGTCAATAGAAATCCATTTTTTAACAAGAATATGTAATAATTTTTCAAACGAATCGTCAAAATTCAAACATTCGAAAAATCAAACGAATCGTAAAAATTCACTCAAATTCAAACCGTTCTAAACAAATATTTGCAACACATTGGCAACACCAAACACTGCACAAATACACATTTGCACTATCTAAAATTTTACTAAAATGCTTCAACAGCGTTTGTGAATAGATCGATTACTTGAATGAATCATGAACTTGAGGTTTCCGTAGGCAATTGGCATCGAAAAGCTTTCATCCAAAATACTAGCTGGTGCCGTCCATCGCTGACATGATGTCGGCTGTTGACTATCTATACACGTGCTCAGTGTTTACATACTGCAGCAAAGAGCTTTTCATTCATGAATTCGTTGCTTGTAGGCTGTTATCAGACTGCCATGGAGTTGGATATGATGAGGATTCGAAGTACGAAAATTTCTTTAAAAAAACTTTGTTGCTATTTAAAAATTTGTTTAATGTTAATGATAACTAAGGGGGCCCGGTAGCTCTGCTCGCTATGGCGTCAGGCCGAAAAGCGGCGTGCTACGGGGCTTGCGGGTTCGAATCCCGCCAGTGCCATGGCTGTAAGTGTGAATGCGTGTGATTGTCTATGAGGGTGGCAAATGGGCCCAAACTGGTGGCCTAAGGCTGGCCGCTTTCCCGGCAGCCCTCTTCACAAACCTAACCTTATGATAATTAAACATAAAATGGAAATAAAAAGCATTGAAAGAAGCAACGTTGCCAAACAACTTTCAAAAGTTTTTGTTAATTAAATAGATAAAAACAGCGTTGATAAAAACAGGTCAGATACAAATTTCACAGATTTAAAAGCGGCTTTTCGGTTATTGATAGTTTCACAAGCCACCACGATTTCGTATTCTATGTGGACCATATATATTTATGATTCTTTTAAGGCGATATATGTTGTGCATTTTTGATGTAACCGTCTTACGCTATTTGCAATAACTTATTCAGATTCACGACATTATAGCTCGTAGTCGTGCAAAAATACACCCACCTCGTGATGATATTTGCAGTATATAACAGTTGCTCTGCTCTAAAGTCTCAAGGACGATTTCGAGCACCATATCCGGCATCGTACATGTTTTCAATTGCCACTGAATTATGTGCTACATATCACAGTAATGCCAGCCAACAAAAGCAAAAACGCCTCGGCAACGGAGCTTAATTCCAACATTATGTCTTAGTGGTAAACGAATTGAGTATGACTCCATTTCGCACCAACAAAACTTACATGGCTCGTATGCAACTTTATGCCAAGTTGCAGGAATTTAATTAAACTTTATTTCGCCAGAATCCAGGCGTTGCCCTAAAAACAGATTTTTACGACGCGCAAGATAGTTAACGGTAACGGTTTAGGATAATCCGGTACGCGGCCAAAGTGATGTGCATACTAAAGCCAATCGTCGTACCGCTAGCGGCTTGCTCACCTGTGCAATGAATGCTCCCTGTATTATTTACCGCCTCAAGCCGGTGACACAATCGATATTTGCATGCAAACGTTCATTTGGATGGATAGAAAGCTGCAGTTTTACTCCACTGCTTCAGATTAAGTATGTATTCATATATGTATGTACGTACACGCAGCTAAGTTAGAAAATATTTTGTTGGTTTTTTTTAACAAATTACGAAGGTAAACAATGCGGCCAGGCTGCATTACTCTCTGTTTATCGACATGATTTATTGACTTGTCCCTGGCGGCTCAATTGCATATGTGTAATTGCTGGCACTAGGAGGAAAGTTTGGTATTATACATGGGTTCAGCTGAATATACTTACTAGTAGTAGCATCAGTAGGCTTTTTATTTGGTATTATACGTATCAACAAAATAAGAAGACGAATAAAAATAATCGAATGAGAACTCGACAAGCATTTTGCAGTCTATAATTATATTACAACGTTTATCAAGAAAACCAACAAGCAGACAGCGTTAATTAGACATTGCACTTAAGCCTTCTCGGGATCTGTAAGATGGTACCACAGATTAGTAATCAGCATTATTGATCGCGTCTTCTTGGCTTCATTTTACACGTTCAGTAATTTTTATTGGAACGGATAAGTTTCTACCGGCTTTTAGAAGCAAATCTGCCATCCCAACAGGTATGTTAATGAATACTCATTTACACGTAATTGAAAATATAATATTAACCGACTAATGTTGGAGTTTCTTGAGTTCATGAATGGAAATAGATTTGCCTGAAAAACTAACAGAATTAAAGAAAGCAATCTTAAGCAGAACACGGCTTTATGATGAAATGGAAACTAGCAACTGAAAGTAAAAATGTTGCACACCTTCATAGGACGTGGTAATTAAGGAGGAATCTAAAAAGCTCACAAGAATGGAGAAGATACTTCACAAACATGAGAATGTAGCCTGGGAGAAAACCAAAGCCGTGTTCTACCAAATAGTTTAACATATGACGCAGTGCACACTACGTGGTCCATACTGTAAGATCCAAGAAAGGATTCTGGAGCGATGTTAAATGCACTTTAATGAATCGATAAACGTTTCGCTCAGCAAAAATTAGAGGCTCCATCACTAAAATACTTTATACTGCCGTTATCAAACGTTGAGGAGATACAAATAACAGAAATTCAACTGAAACCCTTACTAGCACTTTTAGTCTTTACTGGCGTTCCCTTAGATTCCCTATCTCTCTCTCTCTCATGCTCCTTTTGCATAAGTGCAATCCGATCCTCATCACCCTCCTCTCCTCCTTGATGTTGGCTTCAACTTCCAGGTAAGGAATAAATATCCTTCTTTTTAGCGCTATAATTTCTTTAAAGCAGACTTTAAAAAAATGTCCTCTAAAATTGATCTTATCAATTGGTTTTCATTTTTCAAAGGATTGGATGTTGATTGTGCATTGTCCAAGTTCTACTTTTTCTTTTCTAACCTTATTTTTCGTTTTACTCCCATTAAACGTCCTCTCAAACCTGATGGTGTCCCTTGGTTAACATTGAAAGTCTCTGATGCTCTTAAAGCCAAGGAAAAAGCTCGTGGAAAGCTGAAGAAGACGGGTTCACCCACGGACCTTGAGAAATTCCGTAGTTTGCGTTCCTTTTGGTCCTACATCCGTTCCCATAAATCCAATTCTTCAGTTCCTTGTTAAATCCCTCTCATCCTCGCTCTGTGTTCCTTTAGCTATCTTTTTCAATATTAGCCTTACATCTGGTGTATTCCCTTCTTCATGGAAATCCGCCAATATTTTCCCAATCTTCAAATGTGGTGATCCTTCCGTTGTTTCCAATTATCGTCCTTTATCACTCCTCTGCTGTTTCAGCAAAATCTTTAAACGTCTTGTCTATCATAGAATTTATATTTCACTACAGCCCTTACTTGCTCCTGAGCAGCACGGTTTCATCAAGGGTCGCTCTACATCGACCAACCTTATGGAGCTCACTAATTTTGTAGTCTTTGCATCGATTGTCAACTTCAAGTTAATGTAATTTACACAGACTTTTCGAAGGCTTTTGATTCTGTGAATCATAATCTGCTGCTTCTTAAACTTAATGGTTTCGGTGTTTTTGGTCCCTTCTTCTCCTGGTTTTCTTCCTATCTTCATAGTCGTCCCTGCAGAGTTACTTTTAATGGTTCCATTTCCTTTCCTATATTTCCCACATCCGGAGTTCCTCAAGGTTCTATCCTAGGTCCCCTACTTTTTATCTTGTTTGTCAATGACTTTCCTTCTGTTATCGATTCTCCCTGTTTTTTATATGCGGATGACTTAAAATTATACAGAGCAATGAAGTCTGCAAACGATTTTCATCAATTGCAAGCTGACTTGTTTGTTCTTAATCTCTGGTGTCAAGACAACTTCTTGCCACTGAATATTTTGAAGTGCCATCAGATGTCTTTTGCATATAAAATTACTTCACATGTGTTCTTTTATTCTTTGCCTGGTATTTCCTTGTCAGTTGTCCAGCATTTTAAATACCTGGGTAGGGTTTTTGATTCAAAATTAAGATTTGATATTCATGTCATGAAAATGACGCCTTTAAATTTGTTAAGCGCAGGTTCACTCACTCGCTTCTTTATAAATTCAATATCCCCTACTATCCCTACTCCTCTCGTCTTTCCCTCTTTCGTATATCCTCGTTGCAATCACGGAGATTGTTCCTCGATTAATGTTTTCTCTTCAAACTTTGGCAAGGCATTTTTTTGTCAGATCTTGGTTCCCAGATAACCAGACGTGAATCTAGTCGTCCAAGTTGTTCTTCTGAGGTTTCCTCTGTTCCGTTTGCACGTACGGAAGTCTGTTTCCACCCAAAACGCACTAAGGGCATTAAGCGCACTAAGGTCCTCTCCCGCAATCTTTTTTACAATTCAAGCATGTATTGAAAATGTTACCTTGAATTGCTATTTACCTTAGTCCTAATTTTAGTTTTCAAATTATTCAATTGTTTTTGTTATTTCTTTTCCTTTTTTATGTTTCATTCTTTTATTTATGCTTTCTTGACGCTGTAATTGGAATTATTTCTGTAGCGCAAGGTATTAATAAATAACTAAATAAATAAAGCCCTGGGAACCATCGGCAACCAGCTACGCTGAGTAAATAAACAAGCCGTTACCATAGGCGCGTTTTTTTGCTCCCCTTATCCATAACATAACAATGCTAACCAGTGCAGACGCATTGGAAACAACAACAACTCATGTTATGGATAGGGGGAGTTGTTGTTGTTTCCAATGCGTCTGAACTGGTTAGCATTGTTCTGTTATAGATAAAGAGAGTAAAAAAACATGCCTTATATATTTCAATTTTTTTTGTTTTTACAGACATTGATATTTGGAGGGAAATCCACCCTCTTCTTTAGCGCCTACTAATCTGACAGGCACTCATAAGCACTAAAAATAGAGATTGAACTAATCTCAAAATAATGGAACTTTTCAATAAATTTAAATATATATCTAGATGTCATACTAAAAATTGGTCTTTAAATTAAAATATTTGGGTTTGAACGCGAAAAAAAGTTAGATCGATCAAATGCATATTTTTTTAAAAAAATATTTTTTAAAAGGACATTATTGAGAAGGACAAAACATTCAAAAAGTTTAAGCCTGCGTACGTTTCTTGCAATGAAAAAAGACAGAACATTTTACTTGCGAACTGGTACTATCTTTACCTACTCTCAGGTATATGTAAAGTATAAAAATTATATTTTAAACTAAGTGTAAATTTACAAAGAAGACATGCCAAGATTTGAACATTGCGAGAAATTCTATCCATTTGGGAGCAAATGTATAACTGAGCCAAAAAAATGTCGTACGAACTGTTCCATCCTCCATAATACCACCTTCTTGCTTCTTTCTGTTTCAAATAAAGCATTAAGTAATTAGGTAATTTTTACGCCGAATGTCAAATTTATCGAGCAGCAAAAAGTAGCGCCCAGTATGGGCGTTCTATCATGGACAGTGTGGCTTTTAATCTATGCAAAGTAGAAGAATCATTTTTTACTTAATCCTGAATTATAATTGTAGGTTTTGCACTGAATAATTTTCGGATGCAAGAAATCACAGTTTTTTTACATATATTTTTATATATTTATTGTAAAGTGGTCATTTTTCACTCGTTTTTAGCGTTTTGGTGTTCGTTTGATCCTTTTGTTAAGCATATTTTTAGGGCACAGTTACAAGACCTCTTGTAGATAAAAACAATTTCCAATTGACCAAAAGGACTTATGAGGACGGGGTCTTTGGTTCGATTCGAAGTACAGAGGGGAGTTATCCGAAACCATCAAAGGTGAGACTAATCGTTTCAGGGATTAAAATGGATTTTCTATAACCTACTTCTAGATGTTACATGGTTTGTAGCGGTATATCAGGAATCGTGTACTATGAAATGCATCTGCCGCTGAATTTCGCAGGTGGAAAATCAAAAAACAACAGCAAATTTAATACAGGTAAAATGAAATTGATTAGGTTTGGATAATAGTCTCGTTTGGCAAATGGTGTAAACTAATTGACAAAGATAAAAATTTGTTTGACTTTGACTATAGTTTTGACTGATTCGTTACTTTAATCCCCTGTCAAGCTCTTAGATAAGGTTAAATAATCGCACAAATCAATTCCAGAGAAACGACTTGAAAAAAGGGAGGAATAACTCGAATGTCAGTTAAAAAATGACAGAAATCCCATAAACGAAAGTTATGCTAAGTGCTTTCGAGCTCATTCATTCAATTGAACTTAGCACTTGATAGTTGGACGTTGCAAATCCTGCATCGTTTATAAAACAAGAATTCGTCCATAGTTGTTCTCGTAATCACTATACAGCATACTTTATTGCCTTTCTTTTGTTTGATTTCGATACAGTTGACTGGGTTCACAGACTTGACTAATAGCGTATACGGTATTCTATCCATGGAGAAAATCGTTGGCAGCTAGCGGGCATTCGCTATCTCGAGGTAAAGCAAGAAATGATGCTCAGTGTCATCACTCCAGATGAGCCGGTGACAATGTGTATCGTTGGTCAACTATGGGAAGGACAAGCCTGTAGTCAAAGCCAACGATATTTATCTCCATCTGCTGGAATTGCTATAGAACACGAAGAAGAAATATACTGGGCTGTGGTAGGATAGAAAACAGACGAAATGCTTTATTCAGCAAAAAGTTCACAATTCACACACCAGCACTCCAGGTTTGATTCTATGGTTGAAGAACATTGAAAAGGATGGTTTCAAATAGTTGCAGAACATTCAAATTATACTTTCCTGAACCTCTACACCATGCTACGCCTGCATTCTGGAGCTGTTAATCATAACAATAGAACGAACGAACTGTTATTTGATGTATTTGCTCTGTTTATTTTCGAAAGTCCTAAAAATGGTCTGCATCTAGTGTATTAACTAAGCCCAAATACTATTGTATTGCTCTATGCAGCAACTGTTGGCACTTGAGTAGAAAACGATTCATTGTGGTGACTCAGTTTGCTTGAAAGCAATATCGAAAGGAGGGATAAGCCACGATATTTCTGTTGTCCACCTTGCCCATATACTTTTTCTTCCCATGAATTGACACTACGGATTGATATATATATTTTTATAGCAAGGATTATACTTTTTCACAAGAAGCTGCCGTTGCAAATGCAATTTAATATCTGGTGGCGACATAGTCATGATGATAGGCATTTTATGGAAAAAGATATTTATGTTGTTAAAACAAGTAAATACAGATGAATCTAATGTCACTTTTTGTCAACATAAAAAGTTTCGTTTGTGAAGAATTCGTGAATGTTTTGAAGTTTTTCAAACTTTGACTCAGTAATTTGAAATAATGATCTATTTTCCAAAAATCAATAATAAACGGATGGTTTCATACCAAAAAATTAGCTAAAACTGTGATGTGAAAATTCGCGGAATAAGATATTGGAGACTATAAGGAAAGCGACAGATGGCGTTGCGAAATTAATCGTCAAAGAAGTTTCAGGACAGGGCACGAACGAAAAGTTGCATAAGAATCCTGCTAAATATTTATCTTTGAGTTCTGAAGATATTAGAAAATATTTATTGAATTCACATGTTAAATCTATTTCAATACAGAACATACTAATTTTCTAATTTTTCCGCAGATGCTTAAAAAAAGGAAGACATTTTTAGGCTGCGTTTTTGATCGAGCAAATTCGCATCGCAGAAAACGATAGACTTTCCCTACCACCGGTCAAATGTTTTAATACTTATAGGACCCAATGCAGCACACCAGCATGATTGCGCAAAATGGGATTGTGCATGCGGATTGATCATGTATGCTCATGATTGCTTGATTGTGCAAGCCATTATGTAAAGTTGAATAGTTTAATTTAAAGCTTATTATGTTCGATTTCGCATGAAATCTGTTTCGGCGAAAATTTAGCATGAAAAGTTGCTTTGAAGTTGCTTTCCAATCATTTCACACCTATTTAGTATGTGCAGTTCTAGTCTTCGAGCTAAAAAGTGACTTTTGGCGTTTCAATTTGAAAATTGAATATTACAAATGTCTTTCCAATAAGAAAATCGATCGAAAATTGAAATTCTTGACATTTTGAGCAGTGTCTCTGCTTTTCTTCATTGACAAAATTTTCGCTCGAAAGAATAGCCAGATAATAGAAACATGTCAAAATTTAGCTTGACGATTAACTCAGTACCAGCCTTAATGCACAAGCATTAGTTCATTTTGATAGAAAAATTGAGCCGTTATCATGTCGCTCATAAATAAACGGTTGAATGGGAAACATAAGTTTCTATCTTTATGGAGTTATTTTTTTCTCTAAGAGGCAATTCAAGAAAAGAGGTTATGAAAAGTAGTTTGAATGAGAATTATTGTTTTATAAAAATCCCGTTGACCAAGTAACACGTGGAATATGTTTACACACATAGATTAATGTTTCAACTAAAATTTCACGTTCGGAAGTTTTTCGAAATCTCAAATGTCCTTTATATATTTTTAAGCAACGTGGCTTCTCTTGATTCTAATTTAAATGTAACTAATATTCAAATGTTCCTCTGAAGAAATAAATTTATAGCCTTCCAAAATAAAAGTATCATACTACTAGCTCCTTTCAAACTACCAAAAAGATTTGTCTTTGAAAATTTAGCTTCTAACAAATGAATACAACAACATATTTTTATATCGCGCACGTGCTATTTACGGTAGAAATCAAATTCAATATTTTCAACGTTCAATATTCTAGAAACAAATTAATTATTCGTATAATCCACTGCATTTCCATTTTGAATACGACTTACACACTTCTATTGATGGTAGTTAGAAATTCAAGCACTATCTATTAATGCTGCTTAAAAGTAACAGCACCAAAAAATTTCTTTCTTGGTTCTACTAAAGTGCACAAATTTCAATTAAAATTATATTTCCGTTTTAGCCGAATGTTACAATCAAGCTCAAAAGTACAATCGATAGAAAAGTTCGTACACAACAAATAGTCAAAACATGACAATTAAACTACCACAAATCTCAATGAAAACTTGGATGTACATAATACTAGCTGACTCGGCGAACTTTGTACCGCCTCAGAATCAATAACTATTGTTTTCACTCATTAGCGGAATTAAATTCAGTTTTTTATTAGGATTAAAATGAATTAAGTTCAAAAAACGTAGAAAAATCAAAATGAAAAGTATATTAGATATATTGAAATGAATGTAATTCACGTGGCAGCAAGGCATTTGCTTTTTTGAAGCGAATTAAAATGTTTCGCGCAGCATAATTGCACTTCTTTCTGTTGAACTATTTGCAGGATGGATTGCACTCGGGTCGATTAGCTTCATTGAAGCACCTCGTGATATAAAAAAGCATTTCCTCTTGCATGACGAAGATTATCACATTGTTGACCGGTACGATAAGCTTGACGATATCTCATTTCGGTGAAAATTTTGCTTGAAAATAAGCAAGAGTTGTATTTTCTTCTTAGCGTGAAAAATTGCTTCGAAGTGGCTTCGCTTTGAAAATGCAGATGGCATTGACACATGTCTCCAATTATTTCACGTCAATTTAGTATGCGCAGCTCATTTTTTCGAGCTAAAAAGTGACATTTGGTGTTTGAATTTCGAAATTGAGTTGTGTAAATGTCTTTTCAATAACAAAATCGATCGAAAATTGAAATTCTTGACATTTTATCCGTCAGAATTGTATTTCTTCATTGTCAAAATTTTCGTTCGAAAGAATGACCAGATAATGGAAATTTGTCAAAATTAAGCTTCAGGATTAACTTTGTACCAGCTTTAATGCGATAATACGCTGATGGAATTCCCAACGCGAGTCGTAACCACTCAGCAAGCATTATTTACATATTCTCGGTCATGCAGAGGTGTGATCGGCCGCCGGTCAAAGCTTAAATACGCATTCCCCATAGATGACGGGAATAAAGGAATGCAATGTCGGGCTTTCCAAAAAAATCTTTTTATAAAGCTATAAACCTGAAAGTTCCCCTTACCAGCCTAGGACATTATACGGATAGCCTATGGAAAGTATGTTAACGGATTACTTTTCCCGTTGGGTACTAACGCGGCGCTGTTCTCGTGCGATTTCTTCTTCATATGCAGTGAGTTGATTCGCAATATTCCAAAGTCTAATTGACTTACAGCTTCGTGGTGAAAGGTTAGATCTTCTGGCTAGCGAAATTGAAAATAACACTGGAAATCGCGGCACACGTTTGCACAGCTTGCTCAATGGCGTTGTACGGGTTTACGGTTTATTTGTTTATTTATTTATTTCACCAAACAAGGTATACAATAACATATAAATGAAATGTAAATATAAATAGAAATTACAATTTAAAAAACAAAACTAAACAAATTAATAACAGGTATAACATACACTGAATGCAATGCAAATAAATAAATTAACATTCTTTAAATAAATACATAACAGCAGTATTACATGTAGGGCACAAACTTATTAAATAAAAATATTTTGTTAGTCATGGAAAGGATACTAGGCCGGTAGACTAGAGAGCGTAGGATAAGAGAGCTTTGGTAACTCTGTTTTTATAGGACGCTTTCGAAATTGTGGGGGAAATAAGTCGGCTCATGTTGTTGAATATCTTACAGCATCTATTTATTGGCTCATTATCAGGATATGCGGTGCTATGCCTATATTCAACAAGTATTTTTCGGTATCTAGTGACTCTCACGGGCTGGTTAAGCACAAATCTTTCCTGTATGTAGTCGACATTAACAGCGTCTCTACTGATACCGAAACTGAAGCAGGCAGATCACATTAATCTTCTGGATGCAAGTGGTGACAAATTTAGAGGTCTAAGGCGAGATTCATATGGCGGTAAATTGCTACAATCACAAGGATGGTAAAGATCTCTAAGAGCGAATAGCAGAATTGTTTTTGAACAGATTCGAATCTCTGGCTATGAATTTCGAAAACCGGGTTCCAGATAATGCAAGCATACTCAAGAAGAGGGCAAACGAGCGCGGTGTATAGTGATTTTGAAACCCAAAGGTTCTAAAACTCCCTGGCTTGTCGCTTAATGAAGCCTAGTCGTTTACTTGCTTGAGAGATAATTTTGTCGTAATGAAAATTAAAGCGGAGCTTTTCATCCAGCACCACACCGAGGTCTAATATATTGTCAATCCTACTAAGTGTCGTATTGCTTATAAGGTACGTATAATGTACGAGCGTACTTTTTCGAACATTTTGCGATATTGAGAGGTAGATTGTTCACGCAGCACCAATGATCCAGGGAATTTAGTTTTAGTTGAAAAAAATTGGCATCTGATGGCGACTTTATAGTATGAAATTTTTTTAGATCGTCCGCATGGAGTAGATGAGGTACATCAGATAAAACTTCTTACAGGTCTGATATAAAAATGTAAACATTTTTTTCTCATACAAAATGCATGAGAAATTGTATTTTCTTCACAAACTTTTTTTTAATGAATTTTTCTTTATAATTTATAGCCTATGTGTTATTCTGGTGTATGTAAAGTTTAATTTAAATCCATTCAGTAGTCTTTGCGTGAAAGAGTAACAAACATCCATACAAACTTTTGCGTATATAATACTAGTAGGATAGGATAGGCTGAATTGTTGTTTTAAACAGGGGCGTTCATTTAATACACCGCGTAAAACTACACTCAGAAAAATGTCATTTAATAGAATCAAATTTAAATCAAAAGTTGAAATCACTTTGAAATAAAAAGTGAATCTTATTTGAATTCCACTTTATTATAAAAATTTTATTATCAAATCAAAATTTTTCATCATTGAATTAAAAAGAAACGTATGTGGAGCCAAATCATATTTGAAAATTTTTGAATCAATAAAAAAAACTAGAAAAAATTGATCGAAGATTCAAAATAATGACAGTTTTTTAGGTTCAATTTTATGTTGACAAATAAGAGTTAATTGAAATTGTTTCAAATTATATCTCTCAGTTTTTTTATATGGCAAAGAAGTTTCACAAGAAATGTCTATTATTGATGTTGCTTTGCTAAAAACACGCAATAATTATTAAGAAGCCTTAAGGAGACGGCTGGGCGCAAAAATTTCAACAGAACAAGATTTGCAGATTTTAGCGTTTTATTGTACATTGACTAGCTGTTAATATTATAAGCCATTGTGCAAAAAAAAAATGACTTTGAATATATAAGGTAAAAAGTAAACTAAATTATTAAATAAATATATATGAATATAAACTAAATTTTATATATAGCACCTACCTGTCTCGGCTGCATCGTCTTCCGATTTTTTTGCCTTACTTCTTGCACTACGAATATCTTTCGTGTATTTTTTAACAAAAAAAGATCTTTATACTAAAATATATGATTTAAACCGATAAATATTCAAAAACAGCATCTAAACACATTTCTAACTTTGATGTTTCCGGCAAAACCATGTTTTTGCACATATGCACAATGGTTTGAAAAATGTTGGTGAATCTTTTTTTCGGTATTCTTAATTAAATGGTCTAAAATTGTATGGTTGGGTTCTTTTAAAACATTAACAGTGGACTGAATTAAATACCAAATAAAAAAAAAATATTGAGCTTAAGCTGAGAAAAAGGTACCTAACAATGATAGTTTTGTATGGATTTGGAGCGACCAGAATATGTCTTGAAACGATTGTGGTTTCAGAAAACCTCATCTTTATGACTAGTTTGTTTCATGCGTTTAAAATTACGCAGTTGATGTAAAGCGCGACTGTTTCTAAGGAGTATGTGTATGTGCCTCATAATTTATCATTGTATTAAAAAAAATAATATCACATTAGATAGAATTGGAAACCAAATTTTAACTGCAGAGAGAATGAAGTGGGCAACATGTCTGTATCTTTTTCTCGAGAAAAATTAAAAAACTGGTTCAAAGCTGTATGGGAGCAAAACGTTGACATTTGTGCACCATTTATCTCTTTGTTGCGGACTTAAATCCTAACAATTGACAAAGTTTGGACATTTTTTTTGA
This sequence comes from Nemotelus pantherinus, assembly GCA_963978885.1. Taxonomy (NCBI): domain Eukaryota; kingdom Metazoa; phylum Arthropoda; class Insecta; order Diptera; family Stratiomyidae; genus Nemotelus; species Nemotelus pantherinus. The sequence goes on along the minus strand of OZ022263.1, from coordinate 52,367,158 downwards.
TTTATTGTTACAATCTTCAATCAATTACATAGAATTGAGAAAAATAAGGGAATCTGTGGCATATCATTAAAACAAATACTTTGTGCTATTTCAGGACTAGATACTTCAAGCTTAAGCATCATTTTCTTGTCCAGTACACAAACACCTGAAAATTGTCCGAACTATTAAAGTCTTTGTAAACTTTTAATTTTGAGCCAAAGCACTAGTTTCTGAAAAGTTATAACAGAAATACAACATAAGAAATTCATATAATTTTGTCTTTAGGCATAAAATGAAGCAGGTAACTCACTGCTTATATTTTATCAATTGATATATCCGGATGAATTGGGAATCTAATTGAAATAAAATTCCATCACCAGAAAAGAAAAGAAATGCATATCCATTTTTTTTAAATTATTTAATTTTATAAAAATGGACATGCATTTCTTTTCTTTTCACAATTTTTTCCTGACACATTTTGTTCTGAGAATAGTTAACTTGAATTTAATGAAAGAAACTCGATGCTCGATTATTACACACTTGCGGGCCATTAATACAGTGCATAGCTAGTGCTAGTGTGGGTTTTTACTTTTGTAAATCCCAGTGTCAATTCAAATAAGTAATTCAATTTTAAGTAATTCAATTCCAAATAAATCTAAAAATAAAACGAATCTCATTAAGCATATGAATAATTAATACACTGAATCACCCACTAACAACTTATCACCACATAAATCTCTGTAACTGCATGTACACTCATTCTGATGAAATAGATAGCTCATCATTTAATATTGTTCTAAATGAAACAATTCACGTCAGCTTGCTTTCATTGAATCAGAAACTTATCTCCAGAAGCAGTACTACGTACATCGTTATTCAGCTATTCACTGATGAGTACATTATTTAGTGTGTATATGAGCTTGGCTCCTAACAAAAGCCAGCATGGATAGAATGGAAATCAACGTCACATTAGCATCCGTTATTAGATTGGAGTGAACCTGGCGCCTAATTATTATTCTTCGTGTTGATTTATACTGTTTAGTAGAGACACTTGAGCTGATGTATCAATGGCAGATTAATTTACAATCTGCTTGAACCATTGTTTTAATATTGAGTTATATATGCTGGTATTTAAAATAGTATTTTAATGAAATCATGTATTAATATAATCTGAGAAACTTCTTATTAAGAGATATGTTTCCACTGCATAGTCCGAGCATTTTGAGCCCGCTCATATAATATTCAAACTAATTGGCCTGACCCAGAGCTGCACATGTCCAACCTACCTGATGCATTGATTGTAATCAACTAACTAATACAAGTAACATTCAATATTCTCCTTGCATAAATAATTGCTGTCATATACCGAAGCGGCTGACAACAGAAGCTCAATCGAATTTCCAATTTAAGCGCTTCGACAAACTCATCAATAATTAACGAGAAATTTCCATACATTCTTAACAGAGGCCAGAGTCGACTCGATTTCATCTAGAAATTAATTCTATCTGACGGCACGATGTTACAATTCGGTTGCATCTTTCCCATCTAATTCTAATTCAATAGGTTTTAAAAGATTTTAGTTGGAATTATAGTTGGATGATTGGTATGAAAAAAATGTAATATTCGAATCAAGTATTTCGGTAGCTCATTTTCCCAGAAGCTGTACAGATTAGGAAAGTTTCCAATTAAGTTCAGAGGGAATTAATATTGTATTTCATCTCAAAATCTAAAAAAATCAACGAATGCGTCTGATTATCACAATAGTATCCCAAATCGCATACTGACCTACACTCTTTAAATTTAAAACGTCCTGATTACACCAGACAGCTTTTCAGGCCAACAAATTGAATTCTCAAGCACCCTTGATTTCCCTCTCTCGATTATGCTAGTGCCCTTTTCTACGCCCGAACAATCGAACCAAGCGGCAGAACGTCTCAATTATACTTGAGATTTTATCTTTCGGCAAGGCTCTCCCGAGGATGAATCGGACCGAAAGCAGAATCTGGGTGCGCTATGCTTCGCAAAGTAAACCGATGTCAACTAAGAATATTTATGGCCGACTGTAGATAGTGCGAAGCTCCAAGAAAAATATTTTCCATAAATTAATTTCCATTTTGAGAATATCTACAAAGAGTCCACTATCGAAAGTTCAATCTCTTTGAATACTTATCATCAGTCGAAGAAGATATCCGTCCTCCAGTTTTGTTCCCGCATCCGTACTAAACCGTTGTCGAGCCGGGTCCACTCCAGCCCGGTTGGATGGAGGTGAAAGAGACTCATGCCGCCGAAATCAACGTCGACAATGAATGACTTTTATGATAAAAATCTTGTTATCATGGAAGTAAGGTAGCAGAAGCTGAAAGCCGATGCATCTAATGCTGTAGCACCAAAGACATCAACGGCATTACCAGCTTTGTATTCGTGGCGAAATGATAAGAGGAGATAGGATGACTTCTTGGTACATAATAGAACTATGACTGAAGTCTATTATCTGTGGAATAAGTTTTCAATGAATAGGCTGGCTGTTGTGCTTGTAGTCTCAACGGCACCGAATAGGATACGAGCCATGGGTAAAGGATATGAAGACATATGCATGTGATGAATAGGTAAAGAGAGAGCGTTTGAATCTTTTGCAGGCAAATACATTGGGTTGTCGGTAGATGAAGTGATTTCACCAAAAACGAGTTGAACTATGAGATGATTTCGAAGTATTACTAGTATTTACATTACACTCTGTGGTGATTAATAAGTTACACTTTCACTCATTTCATTTCAGTTGGCATACCTTTTTAACAAACACTTTCAAAAAGTCGTGAAGTTCAATAAAAATAACATAAGTGAAGTCAGCTGCTTGATTGCTTTGATTTGAAAATTTACGAGTCAAAATTAACGCGTCAAAATTTACGCATATGTTAGGATAATAGTAGAATTTTACGACAAATTTCAAGCTCTTTTTTCATATTTAATCTCTGCTGTTGAAGTGAATTCTCCTAGTTTTTTGCATTTAAAAATAAATCAAATGCAATGATCTATTTAAAAAAAATTAATATATAAAAACTTCATGTACTAAGCCGAACATCTTGGCTACATAATTAAATTAACAATAGCTCTGTAATACAGTCATGCGAATTCATACAAACCAACATAATCAGAGCTTTAATCATGATTGTGATCAAAAAGATCTTACTCTAACCACATCCAATGATTTCACCGAGAAATAAATTTTGAATGATCTCATTGAAAATCGTCCCTAACCTCTTTCTTTCTTTTTTTCAGATCACATTTTTTCACTTTATTTATTTAACTGCGAGTGGAGAATTCAAGAACATAAATTTTTCCAGCAAAATCGATCTGAGTACCGAAGACAGTCTTGGCGTTTGGAATAATTAAGTAAGCAAACATAACATAAAGTACACTTATCTACTCGTATATGATCACCTGCGAGCACCGTTATGACTTTTGTTAGGAAATAATCAAATTGAATAATCAAAATAAAGACAAAAAGTTATACCGGAAACACAGTTCTTTTCCTGCATATAATTTGCAACGAAATTCGCATACAAAATCACCAATTTTTTGTCAGTCTATACGACGGAGGCTATGGGTCTAGGCGAGTATATCCTTTTTAACTCAGACTGTTTTGAAATTTCATCACACAAACTATTTTTTCTCAGGGTACTTTATTTATTAACCCTTAAAACCTTGATTAGCGGTAATTTTAAATAGAATATTTTAATTAATTCTAAGAACTAGCAATTTATTATTTATTCTTAACCCATAAGTAGGAATTCTTATTTGACCGAAAAACAAACTTTATACGAAAAGTCACTTTAACCCTCCGAGAACACAGGGGGTCAAATTGACCCCAGAGACCTTTTTGACCGATCCCAGCGCTTAGGCCTGCAGGAAAAGAGGAGTACTATAGGCTCCTAAATATATTTCTGTGTCTTGACTATAAGTTTACACCGTTTGCTTCCAGTCCCGAATCGTCAGTCGTCGTTGAGAAGCCTTTGAAGCAGATCAAGGGGCCAAATAGACCCCATCTGTACTAGACGTCAATTTTGAGGTAAAAATTCAATTTTTTTTTTACTTTATAAATCGACAGATTCACTGTCGCCAAAATTGTTACCATTGTCTTCAGCTAACAAATTATTGCGTACACTAGAACGCAGACTATACGCCATATTGCTAAAAACAGTTGACAGTGTGGTATAAAAAATATTTTCACAGATATATATGTGTATATTTATTTAATATACGTACTTAATTTAATCTAAATATATTATCGCAATATGTAAAAGCCAAAAATTAAGTTTGCGAGTGTTTTTATTTTGTGGTTTTTAGCAATATGGCGTATAGTCTGCGTTCTAGTGTACGCAATAATTTGTTAGCTGAAGACAATGGTAACAATTTTGACGACAGTGATTCCTCCGAAGACGACCAAGTCTCGGAGCAATCAGAATTTGATTATTGAGAAGATTATACCTTTTTTGCAACCCTTTATAAAGAACTAATTTTTTTATTATTTTACTATGTCTGAGAAGTAGCCATATAAATTTTCGACTCAAAATATTAAAAATTGACAAAGTTATGATTTTTTTTAAATATGCAAATTTTAAAAACTTCAAAATCGCCACCGTAAATATGCAAAATAAACACCTTTTTTCAAGGGCCACTATAGGGCTGATTTTTTTATAATTTTGTCTTATCTTGAGAGTAGCCACTCAAATTTTTAGCCAAAAATATTAAAAATGAAATAAGTTACGATTTTGTTTGTAAAAAAGCTGATTTTCGACAAAACTGTTTTTCCCGAATGTTTTTTAGGTATGTTTAGGACATTTAAAGCACTTCTAATGTATGAGAACTACTAAAAGAGGTCTCAAACAATACTTACAAATTTTTTCAAATGAAAATCTTCAGTGGCGGTGATTCTATAGACGTTCAAAAGTGGTTGGGGTCAATTTGACCCCAATTGTTCTCGATGATCGAAAAAATAGGTGTGTTCTCGGAGTGTTAAATTAAATTTTGAAGTTTTAAATATTTTGTCTATATTATTTCTTTTTCTGTCCCTTATCCAAATTTCCTTAAATGAGTTTACAAAGAATTTTTGCTCAAATATAAATGAAAATCAGTCATATATATTTTGCTTTCACAACTCTAAATATTACGATACAAATTAAAACATTTCGCATTAAAAGCAACAGCTTAATCTGCATTTTTTTTTGTACATCACAAACAAGTAAATGTACTTGAACACTAGAAAATTATAAGACATGCGAATATTTCTGTCAAATTTTCGGCACTAAAAATTATACTTTATTTTCATACTTTTTTAATACTTTTGGTAGAGTTTTTACTTTAAATGACAAAGTCTCATTAAATTTCATCCCGATTCATTTAAGGTTGATACATCTAAGATCAAATATATATTCAATAGATTTAATTTATTAAAACTATTATGAATGGATAGACTTCAGTTTTTATTATCAAGTCATTTCTTAGGTAGTTTTATTTCTATGAAAAAATAACAATCGAAATAAAATAAGTTGGTCAAATGCAGTCAAATGACAGTTGACTATATTTGACAATTCACTATGATAACATTTTGAAAATTTTCTACCCGGTTCGTGCATTTAGAGGGCATTAGTAGCGATTTTGCTCAAATTTCGTGTTGTAATAGCTACCGAAAAGTTCATTACAAAATTTGCAGGATACACTGACACCCATAAGAAATAGGCTTGCGTCATGTTTCGTTAATGTATAATCAACCTTTTAGTCACGTGTAAAATTATTCGAAGCATTGAGGCCAATGAAACTCACAAACGATATGAAAATTGTATGCTTTTTCTCAACTTTTAACATCTACTTCTCCCAATTCTTCATTCCACCAGAACGAAAATTATGCTCCAAATTGTCTTATTTTCGAAAACCAAAAACTTATATTATCAAGAATCATAGAATCAGCTCTTAACTTCGTGGGGCAAGATATTCCCTGGGACATAGATATCAAGTATCTCGGTGTGACCCTTGATAGCAAGCTCTTATTTAAAAATTATGTTGACGAAGGTTGCAACAAAATTCTCATGTCCATCAAAACCTTATACCGGCTAAGTCGAAACTCGTTCCTTTCAAAGAGCAATAAATTGCTCATTTGTAAATTGGGAATACAACCACTGTAGCTACTGCGCCGCGTCCCATACTAAGAAGGTTCAGATAATGCAGAACAAATGCCTAAAAATTATATTTAACAAGCCCTGGCACTTTTCAACATATTCACTCTACCCTATCGCCAGCGTGTTTACAGTTGTTGAACTGGTAAAAAGAAGATCCACTACCTTTTCAAAGCAAAATTTCATCCATAAACAATCCTCTGCTTGCATTTGTCTCATCACTTTTGCTTGATTCAAACTTAGGTCTAATGATCAGTTGCGCTTAAGTAGTTTTAAGTAGTAGATTTAAGCATATTCATATAAAAAGTTTATGTTTTCCTTGAATGTTTTCTCCATGAAATTACTCTACGAATTGTTACAAATTAAACACAGCACGAGCTATATTTTTATAAATGTAGTTTATTTAGACACTAGTCTGTATCGCTTGAATTTTCAACTTGTATTAACAAAAATAATTATAATAATAAAATATTTGTTTACTTACAAACTGAAATTTAGAGGCTGTATTGATCTTAAGTAGGACCAGGTTTTGCAGAGCTTTGGCTAACATAAGGGCGACCCCATGCCTGAGGTGGTATCTTGAACACTCAAAACTCCAAAAAACCTAAAATCAAAAATTGATAATGATGTTAACCAAAAACTCACAATTGCCATTTGCATGAAGCAGCGACCAAAATTAATAGCTGGGATCCGCACTGGGATCCTAAATAAGCACGAAAGTGTGGACTAATTTTTTTTTAGTGGAAGCATTTATAATAAGAATATTGTTCTCAGATCTCAGCCGGTAACCATGTTTCATCACTATTTGTGGCCTTGGTTAACCTGATGGCAGCTAATGTGCATTTTATTGAATCAATTAAATGTGTTCTCCTATACTGAGGCACATACATTTGAAAAAAAAAAACAAATAAGGCTGTCGTCTGCAGAAGTCGCAAATTTTTTGATAACTTTTATTCAAGGTGATTATTATTTTTACCATTTCAAAACTTAATGGTAACATTTCTCTATCAGAAAACAAAAAAAAAATACTAAGCTGGCAGCCCTTTTCTAATTTTTCAATCAAAATCGTACCAAAGTTGACTTAAACGATGGGCATTCAAATATAAACGATCCTTTCACTTTTAGAAAGCGTGTCGAAGATGAGCGAAGCATCGGGAAAGAACCCGTCAGATGACTCAAGGCCAAGTCGGCCGCCCGACCGGTTTGTTTAGTTGTCCTCAAAAGAGAGGTTCATCCTTCAGCTGCGCAACGCATTATAATAAAGTTTTTAGCGAACGAAGGCTTTAAATCAGTTGAAATTCAAAACGGAGTGTTTGCACAGTTCGGGGAGAATGCACTTTCATGGCCACGAGTGAAAGCTTCGTGTACCGAGTTCAAAGAAGAGCGCGAAAAAGTAGAAAATGTGTTATTAAAACGCGTTGTAATGTACGTTGAAACCCGGGCTCACCACTACACTCCCAAGTCAATAAGGGTCTCTACAGAGTGGAGAATAGAAGGGGAGCGAGGACCATCGAACCGTTTCTTTGGGACTCTCAGGGAATTTTAATCGTTGATTTCCTCCACACTCGTTCCGCAATAAACGCTGCTTATCGAGCTACATATCGGTCGAAAAGGCGCCATCAACCCATCCAAGACGTCCTACTCTCGCACGACAATGCAAGACCCCACACTGCAGCCCAAGCTTGAGTAGCCTAGTGGGTAGAGCACTGGCTTCTTGCGTGTGGGGTCCCTGGTTCGAACCCAGGTTCGGACGAGGGTCCGCGCACCAAGCTTTGAGTTCACCTAGCTCTGATTAGGTACCTGATTTAAATCAGGGGTAAAGTGAGTCGGGGAACTAATCACTCCACACTCGTATCCACAATGATTAATAAAATTGTAATGAAGCTCTATACCAGCTTCAACCCCTAGACCCGTACAAGGGTTGTCGTGGGATTGCTTTACTTTTACACTGCAGCCCTAATAACCCAAAACTTAGATGAAGTGCATTGGACTTCACTTGATCATCCTCCTTACAGCCCTGACTTTCCACCTTGTGATTTTCATATGTTTGGGTCTCTCAAGGAAACACTTGGAGGAGAGCGTTTTGCGAACGATCAAAAGGTTGAACAGTTTGTGCGCAATTGTTGGATACCCGTCCGAAGTCATTCTTGGAAAACGGCATGAACGAACTATCTGTTTGGTGGAAAAAATGCATTACTAAGGAGCCTAACTATGTAGAAAAATAACTATGAAGTGTGATTCCTCCTCCAATATAAAATAAATTTGTTTTTGCAAAAGGCTCGTTTATATTTGAATGCCCCTCGTAATAAGATACATATACAGTTTGAATTTCGCATCGGAAAATATAGGACATAAAGCATTAATTTTTTGAGTTATTTTTCAAGATTTCACCACTGCCACAGGATTGCCTTCAGCTTCAAATAACTTATATCAGACCTGGCTTTACTTAAAGCCAATCCGTTCTGTGAATTTAAACTAGATCGGCTTATCGAGTCGTGAGTTTCTGTGAACATAAATTTCGGGTCTTAAAAATATGAATGATTTGGCGAAGGGTTACCGTTTTTGTGCGATAAGATCTTTAAAAAATTTATATTTGACTATGTAGTAAAAACATGAAATATGTATATATTAATTAATTTTCTTCGAAAAATATCGAAAACTTTTCAGGAGAATCGATAATTTGAAGGTTTGCTCCCTGAATGCTTGCCTTCACTACGAGGTTGCGAAAACACTTCTAAAAAACTATGAATGTATACAATTGAAGTATACATGTAATGATCTGATGTTTCTGTTGAAAGCTATCACAATTCGAAATTTAACAATTTTTCTTTGCATTTTATGGGCACACATACGGTCAAAAATACTCGTGTTCAAAATGCGTACGGAACTTATTATGTATACTTAATGCTTTTCGAAAGGCATTTGTTCAAAAAATTATAGAGGTATTTAAAATATGCCTAAAACGCACAAATACCACCGGCGTCAAAGGGTTAGGAATGATAGCCATTTGGCGGGAGCTGAACCTATTCCACATATCGACCAACGTAGTCTGAAAATGTAAGTGAAATCAGATTACGCAATCACCAGGAATAGTCACTGATTTTTTCGATGATAGTTATAAATAGATGTATAAATTTGGGTAGAAATATGAATTTTCGAGTAAAATAATTTTCTTTGAAAATTAGTAAAAAAAAAAATATAATTTAATAAAATAAATTTTATAAACGAAATTTTCGGGGTCAAAACATCATTCGATCAACATCAAAGTTGATTATATTTGTTTTAAATGAGGCCAACCCCTGCCAGCTCTGGGTAAAAGCACAAAATTAATTTAATTTAGTTCAGGAAAGAAATCACGAATCAGCCAAATAGTTTTTCACGCCACGAGTGATTTGAATCAAATAGCCATGAGTGTTCCATGCAAATTGATATCGTATCGACAGATGAAAGGCTATAAAACATGTTTGAATGCGATTCGGATGCCAGCAAAATCTTCTTTCTGCTCAGTCATTAGGGCTTGTATTTCCCAAAGGAGCATGCGAAACGTGCCGCAAGTAGCCAACCACTCCCAATGCTCTCGACTATGTCCGCCAATTCTACGCCGATGATAAGTCGACGTATTTGCGGCTTAAGGGCTTGTTGCGGACACTGGACATTCATTGCAGGACTCTTTGGACCGGCATGTTTCCAAACAGCATCCAGACGCGTATGCGGTTTCAAGGACATGCTAGATTGGATCCAATGCGGCTTCTAATGAATCCTATTGTGGCAAATATACTCCCAGGATCTATGCTGGCTTTGGGTTCTAATCAGCCGGGTCGTTATCTGTATCTGGGAGCATTGTTCGTTCCTCTCAGGATTACCGGGCCATGAGGATGTTTCAAAGTCAACTGGGCTGGGCCCACGGCAAATATTATGGCGAAGCCTCAAAACCTTTTTGGACCTGACAGGATAACAACAATCGGGACCACAATGTACGCCTAGCGTTGTCTTGTCCGAGTTTCGCGTGGAATGGAAACGCAGCCATCGACACTGAATAGAAGTTTCTATCTCTTGTAGCGGCTTTGCTTGGTCTTAACTCTGCTTTCGAATATGCTGCTTTCTGCTGACGACGTGGTATCATCGTTCTAAAGGCAAAATGCCTGCTTCAGTCTGTCGCTTGGCGTTCAGATGTGTAGCATAGTGAGTGGAGTATCTGCAGTTCGCTGTCGGAACGAGGGCTTTTCGTGCTCCGCGTGAATCTTGTGTTGTTCCCGGCAAAAATACGTACGTTCAGATAGTCGATATACCTAGTGCAGTGGCTAGCGAGCCGGCTTTTTTTTGTGCATTTCTCATTTGGCGCGCTTTCGTCATCGAATCCACGTGTATCCCCATGTATGTACGAGCAAGTGTGTGATATGTGAAGTGTCTATCGATTGAGTTTCACGTGTAATCCTCGACAAAGTGTTAATCCACCCCTAGGTGTTACGTACCCCCAAGCGCAGTCGATAGCATCGGAAACTATAGTTTGGTGAACAGGTATGTCTTAGAAAATTGTCGAGTGGATTGTTAACTTGTTTACAGCGGGTGCAGTACCAGAGCGACGAGACGAGTCGGCATGTTAGAAATGCTTTTGCGAAGATAGCCTATGAAATAGCTAGGAAAATTTAATTGTCTAGTGGATTATTGGATTATCAATTAATGAGTGACACTGGGTTTCTTTAAACTTTAATAGTTTAGAAGTTTATGGCCGGCATTACGCGACTCGCTTGGTCGATAAGAATGAGAATGTCTTTGAGCGGAATAGGTGGAATGCAATTAGAGTGGATTGAGTGCGCCATGAAATATCATGTTGCTTGACTGTGTGTACGGATGCAAAAACATCGGAGATAATAAAAGTGCATGCTAGTGGTCAAGTAACTATGTCGTTGCGATAAAAACGCCGAATGAATTTTCATCATTATCACATGCACATAGTCTGATTAAGATTGAATGCAATTTCTCTACGGGGAGAATAAAATGATATGTCCGTCTGTACATAGTTAAGGAATGTCCACTCATAGCTCATTTAACGACTTTTCAGAAACGCATATTTGTGCATGAACTTTGGTTTTCACTCGTCTTCTTGATCATTTAATCTTATATCCATTTAGTATGAATAATGAGAGTTGCCAATTGTGAGCTTTGGGTGAAATATGCAAACTGTGTGATTTCCATTGTTTACCACCATTTCAAAATTACTTTTACGAATCCCTTGTAATTTTGCGAGATAGCCGTCAAGCTGGCAAAATTGATAATAGACTGGAAATTGTTTTTTAGGGTCCCACATGAACAGATCTGTCATATCATACTCATATTGGTTGCATGAATTTATGTGCTAAGCTGAAAACAAAAGATATTAGACAAAGATGATCAAATTACTCTCACTGTGAAACAAAACCGTATTAAGCAAATACAACAATTTTGAATTTTTGACACTGATTTTAAACTTATTCTTGGTAAAAGCTGAAAATCTGACGGTGCAATATTTTTCTATATCAAAGATTAATGAATTTATGTTAATTCGAATGAGTTAACAACAGTAGATAACAACAATTTTAATATGAAACACTTATCTGCGAGCAGATACGTGAATAGATACTGATTACTTTTGACAAACATCCTCCCAAGCATAAACGAGTCCGATGAATGAATAGCATATTTACGTCAGAATCAGGCAAGCTTATATTTAATCATCTGGCGCCTATCTATTCGTGATATAAATTACAATTATGCATATAACCTTGATTTGCATTGCTCGGATTATGGAAATTGGTAGAACAAACATATATCGATATATAGCTCATGCTTCCCTCGTTCGCTAGGTTGAAGTAGAAGTGGTAAGCTTTTGACCAACAGTGTTTCTTGTTTTTGATCTGATACAAACGGTGGTGACCTACAAAAGTACAAAGTATATATAGCCACGTCTTGATGTAAACACATATGCAACAAATACGAGATTTTCGTTTGCCGTACTGTTCTGGAGATTCGATTAAGTTTCATCACTGCGCGGTGGTTTAGGTCTTTGGCACATTGGGATTGAGAAGATGTTCAAGACGATGTGATTTATTGCATACAAATAATATTTACACACTGTTAACATGCTTAGTGTGAGTGGTGTCAACACTTTAAAAATTTCAAAACATCTGAAAGTCAAAAGTTGAATCATTTTAAGATTCATATCCGACCGATGCAGATAAAAACATTAACATCTCGTGCGCATGTGATGCAGAGGCTAGGGTCTACTTGCGTTAAAATTTAGACAAATGCTCGTTTGGTCTCCGACACGATTATTCAAGATCACAACTATATGGGAAACTACTACTAGTTTTCGTGGATATAAAATTTCTTTCAAAGGTTACTCTCAAACGCATAAACTATAATCAAAAGACACCAAAACTAAAAATGTATTTTCTGAGAAATACATAAATTAACAAATTTCTTAAAAAGATACTTGCTAATTGCAGGAAGCCGTTATTGTCGTGCATTTAACAACCAGTAAACTACCAGTTTAGTGAATGGTTAGCTATGCCATTGATTCAACTCAAATAATTTGTCTTGGATAAAAAAGTGTAAATAAGAAAACAAATTTTCGCAACTAGTTTCAATCAGCTGAAAATCATAAAGATTCTTAGAAACTGGTATTAGCAAATTGACCGATTTGATTACTATTCATATCCGGTGTTTTCCCATCCTGTTGGAAACTTTCATATGTGACACCAATTTTCAAAAATGGCGATAGACGCTGCGTCGAAAATTACAGGGCATTGCCATTTTATCTTCCATTCCAAAACTTTTTGAAAAGGTTGTATACAATAAACTTTCCCCACTAGTTGACTCCCGTCTGAATGAGCAACAGCATGGCTTTAGAAAAGGTCGCTCAACTATCACAAACTTGACAATCCTAGTTTCGGACGTTTTGTGTAAAATGGAAAAAGGCTATCAAATTGACGCAGTCTACACTGACTTTAGCAAAGCTTTCGACAGAGTTGACCATTCTATATTGATCCTTAAGCTGCACAAATTCGGGCTTGCCGGATCTTTGCTAAGCTGGCTCAGTTCCTACCTCCACAACCGAATCCAACTCGTTAAATTTCAAGGAATTTTATCAAAAAATATATTTGCTACCTCTGGTGTTCCACAAGGTAGTCATCTTGGCCCACTTCTCTTTAACATATTCATCTCGGATCTATCTGACGTCCTGTCAAACATACCTCACCTACTTTATGCAGACGACCTCAAACTGTACCACACCATTGAATCTAAATCTGATGCACTTTTCCTTCAATTCAAGCTTGATTCTCTTGTTCAATGGTGCAATATAAACAAGCTCTCGCTGAATATTGATAAGTGCCAAATTATAAGTTTTAGCCGTAAATGCACGGTTACGCAGAACACTTACTTTCTCGGCAACAACTTATTAACTCGCGTTGATAGCGTTGTTGATCTCGGTGTTGTGATGGATGTGAAACTTCGTTTCACCTTGCACTACGACAAAATTCTTTCCCGTGCGAATAAGCAGCTCGGCTTTATTAAACGACGTGCCAAGGAGTTTAAAAACTTGTGGGCCACAAGATCATTATACACTGCACTTGTACGCCCTCTTCTTGAATACGCCTGTATTATTTGGAGCCCAGCCTTCGAAATTCACAATAACAGACTCGAGTCCATTCAAAAACAATTTTTACTTTTCGCCCTAAGAGATCTGTACAACCCTTACGATTTTGAAAATTTACCCCCATATGAGTTTAGATTGGGTCATTTAAACTTAACTTCACTTGCATCCAGAAGAATGATGATATCGGCCTGCTTCACATTTGACGTGATTAGAGGCGTTATTAGAGTTGAGTTCCTCAATAGTAAATTTGTGATAAATATCCCCTTAAGGAACACCAGGTCCAATCGTTTACTAAAGGAATATCCACATTCTACCATCTATGCAGCTAATGAGCCAGTGAATAGATGCTGCAGGGTCTTCAATGGCTTTAGCAACCTTTATTCCCCAACGATTTCCAAACTATCCTTCAAGTCTTCCCTTATCCAAGCCATTTGTACACCATAATTTTTAAGCTCTCATTTAATTATCGTTTTTAATTGTTTTTCTTTTATTTCATTGTTATTTTACTTATTTTCTATTTCAAACTTATTTGTTTATTCAATTAGTTATCTATTTATGTGTTATTTATTTGTACCGTACACTTGATTTTTTTAAAATAATTTATTTGTATGTATTTATATGTATTTATGCCTTGTTTGGCTAATAAATAAATAAATAAATAAATTATGTATTAGATAATCCATTTGCTCTGGTTCAGGTTCAGCCCACTGGCGTTTGAATAATAAGCTCCTCTGTTGATTGCCGCTTCAAAACGATATGAAACCAGAGAAGAATATCTTTGCTTATCAGACGAATAATCAAGTTCACATTTGAAAGAAAATAGCGCAAACTGATGTCAAAATTATGGGAAGATAGTGAGAAATGATAATTTTTTCAGGTATCGTAAGTTTTTTATGCAGACCAAAAAAAACTTCTGAATTTTATATGCTATATATGGGCTGTGATATAATATGAATTTCTATATTGTTGAGATTGAAGTGACACCACAGATGCGGAGCAGAAAAAATACAGATTTATGTAAATTATTGAATGGTGGCTCCTCTGAAACTTTGTGCGTAGGAGTGCATATCTTTGCATTTCTTGTATTAAGTGCAGTTTTATTGTTTAGTTTATAGATTTTCAAAAAGTTTTGAGCTCAAAAGTTTTCACGCTTCGTAGGAGGTTTGTTTTATGCATTACGAGATTAAAGCCAATAATGGCAAGTCAGTTTAAATTCACTACCTAAATTTTTTTACACCTTTCAAATGTATTCATCAAATCTGGAGCTTTTTTATCACCAGCAATTTAACTGGTCTGCGATGAAAATTATTATGAGAATAACTTTGCCCCAAAAATCATATTTATTTACACATGCTCGTATATCAACAAAGTGAGACTATATCCACAGTGCGTAATCGATGAAGCTGAAATTTTAAGGATGCTTTGATGTGTTTGTAGATAGGCTTAAATCTCACCAAATGCTAGTTATATCTAACCTTTAAACGCCGGCGGGTGTTTTATTGATATTTTAAGTACCATTATATAAACCAAATTATACCAATGAATGACTTTTTCGACCCCAAATGACTTTTCAAAGAACTGAGTCGAATAAATTATGAACGTGTTTCAAATAAAGATATGGTAATGCTTTGGATTTTTCGGAACCCTATGTTGGTTGCACTAGGTGTTTAAAAAAGGCAAAGAAAATTTGGGAAATTTCTAATCCTGATAGCTTCTCAGAGAGGGTCATCAGTTCGCTACGAAAATTGTAGAACGCATTGACGTTTTTAAGGTTTAAACTTAATTGACCTTTGATAAATTTGTTACACGTAAACAGAAAATTCCGGATAATTTTCGTTTTTTTAGAAACTGTTGAGAAATGTAATACTCAGTAAAACAGAAATTTTCAAAATTCCTCATCGCACAAGAATGGCAACCATTCGTCAAATTACCTGTTTTTTTAGCATTCAAACTCCTGTTCGTGAGTTGGGCTGCATCATCAAATCAATATGAAATTCATATATCGTATTGGTCCAAATAAGATAGAAGTTAATTGAAAATGTTACCTACTAAAAAGTACTCAAAAACTGCATGCTTTAATGCTCTAGCTTCCGATGCAGTCATCGTATTCTCACGAACTTTACAGTTGATAGACCCTACTATAGACTAAATTTTGAAGATGTATGTTGAAAAATTGGGATAGAGCTTCCACCTCTGGCAATTTTTGCCATTTTTTTTACTATGCTATCATTAAATAAAATAAATAATAATGATATTGCGGTGAAATTTTCGAAATATTCGCTGCCAGTAGCTATCAAATTCTTTTTATCCTTATAACTTATAACAAAGTCATCGAATTGAAACATGATTTACACGGTAGGTTGACCTCGACGTAAAACAGATGTGGTCAAATTTTGGCTGTGATGCGCACAAAGGGTTGCCAGTATCAAACATTTTTATTATATTCGCACCAACGAATTCTATTGGGTTGAGGATTAATTTCGTACAGTTTTTATCAAAGAGTGTTATTTAAACAAAAAACAATAGTGATAGCAATAAGTTAATCAATAATGTACTCACCGTTACTATTAATGACCTACTCCCATCTCTCGACCAATTTGTTGATTCCCGTCCACCAAAAATCGCCCGGCCTGGTGTCGAATAAATTGTTGAGCCAGTTTTTGAGGTCTTTTGCGTCGTTGACGGCAACGCCCTCATTTGTTTCGACATTGAACGGCACAAGTGGTAATCGGTTGGGGCCAAATCTGGAGAGTATGGTGCTTGCTGGAGAACCTTCCACAGGAACTCTTGGAGTGCGGCTTTGACGACTTGTGTGACAAAGGGCCTGGTGTTGTCGTGAGGGAGAATGGTTTGGCCTTTTTGATCGGATCTCTGCAACTGAATTGGCTCATATATATCATATTGTTTCTTTCGAATATCTTTTTTTATTGTTCTTGGTCAGCTTGTATGGCACCCAGGCCATAGGCGCACCGTAGGGGGGGGCCAGGGGGGCCGGGACCCCCCCAGACCCTAGGTTGGCCCCTCCCAGAAAAATAAATATTTCCAACAGCAGACACTTAAATTTTCGCCTCTTAGGTTTTTGTGGTTACATCAAGAGGTGAGTAGTGTAGTACTGTAAGCCTATACCAAAGCATACACACTACTTATAACATAAAGACTGTGTTATTTGCGGTATTAATTACGATGTTATGGTCTTATTTCAAGAAATCGACGGCAATATTTAATTTCGACAAGTTAAACGTTAAGAAAAAAACGAAAAGCACCTTACCAATCATCCTTTTTTTATTAAGATTATCTGTTCATTCCTACTAGGCAATATACAGGTATTTAGGTAAGAACACTTTTATAAACTGGCGTTTTATGCAATTATGTTTTTTCACAAAACATAGTCTAAGTATTAAAATAGTAGGCAACAAGGTATAAAATAGGAATAAAAATGGCATCTCTGCCACTTTTATATTATCCATGACCTACTTGGTTTACAATCAGGTTAAATGTGCGTGAATTTTATTATAAGTTGATAACTGCATCGGAAGTTAAAAGGCATAGCACTTCAATTTCACCGAGCGTTTTTTCATAGTGACACAGCCGCCACATGGCTCTTATCACGTTGATTAAACTTTTGTCAGACCTGTATCTACTCAAAACCAGTATATCCTATGAATTTTATCCGATCGCGAGATACCGTGGATGCAAGTTCCAGGTGCTAAAAATATAAATAATTCGGTGCGATTTTTGTGCGATTGGGAACTTTACAAGTTTAGATCTGACTGTATAAATATAGTATCAAATTCATCAACCATTTGCATTTCTAACAGCCGTATGAAAGATTTGTGTTTACGTACTTATGGTAGCTACAAGGTTACTCAGACATTATTTAAAAACAACAGAAACTTATTTTTTATGCCCATTGATGAGTCTTGTAAATTTTGTGATGATCTGATGACTCGGTGTGAAGTTATCACAATGCGAAATTTTCCATAGAGTTTCCATTGTCGCCAAAAATACACCAAAATTTCAGCTCGACCAAACTTCGCGATCCGGATAAATTATCCGGATAGTAAAATTCATGTACAATGAGAAAACTCCAATAGTACTTGGAAGACAGTAAATGATATGGTGCTTGAACAGTCTTGGAATATTGTCAAGATGAACCGAAATTATTTGGAGAATGTTATCGACCTTACGACGTGTCTCAGTCGACAAGGACGTGCTTTCAGAGGACATGATGAAAGTGGTGCCAGTGATAACCATGATTTTTTTTTGGAATTTTGTGCCTTATTCGCGAAGCATGATTCAACTATTGAAAATAATTTTAAAAACAAGGTTGCGAACTACTGTTGTGACAAAACACAAAATGAATTGATGAAAATAATTGCTGAATTCGTTCGCGAGGACAATACAGCTGAAATAAAAGATTGCGGATTGATATCCATTATGGCAGACGCAACAAGGGTCCACAGAAGGAAAAACTCTCCGTGGTTGTCAGATTTGCTAAAGAGTTAGCAGTCGAAGAGAGGTTCTCAAGCTTTATAGGCTGTTCAGGGGCTAGAAATGCCTCGTATTTAGAAGATATAATTTTGAGCCTGTTAGACAGCTACGGACTTCTCGAATTGTCTGTTGTTGGACAGTCTTATGATGGTGCTAGTGTCATGTCAGGACAAGAAAGTGGTGTAAAAATCTAAATTAAGATGAAACACCTGCAGCCACATTTGTACACTGTCTAGCTCATAAAATTATCCTGGTTGTGATGAACACATTTTTCACCATCAAAACGTGTATATCCTTTTTCAATGCCATCGAATCCCTTAACCTACATTTTTCGAAGCCATCACAACACGAATTGTTGAAGCAGCTTGAAGAGGCAGTTGGTCTAAACACAAGGCGTGGAATGAGAAGTTTAAGCTCAACTCGATACTCAATGAGATTTCACAATTGCAAATATGTGATCGAAAGCTATGGGACTATGAAAGATGCTTTAGAGGAAGAAATGAATGTGGGAAAATACAACGACTCAGTTTATTCATTGGAGATCTTTCATACAATCAGTAATCCTAAATTTGTAGTAAATCTTTTCATGTTTCACTATGTTCTTTCTATAATGAACATGTTAAGCACATATTTCCAAACTAAAAATGCAACTCTTCGGGATGGGATAAATCTTGTGAATGGAACACTACTAAGTGAGCGAGAAGACTTGTATCTAGTTTGGAGAAAAATTAAATCATTCGCAGAAAACAACTGTCTGAATCTCACATTTACCAGAGGACCGCGAAAACGGAAAACAGCAAAAAGCACTAGTTTCAAAGGTTTTGCTGTTTCATCTAGCCCTGGACACGCAGTTAGGGCTACAAAGATAATCCTGCAAACCAAATGGCTCGAAAAGAGTTAGTTACAGCACTTTTCATCTTGCCAAATTATTTTCGGTTTTTCTAGGTTTTCTAGGTAACAAATGTTTGAAGCAAGAGATTAATTTCTTCCTTCTAAGCTTAATATATTCCAATTTTTTCAAAGATATTTTGAAACTGAGCTATCCTCTTCTTCAAGTATAATTTGCAATATATTTAGCTTCTAAACGAAAAAATATTCTGACATTTCTAATTATTTCCATTCTATTCCTGTATAATTCATACAAGCTTTCTTTCTTAGCGGTCATTGATGATTCATGTGTAGTTCATACCTACCATTCACATTACAGTGTACAAACAAAAACAAAATCATCACATGTCTTGAACCTTTCAGTCCCTGGCCCCTGCCAGATTTTAGGCCACGGCCCGCCTATGACCCAGGCTCCCAATTTTTCGGGAAATTCCATTGAATGAAGATGATGAAGAATCGCTTTCTGATTGCAGGTCATTTGTGTGGCCAATTCACGACTTGTTTGGCGACCGTACTCCTTTAAAAGTGCTTTGATCCGCTCCTTGTCAAATTCCAAATGTGTTTCACAGCAAGACGAGTCGTCGTGGTCAAAGATACCTTCGCAAATCATTTCCGTACTGTGGAGTTACCTAAGACACCATCTTTGTCCACGTCGCAAATGTTCGGGCTTAGATGAAAAGTAAAAAAAGCCAGGGTCGAAAATTTTTATTTTGAAACTTTTCCAAAAAGCAAAAAATGTTAATCAGCATAACAGAAAGCATAAAATGCTATTTTCATGTAATAAAAATCTACAACGAAAATAAAAAACAAATGCTTTTAATTTCAAAGCTTTGGAGATTTCGTGGATGGCAGTCCCAAAAAACTTTCAATCTCTGTCTCTTACTACACAATCATTGAATAAAAACGATATTCACATGATATGTTGATATTGATGTGAAGCAATTGTGGTAGGCTTTTGGTTGCATCGTCAGCATTGAGTATTTTCATCACTTTTCGATACACTGATACACTGATTACAGCAATGATCAAGACTTTAAGGGCCTTGAATATTATGCATTTCGTAAAACGTTTGCGCGCTTGTTTCATCGAAAGCCTCCTTTTCTGATCCAAAACTCTTTCAATCAGACTATTCTTTCACGTCTTGCTAAGTCTTGTTAGTATGTTGGGTGAAAAAGAATTAATCATAGAGTTTTTCCACAATCAAATTCCTTTAATTGTCGTAGAGAAGAAAACTTCACGCGTTATATATTGTATTAGGTCATTTTTCTTTTATTTTTCCGATTAATTCGTCCATTAATTTTGTTTTATGGTTTTCGGTAATCATAATTTTCCTTGTTTCAGATAGCAAAAAAATAATCAGTAACCATATCCTTCCTAGCCTATGGTACGACTTATGCTTTCTTTGGTGTACTTGAACCAACTTCATCCATTTTTTTTTAATGATTCTTGGTTTTCGCGTATAGTGAGGATTCAATATAGTGATGAAGCTATGAAACAACGAATATATTCTCACTTGGATTGCGCTTAAACACAATTAAACATTCCTCAAAAAGAGTGATTCGATATTTTGACCCATATTCATTTTGATATATTTTGACAGCTTTTTCATTTGTAAATG
Organism: Nemotelus pantherinus; assembly: GCA_963978885.1. Taxonomy (NCBI): domain Eukaryota; kingdom Metazoa; phylum Arthropoda; class Insecta; order Diptera; family Stratiomyidae; genus Nemotelus; species Nemotelus pantherinus. The sequence continues at coordinate 52,346,376 of OZ022263.1, read as the reverse complement.
CTTTCGGAAAATATGTCCTAGAACTTTCATTGAGATTTTATCTATATTATGAGAGCTATTTTACAAAACTTCTTTTGAGGATCATTCAAAACAATAACCTTTACTTTATTGTTTTTACTTCACTGACTTCACTGACAATTTCAATATGCCTTAGTCATTGAATTTTGATCAGGTTGTTGTGCGTATTCTTTAACACTTTCATAACTATAGAAGCATATCCGGACATTAAGGAACAATCATATTAAGGAACGCTCTGAATTTTAATGTAAAAGGATTCATTATATGATTAGTATGATCATGATTTCCCTCCAAGTAACATCATTAAAAAATAATAAGAGACATTATTTTGCTACATTTTAATTCAACTTAATTATGTTTATCTATATTTTCATTCAAATTACTAAAATGCGAGCCAAATATTTTTCATCACTGTTTTTAAATCATTTTTTAAGACATGCAATTGTTACATACTTGTATGAATATTTGGACAGATCTACCGAGTGGTGCATTCCTTCCTCCAATTATAATAAGTAGAAAGCATACAAGTTTAACACAGCCTCAGAAGCTTACAAGTAACCTATTTACGGAAGAACAAAGAATCAAAAGTTTAAGAATATATTTATAGTCACACCAAAATTTCAATTCGTTTTGTTCAAGCAATACGGCTCGGTACTTTGACGTTTATCATTCTGGTGGCCAACACTTAAATCAGTTGATGACAAGCTAATTATTCTAAAATGACAGCTTGTCAACTTTTCATCGCGTGACAAATGAAAACTTTTCATTTATTCACATTGCGATTTCGACAAGTCAACCGAACATTGTACAGGCGCGATGTGAGTAGCATCAACATGGAAAGAGCATCAAAATTTAATTTTAATTACGTATCAACGAAATCGAGTAATTCGATGGATATTTTAATGAAACCGGATCCGGATAAGGGTTGTTAAATAGTTTAACATCTGCCATAAGCTGACATAAATTTCCCGCAGCAATTAACTCGGCCACAATTCAAACGGAGATTGTAACAATTTTATCAGTAGCTAATTTGAAATGCTACCTCTGTTTCAATCAACTTGCAACATTAAAATTCATTACGAGCCGATAATGTTTCTGGTTCAATGGTAGCGTAACACATTTCACGAAAAAATAAAAAAAAATCAAATTCGGAAGCATTTATGCTGCTCTGTGTTGTTATGGTATGAACTAAGTCAAAGTTTTTCCATGGATTATCTTTAAGAGATCTTTTTTCGGACAAATAGATGTGACGTTTGAGCCCAATAGTTTTTTTTCGCAAATAGTATATATTTACATACTTTACATATATTAGTTACTATATATTTACATACTTTACATATTTCTTTCGAATATTAATTACCCAAATATATAGCCTTATCTGCAGCGCTGCTGCTTTAATTATCTCTTTTGAGTCCATTAGTCGAAAATAACTGATAAAACTAAGTTCATTATGATCAATCTTCCAACCGAACAAGCTCAACTAATGTACAAAATGTTTGATTTCAACCATTCATATAGTGTTAACTTGCAAATATTACATGACAGCTTGTTGGTTTTGGGTTATTTTGTAATCTGTAAAAATGATATACCTAGTAAAAAATAAATAATATGAAACGGAAGTTCATCCAAAAAATCAAAACTCAGAAGACAATGTTACATTTATTAATTTTATTTACAATGCCAACTGACAATTGATTTGAATTTCAAGATAAGCAAAGTGTTAGCCAAAAACCAACAGCCATTACTGTTTCCTGTTGATTGTTTTTGTTTCCTGGGGTCCGAAAATTGATTTTTGCTACAGAAACCTAAATTTTATCAAAGAAACTATTGCATGAGCTTGAAATGGTTCATTTGTATATATTTTCAATTTGCTGTTAATTATTTCTGTGAGAAGTGAAGCAAGTATTTTTTACCAAATTTCCATTCAAAGTGATTCTGCTTACCAATTCATATTTCGTAGTAGAAAGAATCATGATGCATTCAAAAGTTATTGTTATTTGATAGGATTTTTTTTCTCTTTCCGTACAGGAGAAACCTGTTTATTTTATTATCCTTGGGCGATATTGTGCGACTTCTCTTTTATTTTTGCTGTAAGCACACGCTTACTGAAATTATCATGGGCTAGTAGTCGACGAGCGAGTTCTTCCCAAACTTTCTCACTCGAATTGAAATCCAGGATTGTGGGAGTCATTTTAAACATTGTTTGACATTGTAAAACAATAACTTTCGAATTTGGAGGACAGTATGCTATGAATCGTTATTTTTCAAATATATTGTGATGCATACTTTATTGTTCATTGCCTTTCCGTCAATAATGAGAAATTCGTCAACTCTATTAGCGCTCAGACTAGGAAGGTGACTCTGAGAGGGGCCTCATGTAAAACGGAAACAAAAAAAAAACTGACACAAAGTCGTCAAGTGTAAGCCTGGCACCAATCTTAATATACCAACTGACGTCTAGAGGATCAATATGGCGGTAATGTCAGAAGTAACCACAGCCACGTGAATCGGAGTTTTGGCATATTAGCTAGCTCCACAAACTCTTGGCAGCTTCATTACTAAATAGGCTAGAGTAAGTGAATGCATAGTAAATGAGTCAGCTCTATAAGCTTCCAGCAAAAATTTAGCTCTGCTTTCTCTTCTACGTTCGAGTGATCATAGGACTCAGATCTTCAAGTCTGGCCCAAGGAAGCAGAGTGGTGTACAGGCTACGGCAGATAAGCCAACCAGTACTACCTCTGGCATCGCTTCCGTTTCAGGCATCCGTCAAATCCGCTCGAGCTCACGATACTAGAAAGTCCCGAAACGTTGCCGGACAAATGGGCTACTTGTATTATTAAAGAACACCAGTTTCCTAGAAACCCTGCAGGTTTGGCTGCGAAACGACAAAAGTAGGCTAAGGAATAGAATTAAAGTTGGCAAATTTTCAAGAAATCTTAACTGAAGCCGTCCATTCCAGAGCCAACTCGGCTTTCCAATAAGATGGTTAAAGAGTGCCACATCTGTTCTGCAAAAAAATTTGCTGAAAATAAGGCGGATTATGCTCAGGGTCTTTTGTAAGCTGCAGAAAGCTCTGGCCTGAAGTCCATCGCCAACGGTCAGTGACGCTGGCTGTTGTACTTGAGCCACACTGGTAGGTGTGAAAATTAATTAATACTCAGTGGACTTTTACAATCAGGCGATATGTGAACTGGAGGAAATTTGACTAAGTGCCAAATTAAAGGTGGTGTCAGAGGATAAAATCCTTTGTTGACCTAGATGCATAGATACGTCGAAGAACCGTAGAATTCTGGAGACCATCAGGATCTTTAACCCGGATTGTTCTACATGGGATAGGAAGGGTTGCTGAAATTGAAAAAGCCTGCCGTATAATTGAAAAAACCTATTCGAAATGAAAAAAAATCGGCCTACGTATGCTTAGGACTTATCAGGTTAAAAGCTCCGGGATTGAAGAGTTCTGGGAAAATTAACGCAGGAGTCCTCTAGAATCCTTTCGAAATCATTTGTAAGCAATATAAACGGGCAATGATGTCACTAATCACCGAACCATGTCGTGCGGTCATTGATAAAATCAATCTCAGCAAGCTGTGTTGATCGGGACACTACGCTTATATTGAAGAGGAAGAATTGGTATTGGGGAAGATCTACTTTTTAAAGTCAATGCGCACAACACTGCTGCGAAGAGATTTTAAAGCAAAAAACTATCCTGAATGTGTCGGCAATTTAGTTTGACCAGCCAATCGGTTATTTTACAATTACCGACGATAAAAGAATTAGCAGATATTCAGATATTTGTGGAAACTGGTAAATAAAATATGATCACTAAGGACTAACAGTAAGAACTATATATAACGCCTACGTATGAATAAAGTAAGGACTATGTATTACGAGTATGTACTAAAAACTATTATTTTTCATATCATTTAGTTCGTTGCTTCTGCGAAGTAGGAATCAAAATTAGCTTGTACTCAAAGCAGCGACAAAAATAATGAAAAATTGCTTAATTTACTTATAAATGCTAAATATGCACATACAATACAAAATTTAAAATGTCTTGACCCTGCCAACAGCTCGTTTTGCTATCTAATCATCCTCTAAATGAAGCATTCATTCTGCTCAATGCACAGCAAAAGACTTAAAACCATTCTTAAACACAATAATAAGATTTATGCTAATGTTGCTTTCGACAAACCAAAACAAGATTCTTGTCGGAAAAATAAAATAAGAGATTCGCAAGCGATTTACTTTTGGCTATTCTGCTGTGCACGGTCTGGGGTCATTCAATTAAAATTCTAATGTCTATGTTGACGGGGTGTGGTAATTAGTCTGAGCAGGCTGTTAAAAGATGGCTTGCTAAATATCCGATTATTTGATAAGGACAATGTCGTTATTTGGAGGCTCATTATTTGGAGGCCCAGTCGCAACGACATTACGTTATTTAAAACATAAATGGCAAATTGAAAGGAATACCACTTAGGGGCATATTAAAATCTCATTATGAAATAATTGAATTAGTCTGTTCGTTTCGCGGAAAACTGAAAAAAAACGTATTCAGGGACATTGTAGCTTCTTTTAAGCAAACAAATGAACTGGAAACATTTTCCAGACAACAATACATCATTTACTAACAGCCGCAACAACATCGAATTTATTTATTTTTTTCCAATTATCCAACTGTCCACACACTAACAATCAGTTTCATTCATTTTACTCGATTTTTAAGTGACGCATAATATGGAATCCCCAAAGGTCTGACTGTTCCTTTGATAGTCTGCTGAGTGCTCGTTATCTGCTTGCAAGTCATACGTCCATGCACATGAATGAAAGTATGTATGAAAAGTTAAAACAACTAAAGAAGAATGAAGTACGAAAGATAGTAGGAAATATTGTAATGTAAAAAATAGCGACTATAATATGACGAGAGCTGACTGGTTATAGGATATACTGAGTCAGAACTGACGAAAGTCATGGCATATGCCCGTTCACACTAAGCAGTAGGATGGTAACGAAAGTACTTGCATATAAATCGGCGTGTATGTGGACGCATCATAATAGTTTATGTGATGTTGGGAACTTTTCCGGCTTCATTGATACTGTCGTCGTACGTTTTGCCGTGATATATATTTTATTATTTCTTGTATATGTGGTACCTGCGTTACTTTGTTGGCTTTACAATATAGAGAAAAATTAATGAAGTGACACAAGTGCATAATACCTTAAACAATAATATTTCAAACCAAAGGACAAACTGAGCCAATAAATTAAAAAAACAACACTGAGGAAAGAGATATCAGATGAATATTAAATATACTACAGATATAAGGATATTACGAAAAAATATTAAAATATGATGCTAACTAAAAATAGGCTTTCAAGTCAAGTGTAGTTGTATTGGTGCATTTCAAAATAAGCTTCTAGAAGTAACTTAGATTAAAACTTATTCGTTGGTGTAGGAAGTAGCTTACTGCTATTATTGTACAATGAAAGCTAATATTAGTAACAGTGTAATGTATAGAAACGGACATAACAACAGTTTATCTCAAAAAGCCTCAAAGACCTGACCTGGCTCTCAAAGCTATATTTTTTATATTTTGGACACTGTGTTCAATTTTTCAAAATGTGCTCAGAATTTGCATTAGCTTAGCTAGGATTACAATTAAACTACCTACTGAAAGTTGATTTTAATCGATTTTCAGTAAATATGCATGATACTCTATCCGCTATGTGACTGAGTGAGCGTGAGTTGTGGAAGGGCGCCTGAAACCTCTAAGCATCCAGCAAAATGGTCCCTTTGTATCCATACCTCATGGATCTGTCAACATGATTCGGGATCAATGATAGGGGGTATTTCGTCATATGCTTCAGTTATTTTGTCTCTTTTAACACCGCAGTGATAGATACACCTTATTGAATTTAGCGATTGAGATCAATCGTGCCTTGCAATCTTGGATAATTTTTGTTGTAGTTATGGGTCTACGTAACGCCAGCAGCGCAGCTAATAGTGATATGTCTTTCTTTCCGTTTGTCGCCCCAGTTTTCAACTAGCAGCCGGTTCCAGCTTCCGATAGCAACAACCTCTGCGTCAGCATGACACGCATCCTTTTAACTTCACCTAACTGCCTAAAGGATATGCAGCTAAAAGCCTTTTCAATGTCGATAAATAGCTCCATCGCATACTCACTATTAAAACCATTCTCTCAACACTGGAAGCCAGATAATGAAGAGCCGACTACCATGATTGTCCTCGCTGGTACGACAAAAACCAGTAAAGAGCACCTAAAAACACACAGAGCAGGTGGTTCTTCACAGGCACCAAAGCATTGTGGGTTTCAATCACTGGAGTGCCCTGAAATTGAATCCCTTGCCAAGTTTCTAGAGACTCCTGTTTGTCCTTGACAAACTTATCACCTGGTCGTTTCAAAAAGACCAGCTTAGCTGATTGATCCTTTTTCAGCATTTTACACAGTTTCGAGAACTCGCTTTAAGATTTTAGTAGCTGCAAGAGCTTTTGAAAACAACAAATCAACGAGGTCAGATGTCATTTGATTACACACAGTTGTGATAACATATAGCTGCATGAAAGCTGCTTTAATTGTATCTTAATTATTTATTTATTTAACCAAACAAGGTATAACAAATAACAAATTAATAAAAAATTTAAAACTGTTTTCCTTAAGCTAAATTACAATAACTTTTCTAAATGTCAGCAGACTTTTTTGTCTGGTTGTGAATTCAATATGGAAGTAATGAAGAAAGTAAAATAATTTGGTTTAAGAGTTTAAAGCAGTAAATAATTTTTTTTTTTGAATAAAGGTTAAAGAAGAGGAATCGTTTTTTTTTTTGCAGCATCTATTTATTGGCTCCCTGTTTCCATAGATAGTGTGATGTTGATGTTCATTGACGAGACGTGTGTGCCTAGTTTGTCTTGCAGGATTATTGAAGGTGATTTCATTACGAAGAAAACCCCAGACCCCTAACGGCATCAAAGACGAAGCACGAGGATAATACCGCTCTCCTTGAAGAAAGTGTCGCCAGATTTAAGAGAATAGGTCTGTGACCATAAGTTGGAAGACTTTCGAAATCATGTGGATTATAGAGATCTCTCAAGGCAAAAAGCACGAACTGCTTTTGGAAAGATTCCTATTTATTGCTAAGAATATCGAAAAAAGGATTCCAGACGATGCAAGCTTATTCGAGACGACATAAACGGAGACGTTTACAACAACAACAAACGTCTCCGTTTATAACGACATAAACGGAGACGTTTGTTGTTGTTGCGAATGGTAATGAATTTTATTTAGACGAAAACTGGAATCATCTTACGCTAATCAATCGTGTGTTTCATGACAATTTTATCTTAGTCCAATGCTTTTACCATTCGAAAAAATAATTTCTGCTCATACTGTTCTACCCTTTCTAGTCTACAGAGCACACACAATTTTTTCTTGTACCGAATCTCTCCTGCGAATATTCCTATCGAACGCCATAAAATCAGGTACCTGCATTTATGTCTTTCATGGCACCGTAGCGATGGTAAACAGAAACTTTTCAGTTTTCACATGTTCGCGTTGAAATCTTTTGTCTACTGACGTGTGAAATATTGAAACTCTTGTATCTGGTTCGAATACTACATAAGATATGACAATTGGGCTTGGAATTTAGGTTCCATTGCCTGCAGGTAGCAAAGCGATTCTATTCTCTATACTGCCGGCGGTGGCAGCAAGTGTCGCTAAGCATTGACTTCTATTGTAGGATTGATTCTGGTATTGACTGCGCTGCTAATGAAATGTAAAATTGCCAATAATTTTGTTTCGCGCCGTAGCCTGCATAACGAAATCCAATTCTTTTTTATCAGTACATCGCTGTTCTGCTCTGCTTAGCATAAACGGTTTATATCCATTTCAGCATTTTTGAGATATTCAATGATTTGTGTTTTTCTAAATGCTGCGGACATCTTCAAACGGAATGGAAGTTCAAATACGCTTAATTGAGATATATCTCAGTTAAAAGCTTTCACGTTGGACTTTTTTGTAATAACATGCAACGAAAAACTGGTCGCGTTGCTTAGCATAAACGTTCTATCTACTGTAGAGATAGAACGTTTATGCCAAGCAATGCGACGTTTTTTGTAGATGGAGTGATTTTTAACATACTTCCACAAAAGATAGGTTTTTCATATTTTGTAGAATGGTGTAATAGAGTATGTAGCTTTGAAATCCGGTGTTAACTCAAAAATGACAAAAATGTAGATAGAACGTTTATGCTAAGCAGGGCAGTGTTGGTGTAGAAAGTGTTCGTGGTCGGGAAAATGGAGACAAAAGCTTTCATATGGATTTTTTTTTTGCAATTTGAAAGGGTTCTACTGAAATTGTTTTCATCGGTGATATTTATAAATGATTGCATATATCTCAATGCAAAATAGCGTAGTGCGAAAAGAAGAAAATGTTATTCCACCACCCTATACTTAAAATTTGGAACAGTTGATTGCAGTTACGTTTTCTTCCTTTAAATATTTATTTCAATTCCTTTTAATTACATATGACCAGACCAATTACTTTTTGTAAAACCTTTCTCCTATTCATTTCTCAGGACCCAGCGCCTTAACCTTAACCACCCGCAGAAAACCTTAAATTTTTCAACTTTCTCGTAATAGAGGCTATGTCGGACTCTTTCTATGATAAGAAACTGTAGTTATCACTGTCAACGACGAAATATTTCTTTCACTTCAGAGACACTACGAAGGCAAGAAGTCTTTGCTACCAGCACCATGCTCCTTTGGATACCACCGAAGCCATAACATAGTCGAATGCTTGATAGGAAACGATTCTGACGCTCGAACAAAATTTATGCGCGGGGTGGTAAAAGGCTACGTGCACGTACTAAACACATGAATATTCAAAATCGAAGTAGGAAGAATCCTTGAGATACTTACTGCTTCGTGAAATAACGTAGGATAGAATAGCTTGAGAAGTGATGTAGCCGTAACATCAGCGACGCTCTAGTTTCAAGTTGAAAAGCATCCACTCGATATATTCGATTATTTCATTACAGGCTCTATTTATTGCTTTTGCATCTTTCAGCGAATTTGAGAATCAAGCCACTTTCACAATGGGTGTGTTAACAGCAACAGTCGGACTACTTGAAGCACTAGTTCTAAGAAAAGGATAGATATTAAGATACGGCCAGTGCTTCTTCGACTACAATTTCAGTTCATAAGTCGGAATATAGGAATACAGTATAGCAGTTCGAAAACTTTGTGTTTTGAAGTGATCATTGTGATAGTTTTAATTGAAAAGTGCTGCAAGTGAAATTGAAAGCAAAAAGTGTTTTTGAGTGTTAAAAGGTTGTGCTGATGAGTGAAAAGTCGGTCTACGAAATTTATCTATTTACGATCTTTCCATTAGAAAGGAACTTCTTTTCATGGTTTTAAAAGTTAAAGAATACTATTTGGAGAAACTTTGGAAGGCATGTACTTAAGGTAATTTTTTTTAATGAAAAGAGTACCTAAATATGAAAAAAATGGCACCTTTCAAAAAAATTATGGCGATTAAAACCACAAGCAGGTTATTATATATATTAATCTAAATATGTGAAACTATATTAAACCTAGTATCAAACTCTGCAAAATCGATATTTTAAACCTGAAAGAAAAAATGCAATAATATTCAAGTGGACGAAAAAAACAACAAAAGACTATTTACGAATGAGCCACCAGCTTTAAATAAAAAACCACTTCTTATTGGAATTGTTTTTACGGGATGATTAAAATTGAAAAAAAAAACTCTAGCGCACCTGAACCGCTAGATACACTAATGTTCCAAGAACAGTAGAAGAATCGTGCAGGTTTTGAGTGCATATTCCACCACATGTGCTGCTTATTACGGCCAAACTGTTTCAAATGCCACGTTTTACTTTCGTCTTAAGAATGCATTATAACTCATATGGTGGAAGGTTTCAGATATTACCACTGGCATGAATTTCAACGTTTATGAGAGCAAAACACGGGTTAATTATATTCGTTATCAGTTGCTTATTTCATAAAATTTTGAAAGCAGCATCTTCTATAACATCAATGAAGAAAATGCTCAGTACCTGCAGCACTGTAACTGAAGTTGGTGTTTGGGGCTGCGATCCGAAAAATTTGCAGAACTTTGGGAATTGAAATATTGGTTATTTATTTTCATTGTAAATGTTTCCGGTATGAATACTAACTGTAAGCATTTATTGATACAAAAGTAGCCCAACCGACTCGTGCTGGCAACCTTTTGCCAGTATCAAAGCCAATAATATATTACATCTGCTCCCCCTGGTATATTACATTCGAAGTTATAGGAGTATAAAGAAATTTAGGGGTACCTGCAGCGAGTTTTTTCAAATAATCGAAAATTTAATATTTGTTGTTTATTGTCACTACAATATCATTACCATTTGAAAATTCTACGATAAAACCGCTTAATAAAAATATTGCAATTAAACACAAAACCAACAATAGCTGGCAACCCTATCGTGGCTTTTCAACCAAATTTGGCCTGAATAATGTTTATGATAGATTTCATTAATTGTATAAAATTCGTATTGATTTCATGACTGCACTGGAAGTTATAGGGCAAAAAGTTTTATTTTCCTGAGCGAATTTTCAAAACCAAAGACACGAAAATTACCATAGCTGGCAGCACCAATCGAATTTTTCACCCAAATTTCCACCAAACAGAGATTAGAGTAAGGTTCAGCTACTGTGTCAATTTCATGAAAATCTGGTAACTTATTCACATTTCAGAGGGCAAACAGCAGTTTTTTTTCTTTGTAGTTTTTCAAGATGGCACCACTGGCACAGAGTTGCCCACAATTCAAAATTGCTTCTATCAGATCTGGTCCTATTTAAGACCAATGCATTCTGTAAATTTCAGTTGTATCTGATTATTGGTTCATGATTTCCCGTGAACAGAAGTTTTTGATGCTAAAAATATAGGTTAACTGGGAAAGGGTTACCGTTCTTGTCCGACATGAAATTTCCAAAGTTTAACTTTGAACGTGTAGATAAAGCATAAGATCTGTATATAGATTGGTTTTATTGTAAGAAACGGACATTTTTGAGATATTCGATGGTTTGAATGTTTTCACTTCCAAATTTTTATTTTTTCAAATTTAAGACACCAAAATTATCATAGCTGGCAGTTCCAACCGAATTTTTCAACCAAATTTCTACCAAACGTGGTTTAAAGTAAGGTCCAGCTACTGTGTGAATTTCACTTCTATCAGACCTGGTCCTATTTAGGACCAATACATTCTGCAAATCTCAATTAATTCTGTTCATCAGATCGTGAGTTTCCGTAAACAGAAGTTTTTGATGCTAAAAATATAGGTAAATTGGGCAAGGGTTACCAGGCGTGCCTGTTATACCATATCAAATTTTTTTTATTGTCTATGTAAACAAAGCATAAAATTTACATATGAGTGGCTGTTTTTTGAAGAAGCGGTATTTTTTCAAGAGGGACGATGATTTGGAGGTTTTCACTTTCAGTGCCTGCCCTAGCTACAGGGTTAACAGCATTTTCATTAAAAGCTACACAAATCTACAACTAAATAATACCAATATGTCCTGAAAATTTCGTAATGATTGAATAGCTCTTTCAAAAGTTATCGCAATTTAAAAATTTTCAAATTTTCCCGTTCTCTTTTTAGGCACCCAGCGCACACATGGGGCTAAAAAATTCCAAAACATTATCCGATTCACATGTAAAACACGTTCGAAATTTATTTTGTCAACTTTATTTTTGCGAAAATTATTTGTGTACGAAATAATAGGTATATTAAAAATATCACTTAAATGGCCACCGGCGCCAAAACGTTAACAATAACTGACATTTAGTGAGACCTGGACCTATTCTGCATATACACCATCGTATCCTGAAAGTTTCAGCTCAATCGGATGGCGCGTTCTCGAGATTATCTCACTGAAATTTTTTGATGATATATATATATATATATATATATATATATATATATATATATATATATATATATATATATATATATATATATATATATATATATATATATATATATATATATATATATGGAAATATGAATTTTTGGCCGAATCGATTTTAATACTAATGTTCTTCGAACATTAGTAAAAAAAATTATTTACATTGAAAATTGTATGTGACAAATTGGCTAGTTGTGACAAATTTTAACATCTCCGACTTATATCCATCGATAAAATTTACTTGTAAAGGTTATTGAATTGTGATCATGGTTCCCTTCTTATCTATAAATCAGCATAGACAACGTATTCTCTAAAGCTTATCAAAGAGAATAGGCGTGTTTTTTTTGCTCCGATACAGAACAGAATATAACTATGCCGCAAAAACAACGATCTAGTATAAAACAGCAGTGCATTCGCTAAGACTGACATAGGTTGCTGTATTTGCTGTGGTACCACACAACAGCTGAAAATAAAGGGAGAAAATAACGAATATACACTGCCACAATCGATAGAAAATAGAAAAAGAACTAACAGAAAATTACTTTTTTTACCTTTCTACACATTATGACGGCTTTTTCTAATTTCCTAACTACCAAAACATTCAACATAACCATGAAAAACCCAAAGCCACCTCACTGCAAAACAGACAACTTCTCATGAGCTTTTCTTTTTTCTATCAGCACATTCTATAGTTACTATCAGCACATTCTATAGTTACTACCAACTACCAATGAGGAATAGAATTTCTGTACTAGTGAATTCACTGGTACAGGAGTGTTGTTGTTTCCAATGCGTATATTCTATTCTCTGCTGGGTAGAGGAGCAAAAAAACACGCCTAATATTGCGGAACAAGCCTCCGAAGCATCAAATTGGAATAGTTTTTGCGGGAGGATTAAAATTGAACAATTTTTTATTTACATTGAAAATTTTATTTGACAAAAAGGTTTCGAAAGTATGCACTGATTCTCATCAGACACCAGCATACAGTGCATACTACACTGATGTGACCACTTGCATTTGGAAATCGTTAACTTTTATTTACGTTAGTTGTGACAAATTTTAACATATCCGACTTAAATCCATCGATATATCATCCTGCAAAAACAATTCCAATTTGATTCTGCTTCGGAGGCTTATTCGCAAAACGATCGAGTTTCCCGTATCAATATTCTCTGCTTTGATAAGCTTTAGAGACGATATACGTTGTCTATGCTGATTTATAGACAAGAAGGGAACCATGATCACAATTACTGTTTGCATTTTTTGAATTGATGATGTTGCTATAAATGCTATGCACGCTATATACACAAGAGACGAATTCAATACGCACTCAAATTTTTAGATATAGGCGCTGAGAAGCACTTTTCTTAAACGCACTTCACATGCATATCATCTTCCAAGAAGAAGGAAACAGCACAAGAAGAAGGAAACAGCACGAAAATGAACAAAATTTGGAAAATTTTAATTGTGAATTATTTGAATGTTGAATAAACTATTCTTTTTTTTCTTTCTCTTAAACAGCATATTTTTAATGAATATTGCTATGAAAATCCTAGTTTTATTCTTAATGTAGGGTTTAATATGACTAAATCTGAATTTAAGTGTAAAATTTGGTTGCGTCACCGAGAAAGCGATATTTCATCATTTTAGTATCTAGAGAAGCTAACCACAAATTTTCACATGATAATTTCATATAATGAGAAATAAGCAGCAAAAGCTCATTCTTCCTAAATTTTGAAACTTTTCGGGTAACAACCCTTAAATGGTGCCAGAAAAAAGCTGCCAGTACCAATCATTTTGTCGTTATTCTGCCAAAAGATGTTACCATTAACTTTTCAGATGATTAACACAAAGCGGAAATAAACAGCAACTGTTTGAAATGCTGAAGTATTGAAATTTTAGCGGGTAGTATCTCTTAAATGTTTTGGCCCTTATAGCTGCCAAAGCAGTCATCGTCAGCAAACAATTGGTAACTTCTGCTCGAAGAAGGGCTATCATTGTATCCTGTATGTTTGCATTTCTACAACAATCAGTCTTTCTAGTAGTTCTTAGGTACTAAATTTTTTTTTAATGGTTGGTGTGGTGTGTTGTCAGCAACCTCTATTTTGCTTCTTGAATATGCTTATACCATCAAGAGTCTATTTTTTTGAAATTGAGGGTGATCAGGACATAATGACAAACCACAGACCACTTAAAAGTTGAATTTTAAATTTTTCACTTTAAAAAATGTAATTCGACTTTGTTATTTACACCTGCTATTGCATGTTTTCCCAGTACAGATGCTCGGAAAAAAATCTGCTAACTAGATCTCTAGGAGACCTATCACTCTGTGGGATATGTGAAATTTGACTCATTAAAAGACCATTTGCAAGCCCGTGAGCTGCCCGGTCGGGATAGATTTACCTATTGATGCGCACAGATTTCAATAATTACTACAGCTCATGGTTTGCTATAGCTCTTCCAAACCTCTTGCCTGACCAAGCTGAAAAAGGATTCAGTAGTGTGAAGGGACTACACACAAAGAATGCGTCACAGTACGATATGTTCTGTTCACATATTCCCATTTTGTTCACATATTCCCGTTTTGTTCACATAATCCCTGAGCCATATCCCATATTTCCTGCCGTGTCATATCAAGACAAAAGTATAAATTAACCTCTTCACGGCTGCGACTAACCCAAGGCTCTATAAGGCCCATCAGCTTAGTCATCCAGCGCTCTATACTTCAGCTTGATCGTGTTGTGAAAGTTTGCATGTCTGCGAGTCTCAGAGCCTTAGGTCTGCCTGGCTTTTAGCCAGAAAAGAAGCTGTACTTAGTAATACGATCTGAGCCCTTTTTTGTCTTGTGAGGACGTCATCCTGTGTGAGGGCATCATATCACTATGTTAGAACGTTATACGTTTTAAAACCATGCCAATTTCCTTAAAAGACACTCATGTTCTCCTTTGCTTTTTCTTAGCATCGATTTCCAGAAGGAAACATACCTGTGATTTCCAGAATGATCTGCCTGGTTGTATAAAAAAAATGGTTCTCCACCTGTTTTCGTTCCTTCTCTTCTCTACCTCAGCATTTTTTCTTCCTCAGTGGTTTAGTGAACCGCAAAACCCACTGAAAACCCCTAACTTCACCTTCAGACAGCTCGTTCGACAGGCGAAGTATGCAGCTCGTTTGACTGGCGAAAATAACACCAATGGGCAATCCCTAGAAATGTTTTTCTGCACGTTTTCTGTTTGAAACATTTTGCGAAAAATTGGTATGTCGATTTTTTCACAGCATATCTCCTCAACTGCTCGCTCGCTCTTTATGTTTTTCCTTTAGGCGATATACGAACTTTTGTAGCAGTATTCTTTGTCTGTGGGTGATTTTTTGCTGTCCTGTGGACGACTTTTTGGAGCACTTCGACTGGAATCCACATTCTAGACTACTTGCGCATCTGTTGTACGCATATGGTCGCCCCGCAGTATTTGACAGAGGAACATTCGATCTGAGAATTCCAATAACAAAGTGATATTAAAATATATTTTCAGGGACAGGTTGATATTACAACTCAGTAAGTGTTTGGTAATCACCTGAAAAAGAAAAAAATTATTATACAGTGTGTTGGTGACAGTCGATGGATCGATTGTCATTTTTACATCGTGCGTCAAGGAAAGAAGTCAGCCGATTTGGAATGTAGAAAACCTTAAATGTAGAGCCTTGGATGTTAATGTTATTGGAAATGTTATATGTTAAATTTATCGAAACTTTCAGTCCGTACTTAAAGAGACAAACTAGTTGTTCGAGTCTTCTTTGTTTTTTGTTATGGAACCTTTTGAAATAGAATCGAAACAGAATTTGAAGTAGCATTAAATACAATTGTTGAAAATTGAATATTCGAATTGGGATTGTTTTGAAATTGAATATTAGTTTGAAATTGAATTTCGTAATCGAAACCGTGAAATATGATATCGAATCGGAATAAATCGAATAAAATGATAAGCCAAAAAGTGTTTCTTTCAAAATGAATTTAGTGTGTGGAGCATTTGAAAGTATTTAGCTTTGAAAGTAACATTTGAACTATTGATATCGAACAGTAAGTAAATCGTTTAGCATGCAAACAATTCAATCTTAAAGCTGGGCTTTAAAACAAACAAAAGTGATATTCGATATGAAGCACCAAACCTTAACTGCAGACATCTTAATTGCTCGTTAGCTTTGAATATTTTAAGCCAGTTCAGAGCAGTAGTGTTAGTAACTATAGTCAAATAGTGTATTCAAAAGTCTTTTATATTCAAGATCTTCCAAGTAAAAATAAGCATTCAAACTACCTTTGAAGAATATAACCACCGCATTTCACCTGAGTACACCTAGTGTTCGAATTCAAATTTCAATAATGTCAACTGATACATCCCAGAAAATGATTCACATTTTCACGTTTAGTCATACTATTGTTCTCGTTGCTTCTCGGCAACGAAAATTTGTTGAAAGTTCAACTCAATGATCTCTTTGAAATCGATATTCAGGCCACGTTTTTGCGATTAGGCACGATACAAAAGAATCCGCCTGCAATTGAAAAATTAACCATTGACGTGCTTTGGAATCTTTTACTTCTTTGGCGGGAACTGAAGGTCGTGCGAATTTTTCTCACTGTGAATATTCAATTCAAATTTAATGGACCGAATTTCGCATAGAATGCGCATTATCATATTTTTTTCGGCGCCAAGCAAAAGCTTGGTGTCATACCCTCACTGAATTCGATTCATCGTTATTTTTTATTGACGATTTCATATATGTATGAAAACTGACAATTCAATGTTCAAATAAAAATCATTTGTGTAATTAGATACTCCTTTGTTAGGATTCGACATAATAATATGAAATAATTTGCTTTTCATAGAATGACAACAATGTTGGGATTTGTTCAGGGCGATTAGATATTCATCTCATATCGTGTTCTCGTCTAATGCTCCAAGTCCGTTTATCTGTCTGCTGGCTTGCCTTGAAATATTATATGCGTAACTGCTAGACAAGCGCCAGATTGATGCCATTTGAAGAAATGTAGACGACAACTGAACATGACCCGTCCAAGATACACACGCTCCACAGACAAGGTTCGCGTGCTGTTCCATTTTAAATTAGTCAAGCGCCAGCGGATTTATCATCAATTAGTGGGGTAGTGTCGAATTGATTTGAATTCTGAGATCAGCAAAGCAGAGGCGTTCACCCACTATTTGTGGCGCTAAAAATTTCGTAGGTTCTTCGAAGAGTTCAAGAGTTGTATGATGACTGAATGTTTTGAGTCTAAAAATAGATAAATTTGATCATATGGGATAAAGTTGAGGTCTATTGACCTATTTCTTGTTACTACGTTGGAACTTAATTGAAAATGAAACACTCCGTTGGGTCCAAATACGACGGTAATAAAAATTGGTCTTAGTATATAACGACGCATTAAAATTTATCTTTTACATCCTCAAAGAAATCTTGAGTTTGTATTTTTTTCTTAGCAAGTCGAACCGATCGCACTGAAATTAACAATGGACACTTATCAATGATTTTTACCAAAAACCGCTAGTCTCTTCGGTAAATTATTCGATTATTATTCCATTCAGGTTTAAATTGACTTGCATTTGACGATGCAGTGTGTTTAACAATGGTCGGGCTAATGCAGGATGATACTTACCTACATCGTGGGAGTAAACGCGAACTGAACGAAGGATAGAGTTAGTTATGGTAATTCTGAATCTAACAAACAAAAGGCGTTTAATTCAGATTAGTGTTGCATCAGATTGCATTTACTGCTAATTCAAGTAATTATTTATGCACATATTCAAATTAAATATAATTTGAGTGCTTTAAATATATCCATTTTCCGAGGAAAAATCATTTACATCAGTTCTTCTAGGAACTGTCACACATCTTCATTTGTCTAATATAATGAATGTATATGTAAAAAAAACGATTTAAATTTATGTAAAAGTACACCGGGCGTATTTATAGTAACTTTAAACCAATTGTATATGATTTTTATATATTGTAATATACAATATCCATAAATCTCCCGGCCAAATAAAAGCAAGAATTTGTATGTGTAAATAGTTGAATGTGGTCACCGCTTATATCAATCATTTTCCTCTAGTATTTATTTGCAGATCAAACTCAATTCATGTTTGTTTCCATGCTACAAACACTTTCATGGGTTCATGTTGATGTAGTGCAGATAAACATACTCATTTCGACTTTTCTCATATTGAACATTAAGTTGACTGCCGCTTTATGTATGGGTTTTCCATTTCGTATGGAGAATCTGGCTATTTTCGTGTCTGGTATTTTGAGATTTTCCAATGAAAACTTTTTACCACTCAATACCAATTTGCTTGTCTGGACCACGTTAAGAATAAGATACGGCCAATGAATTTCGCGAAATTAAAGATGAATTGCTGTAGAGCCTGAATGATCCAAATAATTGGTTTTGGATGGTGATTTGAATATGGTGCATATTTTGAATAATAAGTTGACGAATGTGGATGAGCTGTAAGTGATTATACGATTCAGGCGGAATTATTGCAAAATATTTCGAACATTAGTACATATGTACATCGCTGTCGAATTTATTTATTTAAAATTTAAAGTCACTATTCATGAAGGGCTGTTGACAAATACATCTCGCAAAAACCTCAGCGCTTAAAACTAAATAGGTAGATGAGTAAATAAGTTTAATTTTCTTTACTAAAAACACAATCTTAGCACTTTCAATCAATAATGACACTATTTGCATTAGTAATGATAGTATTTCCTTGATTTTCATAATTATGCTTTAATTTCTATCGTTACCATCACCTTGGTAGCTCTTTTAACATTTTCCTACAACTTATACCACTGTTCGAACTCTTGAGACCATTATGTTTTGATAAAAAATGGTTTGTTTCTTTTTGGTGGAAGAGATGCAAATCAAACCAGTATCAATTTGAATACAAAACAAATATTTTACAATAAGCTCAAACTTGTATTTATTTATTTTTTTTATTTTTTGAAAAAAAGCATGTGCATTTAATAGCCGCTGAACCGCATGACAGGCAAATGATGAACTCTCTAACTTTTAGCACACATTCCACATTTGTTTCTGCTTTTAATATAAAGCAAACATATGATCCCTTTTGTCTTCTGTTGGTGTGTGATCCACCGATGTGTTAATGTAGTAACAATTTTTTCGAGATTTTTGTAAAATATTAGTTTCAATAAAAAATGGTCGGAGTCAGCACAGATTCGAAAAATAAGGGGGATTTCTCCATTCCAATCTGAAACCTATTTAGACATAGCCTTGAGATCTAGATTCTCCTGACAAAATCTGAATACATGGTGGGCCTAAGACAATCTCACTTAAGTGCATTTCTAAAACACATCTTCAGTAAAATCATCCTCTATATGGCAAATTGGCTAATAGTTAGTTTATTTTCATGTTTCTCTAATGTATTAACTGGAAATCAGATGTGTAGTACTGAGTTAATAGCCGTGTCTGTCTAAGTAATAGCCGTATCTAATTAAATATAGACTTAAATATTTCTTAAATTTGTTGATGATGGTAAATCTTTTAGTTACTTCAAAGCTTCCTACGCCGCTTTCAATACGGTAGCCAGAGGAAAACTTTACAGCACCATGAGATAATTCAATATCTCAACCAAAATTATAAGACTGAAAAGGCAGACAGGCCAAAACAATTGTGCTAAGCCAAATTAAGGTAGTTCGATCCATATCACGGCCATTTTAAATCTACAAAAATTCGCTCTTTTCTACGTCCTCCTCAATCTGATGTTTGGGAAAAATATTCAGGATACCACAAAAAAACTTTAGATAACAACTATCCAAATACTAGCTTATACTGACGAACAAACGAGCTGTTGAAGTGTTCTTCATGAAAATCGAGCAGGCAATGGAAGTTGAAATGAAAGTAAAACGAAACTTATGGAGTTCCGATACTGAAAACCCTCAAACCGGCCTACTAGACGTCAATTGCAACGAAAACTCAAAAGATAAGCGAATAACTGTCTGGAAAAAGCTATAATATTCAGCTTTGTTTATCACAAAATCACAGCTGATAACAACTACCACGAGGACTATTGCTAGCCATCTGCTATTGGTAGTCAACAAAGTTTTCTTTAGTCTATCAAAGCTATTCCGCTAGATTATCTCCAACAATTCTAAGGTCCTGCTGTACAAGACCATGGTTGTTTTGACAGTCCTCATGCATTCGACGAAAACGTGAATTTACGAGCTTTGATTCGCATCTGAGAGGAGGATCCTCTTATAGATATTTCAACCTCGATATACAGATGATCGATTCCGCCAGATTTCCTTTAAAACATTCAACAAACAAAACTTATATAGAGTGTCTCACGACAGAGCTAGGATTTCCAAATAAAACAAAAAAAACTCACACATTTTGGAATTAATTTTAAAACTAACTAATAACGGATTTAATTTGTTGAAAATTACATCTTCCAGGTGTTTTTCATTTCGTAGCACGGACTCACGGAATCTGTTCATTGGATATGCATAGCAGGCTCAATTTCGCGTACTTCAGGAAGGAAAATATCTTTTAGCTTGGTGACGTTCCTTGGAGTATTGACGTAAACTTTGCTCCACATGAAAAAGTACATGGGGGTCAAATCTGGTGATCGCAAAGGCCATGTGATATCTCCAAAGCGGGATCACAATTTTTTATGAAACAGTTCATGAAGTTGTTCCATAGTGTCTCTTGCAGTGTAGAAAGTGGCTTCATCCGGCTAAAACCACGTCTGTGATCTGTAGGCAGGATGTCTCGGGCTGGGGTTTAAAATAACTGGATATAATTTACCAATATGCCTTATCAGTAAAAATTTTCTTTGTACCTCTCGCATTTTCAAAAAAAAAAATAAAGCCCGGTTATTCTGTTTACCGACAGAGCACACCACAAAGTCAGTTTTGGGCTAAATAGCGGTGTTTGATGTTTTTGTCTGGGATGGACAGGTGATCAGAAGTGACAATTTCGTTTATTCACACTTCCATTTAAGTGGAAAACATCGTTACTGATGAATAATCACGAACGATAGATCTACTGCGCCCCTCCTCCCGCGCTCAATTTAAACCGTTTTTGAAAAACTCAAATTTAAAATCGTGACTCTGCCTTAAGATACCCGGTAACATGTAACAAATGATTATTGAATCTGAATAATATCGTGACCGTAACGTCAATGATAAGATTAGGCTGAATAGGCTATAGATCCATGGGGAAGATCCATGAGAAAAAAACGTTGAGGCTCAAGATTTAGTTAGTGTGGTTTTGCTGTAAGAGTAAAGTATTTTTTTTTTGGCTCTATTGAGCGACAGGGACTTAATCATAATGCCAATATTTTCCTTCTTTCTTATTGCGTGCAATTCGTAGAAGTCTAGCTCAAGAATTTTTATGTGAAATATTCAACAGCTCTATCTCTTCATTTATTTTTTGACATTCGATAAACTGTATTTCAGTCGTATTAGTTTTTATTCTCAAAATCTCCCTTTTGTTTTTTAATTTGATCTATTTGATGCATTTTTTTCACAGATTCGAATCTGTTCATAAGCAATTCTTGCTATTCGCTCTTAGAGGTCTTTCCCATTCCTGTGATTTAAGCAATTTACCGCCATATGAATCTCGCCTTAGACTTCTAAATTTGTCACCACTTGCATCCAGAAGATTAATGTTATCTGCTTGCTTCAGTTTTGATGTCATTAGAGACGCTGTTAATGTCGACTTCATTCAGGAAAGATTTGTGCTTAACCAGCCCGTGAGAGTCACTAGATCCCGACAAATACTAGTTGAATATGGGCATAGCACCGCATATGCTGATAATGAGCCAATAAATAGATGCTGCGAGATATTCAACAGCATGAGCCAACACTATTCCCCCACAATTTCGAAAGTGTCCTTTAAAAACAGAGTTACCAAGGCTCTCTTATCTTACCCTCTCTAGTCTACCGGCCTAGTACCCTTTTCATGACTAACAAAATATTTAATTTAATTTCGTTTTTGTATTTAATAATTTTGTGCCCTACATGTAATATTGCTGTCATATTTTTTAATTGAATATTAATTTATTTATTTGCATTGCTTTCAGTGTATTTTTACCTGTTATTAATCTGTTTTGTTATTTTGAAATGTAATGTCAATTTATATTTTTATTTTTATCTTATTTATAAGTAAATGTATACCTTGTTTGGTGAAATAAATAAAGTCAATTGAATTTAATGAAACTATTAGTTAGCATTTACTTTCATCTTGGGGTTATCGGAACTGTCAATTAGGTGAATAGACGTGATCCTCACGAATCTTCCGAATCAAATCTTGCAAACCATGTTATTTTTATATGTAGTCTACATCTTCCTCGTTTTGCGTCCTTTTCACTATCCTCTTCAATTTAAACATATCTTCCGGTGTTTTTCCTTCTGCCTGGAAAGTTTCTAATATTTGTCAAATTTTCAAAATTGGCGATGTTTCCTCTGTCTCCAATTATCGTCCTACTTCTTTTTTCCCTTGTTTCAGTAAAATTCTTGAAAACATTGTCTTCTCTAGAATGTATCCCATGATTCATCTTATCCTAGCTCCGGAACAGCATGTGTTCGTGAATGGTAAGTCTACTTTGACTAACCCCATCCTCTTTTCAAATACAGTTACCTTTGCCTTAGATCTTCAGGAACAAATAGACGTAGTGTACACTGATTTTTCAAAAGCCTTTGGTACTGTCAACCACAGGATATTACTGAATTCGGCCCACTCCTTTCTTGGTTTTTGTGCAATCTCAGTAAACATTAGCGCAAAGTTACTATTAATAACCTCTCCTCTTCTCCCATTCATCCCTCTTCTGGTGTTCCACAAGGGTCTATCATTGGTCCTTTACTTTCCTTGATTTTTACTAACGACTTTTCTTCCATTATCGATTCCCCTTGTCTACTGTATGCTGATGATTTGAAATTGTTCCAAGTCATCAGATCAGCTAGTGACTGTAATATTCTCTAGAATGATCTGTCTGTTCTTCTCAATTGGTGTGACCGAAATTCCCTGTTC
This sequence comes from Nemotelus pantherinus, assembly GCA_963978885.1. NCBI lineage: Eukaryota > Metazoa > Arthropoda > Insecta > Diptera > Stratiomyidae > Nemotelus > Nemotelus pantherinus. The sequence goes on along the minus strand of OZ022263.1, from coordinate 52,323,309 downwards.
TTAAATGTTAGCAAATGTAAACATATGACCTTTCCTCTCAAATCATATCCTATTTCATTCTCTTATCCATTTTCCACCAACTATCTGTCGTCCGTTAATTAATTTATACCCTAAATTGAAATTTAATTTCCATGTTGCGGAAGTCACCGCTAAAACCTACCGAGTATCTGGATTGGTACTTCACTCTGCCTCTAAATTTGTTGACATATGTGCTTGTGCTCGTCTTTTTTTAATGTTAGTTAGTTGTGTCCTCGAATATGATTGTCAAGTGTGGTCTCCACGTTGCCTATACCTTTCTGAAGTCATCAAGTGTGTGCAGCGTAGTTTCACGCGCTCTTTATTTTTCAAATATAATATCCCTTACTCCTCATATGTTTCCCGCCTGTCCGCTCTACAAATTCCTTCCCTGGACTCATGCCGACTATTGTTTGACGAGGACTTCCTGTTCAAATCGCAGCGAGGTATTATTCCTTGCTTCACCGATCCCTTCCGACCTTGCAGCTCGTTACGTGGCAACATGTCTCAGGAAGTCTTCACTGTTCCGTCCACGCGTACAAACGTGTACTTCTCTTCTCCCTTTGTCAGAATCCCTAGACTTCATAATGATTTGGCGCTTGAATCTCTGCCACAATCGTTTTTTACCTTTAAAAGACTTTCTAAAGTATTTGTGCTCGACCTAAGGGGCCCGGTAGCTCTGCTCGCTAAGGCGTCAGGCCGAAAAGCGGCGTGCTACGGGGCCTGCGGGTTCGAATCCCGCCAGTGCCATGGCTGTAAGTGTGAATGCGTGTGATTGTCTATGAGGGTAGCAACTGGGCCCAAACTGGTGGCCTAATGCTGGCCGCGTTCCCGGCTGCGCTCTTCACTAACCTAACCTAACCTATGCTCGACCTAAGCGTTGGGGCACTAGATTGTTGAATTGTATTTTATCTTTTTGTAAATATTAATCTTTATTTTTAATTTTTTCTAATCTCAATGCCATAATTGAAATTTGTATTCTGTTGCAATGAACTTTGAAAATAAATAAATAAATAAGTTCGTGCGTTTTTACCTTCAGCATTCTAGAATGAATCTTTTTTGAATGGAAAAGCGAATGGTGTGATATTTGAGTCCTCTTTAAGAATGTCATGCACACGAAACAGAGGGCAAAAATACGATAAACCGATAACGTGGACTGAAGATAGCTTTCATCTACTTAATGATTTACCCTCTGTTTGGTAGTATACAAAGAAACAATTCACTCCCTATCAAACAATAATCAAGGACATCTACTGAAAAATATGGTATCTTGCATAAGCGCCTACAATTTGCAACCTTTTTTGATTTCCAGGCAAATGTTATTCTTCCATCACGACGTACAGATGGAATGCTAATTCAAACGCTGCAGATGTTTAACTAGTAAAAGGGTCCAATCTATCATATTTTTCGGAGTTTTACTCAATCTGCAGTCTTCAAAATCGATTCTGTAGAAAAGAGCTATTTTTCATCGCAATGAATTCTACAAGAAAGACTTTGATATCTTGAAACACGATTTGGAAAAACAAACGATAGTAGTTTTAAATTGCAAATTATTAGATGTGCATTATATATTTTTGATTGGAAAATATTTTTGATAAATTACAAGTTAGAATAAATGCGACATACACGGGGTAACTCGATACATTTGTGTCAGATATTATTTTTTAAATTCTTTCTTCACCTGAATCGTAATTAAGCTGTTCCATAGAAAAATAATTTCACCATATACATAAGTTGGTTTCAGAGTCCACACTGTCCGCATTGACTACCCTACGCGGATATAAAATTTATAATACTGAAAGCAAATTTTCAGGTTAGGGAGGATGATCAGCACTAATTACTGCCAACGCAGGGTATCACATTGTCGTCCATATAACTCTGAAATTACATTATTTACAAATTATTCACACTTGAATCCATTTTTTGCCCCTATGAAAAATTGGCCATTTTCATCTTTTAAATTTCCAAAGCTAAAAAAGCTTATTGACCAATTTACAATTTTCACACACCCCAATGAACAATGAATGCTGCCCAAAAACATATAATCCGATGCAATCTAAATTTAAGCTATCAAAATGTTGTGAAATATCCACTAATTCAATTGTTGATGCTGATCATGTGATGAAAGTCACGCAAGAAATAAAACCAAACTAATTGAACAGCCACCATTTTTTGTTCCCACTTTTGAATTGATACTTGTCTTTCGAGCACCATCCATACCACACGATTGTTTTAATAACCCTTAGCCTAATTTCGATTAGCAAAACGTATGGTTTCAATTCTTATCTACAAACGCTCGATGAGTAATTACTCATCATTAATCTACAATTAAGTATGTTCGGGTTCATCTTCGACTGCTGAAAGAGGCATGTATTTAATGCATCACTACATTTGCAAGTGCAATCGAAGGAGGAAATGAAAACTAAAAAATATCTTCAGTTGGATTATTGTAGATTATGCGCTTATTGCCGCCTGTTTTACATCTTGTCTTGTTAGTAATAACGTCAAACAGATTATATATAGTTTTTCTACTAAAATTTATGTCCAGACTGTGTTCAAATACTAACAACTAACTTTGAATTGTGCAATCAAATCCCCAGCTGTAGAACTCAAACCAATACACTTATCAAAGAATATCAAACACTTTCAGATCAGAAGTCAGTTTTATCAGGCGATGACTCCGCTCAATGTTGCAGATAGAATTTCTCAAAATCAATGTCTTTCTATTATGTCAAACACCCCAGCAAACAGCTGGATACATTGAGTTAGTAGTAAAATATTTGCAAAGCAGATCGCAGCTACATGTGAATTGGGTAAGTTCTCGGAAACTGAATTGCACTATACACAGCGCAAAGTAAATCGAAGTTCCTAAATTCCCTTAGTTAAGAAGTCAATTCAACACTTAAGTACCACGTCGGAAAATATCTTCAGAGCGACTTCTACGAACCGAGTCAGGGACTTGTTCGATGTTCACGTACGTTCGTAAATAGACATAGTCCATTGCACGCTTAACTAACAGAATATTCACTTGAATGGGACCGGAAGGCAATGGTGTTCGTGCCAAGGAGTCCCGGCGGGACCTAAAAATGCTGGCTAGCAAGGAGCAAATGTTCAGTGCTAATGAGGCAATATGGTGTGGGAGCAAAGCCAAATGAGTGCAATTCTGACAGGAAAAAGCCATTCAGCCAGCCATCAGGAACTTTACTTAGATGACCTTTACTACCGATCGGGCTCATACGAGCATCTTATATCTACTTCTCAGAGATGCGAACACAGCAGAAGTTATATGAAAGTCAAGAGCTCTGGCTAGAAGTTGGTGTGAGACTCTCTTCGCGATATATGGCTAGGGCCCGAACGACCATCACAATGTGTATCAAGAGTAGGATGATAAACTCCATTCAGTTCTTTGATTGAAGTGCCATGTTTGAACATTGAAGTACTCGAGCTACCAAAGATGTATTTCTACCTGTAAAGACACATTACATCGCCCTTTTGAGTTTCTTCGTCAGTAGACACATTTTAATACCTTCCGTTTAGGTACAAATTAGTATGATGCTATCATTTGTGCATTTCAGCCTGCCTCCACCATAACAACAAAACCAAATGTTCTACATATAATTCTATCAGTATATGAATTCATTTAACATGCTCTATTGCATCGTCCAACTCGTTGACTTCCTCAGATTATCCACTTTCAGTCTGCCTGTTCTAGTTTCAGCCATTTTCATATGCGACTTATTGGATTCTTAGCCTCGGAAGCAAACACCATCGGATAATATTTGACGTGACATACTAGTAGTAAATTATTCATAGAGAAGTTCGTACGCTTCCGACTTGGGATTGGCTCGATGGTTGTCCAAAGGGTGGCAGCCAACAAGAAAGGTTCGTTGCCGCGCTTTTTCTAGTGTGCAACGAGTGCCCATAGGGAAAGTTCACTGTGTCACTTGCACTTTCTTACAGCATGCACTTATCCGATAAGAGTTTCTTGACATCTGTTTACATGAAGACAAGTGGGAAACGCATGAGTTTCTTCGATTTACAGAAGCATGCAGATGAGCTGGAGACGGCAAGTTCGGAAAACTGCTATGGCACGAGCCGTTTTGAGTGGTCTTGAAGTGGTCTTAGTGGAAATTCGTATGGTGTTTGGCTGTCTACGACGGTTTGTTTGTTTTGTGTTTCTGCTCATAATATGTACTAACAGCTTACTTCAAACATATCCAATCAGCTAGCCAGCCAATCGAGAAATGCTATGAATAGACACTTTGGATTTTACTAACAATGACTGAAACGAAATTGATTGCAGTACATATTTCTCGTCGATTTTCGCAGAAAAAAACCAGCATGTGGAATGACGTTGACAATGATGGGAAATGCATAATTGCAAATTGAGATTCTAAAAATGAAGGATGTCCTTTTTGTATCCCTATGACTATGGAATAATGTCGATCACGTATTGGAAAGTAAAGACCATTATGATTGTAGACTATGACTAACAGAGTAGTGAAACAAATCTAAGTAAAGGGCACGAATAGGGAGTAAGAGGACTTTCGTTTATTATTGGGTGAACGATTGATACTAGGGATGAGTTATTACTTTTAAATAGTTTCCGAACTATTTCCGCCTCATTGAAATTCAAAATTTTACTTCGAAGTAATATTAAAATTAGTGCCCAACAGTTCCCTCAACAATTAAATATTCAGTTAATTTGCTACAACTACATCAACTTCATTTTAAAACGGTCGACTTCATCAAGCTTGAGAACATGGTTTTTATGTAATTAATGTAATTAATTGCTGAGCACTTTGGCTGTTATTAAATTAAAGGCAATTGAGTATTTGGGGGCCCTATTTTATTTTATTCCACACATTCTTGTTCTATTCTACATATTCTCTTCTACATACATATATATGTCTCATCAAACCACGCGTTTTCACATACCAAACAAATGATCTACGATATGGATTATCTAATCTATGACTTTATTTATTTACAGAGAAGGGAACCACAAAGTTCCCGTTTGGGCTCACTTTTATTCAAATTATGCATTAAATATTTAACTGATGTCTTTAGTAAAGTTGGGTTTTTTACTTTTTGTTGATGATTGTGAAGTTTACAAGTCAGTTAAATCAGATGCTGTCAAATTAGTACAACATAAAAATTACATGTTTGATTAAAAGAAATGGCTTGAAAAAGATTTATAATTTTACCTATAAATTAGATGGATTGAAAATAAGTGAGGTTGATAGAATTGAAAATTTCAGAGTTATATATAATATGAGTATGACGACAAAATGAGAGTGACATGAGACAAACTAACCTCGTAAAAACCTGGATTTCATATTATATTTAACAACTAAACTATTAAAAAGGTTTACACCTTTTAGTTGTTTACCTTGTTTACACCTTTAGAGTGTTTAAAATATATTCATACAACTATAAAAAAAAATCGTAATAATTTTAGATATGAAAGGTAGCTAGTCTCTTATCCACACTTCATTTTAGCTCTTAGAAAACGAGAATAATTAGTTTTGAAGCTGATAAACATGATGATGCAAAACTTTCCTCCAGCGTCTGTAGGAGTATCGAGAGCAAGAAACATATAGTCTGCGACAGTAGAGCTAGGTACAAATTGTAAGATTTAAGCTTATTTTTTTACGCCCTTCTTTATTCATCAATGTGAAAATACAATCCACAAGTTTGGAGCTGGGTTAATTAAGTGGCACCGTCATCCAATTGCCTTCAGTTTTAATTGCCGTTTTTGAGTCCCTAAAATAGTAGCTGAGGAAAGACTAGGAATTTTGCGATTTTGGTGCTTTAACTTTCGCCAGAATACTGACATGACTTACTAAGTCTTCTACTAATGTTCCTGCTAATTTATTTATTATTTATTTATTTAGTATATATTTATTATTCAAATCGATGGCAATCAATCCAATTACAGACTAAATAATAACATAAAAAAAACTAAGGAAATGGATAGATCCAGATAGTAAAATAACAAAACGAAAAAGAGTCCCAAAACAAATTGACCGCGAGAAAGAAAAAAATAGAATAGAGTAAATTAGGGAACATTCAAGGGTGGGCCAAATACAAATTTCTTTTTAAAAATGCAATAAAATGAACAAAATTTAATTTTTCCGTGTATTATGGCTTTATTAGTAAGAGTAAACATTCCCATTAAAGATGGAACACAATTTCGTTCAAGTGGCTGTCTCGGCTGGCATCGCAGTAGCGCATTCGGTCACTCCAATTTTCCAAGACCTTGTTGATGGTTTCGGGCTGTAGCTCACGGATTGCTTGGATGATATTGGCCTTAAGTTCTTGAATCGTTTCTGTATTGTTGGAAAATATTTGTCCCGAAAGTATGCACCGATTCTCATCAGACACCAGCTCACAGTGTATACTTGACTGATGTGACCACTTGCAGTTGGAAATCATTAATTTTTATTTACGCTAGTTGCGACAAATTTTCACATCTCCGACTTATAACTGGCTACATATAATTTACTTGTAAAGGTTATTGAATTGTGATCATGGTTGTGATATTCCGCAAAACGATCGAGTTTCCCGTATCAATTATTCTTTGCTTTGATAAGCTTTAGATACTATATACGTTATCTATGCTGATTCATAGACAAGAAGGGAACCATGATCACAATTCAATAGCATTAACATTGGTCCTTTATGCGTGCCTATAAAAAGAAGTCCAAAGGAGTCAAATCGCAGCTCCGAGGTGGGCAATTGACGTCGCCAAGACGGCTGATAACACGATTTGGGAATTTGGTGCGTAAAAGATCGATTCTGGTATGGGCTGTGTGGCATGGCGCACCATTCTGCATGAACCAGAGATCGTCCAAATCCATGTCTTCAATTTCAGTAAAAAAAAAGTCGGATAACATGGCTCTGTAACGTTCACCGTTGACCGAAACGTTGTTCTCAGCCTCATTTTCGAAGAAAAATGGTCCAATGATGCCACCACTCCACAATTCGTACCAAACTGTCACTCTCTGTGGATGCATTGGCTTCTCGACAATAACGTGCGGGTTTTCCAAGCCCCAAATGTGGCAATTTTGTTTGTTAACGTAGCCTCCGAGATGAAAATGCGCCTCGTCAGAAAAGATGATTTTTCGCCCAAAATCATTGTCTAATTCAAGCTGCTCTAAGGCCCAAATCGCGAAGCGATAACGAAGCGATTTGGGCCTAGCAATTTACTCTGCCATTTCCGATGGCAGCGACTGTCAAATTTATGGTATGCCATCTGTGCGTGGGCAATTTCATGGCATGCAATTTCATTTCGAAAATGCCTCTGAGCGGGAAGCACGTCCGCTGTATCTTGTAATAATTTCACTATTCTGCATCAAAATTCAATTTTTTCGCAAATTCCCGCCATTTCATGTTCTATAGACTATTTTCATTGCTCAACGAGAGCTAAAAATCCCTTTGAATTCAGAATCCCTACATTTTCTAATAGGAAATAAAGCATTTGCACGGCTCAGCGCCATTTTGAAATCAAGAACTGTCAAAATATTGCCAGGCAGATTGCCGAGCAAATTGCATACCATATTGCCTACCATTTATGGCAGACCATAAAATATTGCATACCATAGGCTGCCTCCACTGGCAATTTCAAATGTTATGCCATGGGAAATTGCTAGTGGAGGCGGCCTGTTAATTGCTGAGTCAATTGGAACTTGTAAGCGAATAATCCGAGATCTTTGTGCAGAGTTCTCCTCAGGCTAGTGCGTGAAATGTTGAGCTGTTGCGATCGACGGCGAGCTGATGTTCGTGGAGTGAATCTCCCACTCTCGGCTACAGCAGCCACATTCTCGTCTGTGCGTACCGTACGACGACGGTGGCCATGAGTGTTGTCCACTAGCATGTCAGTCTTACGAATTGTTTGCACAAACTTGCGTACAGTAGGCGCGGTGGGTGCTTCATTTCGGCCAAAACTAATTTTCAAAAAACGCATTGTTTGAGCTACACAGCCTATGATTTAAAAAGAAACCACTAGATGGCCCACCCTGTAAAATAATGTTATTTTTAAAGCACTTTTCAAAACAAGTAGCGTGCGGGAAAAGAACAAAGTTTGAACTTATTGTCTTAACAAGAAAAACGCAAAAGTGACGAGAAATAATGTGTCTGTATTAACATTAAAGTAGAATAAGATTCAATTAAAGCGGCCCAATTCCCTAACAGAAAAGTGACTGCTAAGCAAAAGTTCAATAAAGAAGTATTCGTCGATGGACACTTTGTGTGACTTATGGGAAGGGATTCATAGGCTGGTGAGGCATAAACTGTAAAGAGTACTGAACTTATAGAATAAAAACGAGCGAATCAGCGTTGTACGAATTCAACTGCATCGAGCATGTATCTATAATGGGGGCACCAAATTTGACAACAATATTCTAAAACACTACGAACGAAGGAAAAAAACAGTTAAAAACAGGTAACAAATGGTTTAGGTTCGAAGTAGCATTGAGAGTGGAGCCAAGAACAGAATAGGTGACAAGCAGAGTGGAAGCTTTGAGGGTGAAGGACATTTGATGCACTCTGCTAAATTAAGAGTGGGGAAATTTGCAGCGCATCAGCTAGCTAAAATGCCATAAACGTTTCGAAACATGAACCAGTCACTAGTGAATTCGATCACTCTGAAAATGTTGGGATCGTCAGTATACAAAAAAATCAGGATGAGCTAAAGAGAGAAATAAGATCGTTAATACATAAAAAGAACAATAAAGGGCCAAGAACGGACCCTTGTGGAACTCTTAAAATAGGAAAAAAGAATGTGGTAGAGCAAGAGCTTACAGTAACAACACAAGTTACAGAATGCCATCAGCAACAAAGACAGTGCTAGCATCAACAAACTTTATTAATTAAAAAAGAAATCAGGCTACAAGTAGTTGCGGGAAAATTGATTGACCGCGAAGAAAGACTGTGACGGAAGTAGAAAGATGAGAAGAAAAAAGATCACAAGAGTCTTGTGGAGAGGAGGCAGACGTATCGTGAAGATACAATGCAGATGGAATGTCGGACTAAGCTATACTAAGCTTACCCTACTAAGCGAAAAAGCGGTATCTCAATGCAAGCGAATTTCGAAATAATTGAAGTTTTGTAAAAGTAGTAATATTGATATACCTCTAATTCCTTAGTGATTTAAGATAAAATTGTGATAGGCGACGAGGAACTGGATTCGTTTGGAGCTGGTGGAGCATTTTCCTCACTCCACTTTTCTCGGTGAACGGTCTTCCGCTCTTGGATACATCGGGTACTTAGATTTAAAAAACTTTCTTAAGGTGTTTTCCATATGTTTTAAATAAGATACCATCAAAAGGTTTAGTTCATTAGATGCGTATTGTTTTAAGCTTTCTTATGTTATAAAAATCAATTTTTCGTTTTTTTTAAATACCGCTTTTGCGCTTAGTAGGGCAGTATAAAGGAGTTAATATAGGGCCAAATGCTCCAGTTCGTATGAAGGGCACCAACCCACTCCAATTTTTGCATCTACCATCTTCAGTATCTTATTAAGTAAGTCCGTTTCGGATAGAAGATAGTTAACGCGTTTTCATTTCTTTGGACATTCCACCTTCTCGGTTGTTATCTTTGCCCTAATCCTGAAATGGGAGTAGTGCACCAGTGAGAGGCTGAGCCTCAGATGGCATCTGAAGTGATTGAAGTGCTTTGCAATGAAAAGTGGCTTGATCTTGTTTTTATATCTGAGACTTTTATAACTTCACTTTTATAACTTTTATCTCTTAGTCAATATAGCCTGTGCACTACAAGAGTTACATTTATTTTTTTAAAGAGTCGGCAGTAACATTTTGGAAGTAGATAGACTAAATTTATAAATTCATTCAGTTAAGTAGCACTAGCTTCAAGTATAACTGAAATTCAAGCTGAGCTTGAGCGAAGTATAATCGAAGTTTGTGTAATCTAGTGAGTAGTTCTATGAATAAGAGCACATAAATACATAAATGCTCTACTGATTAAATTATTTCATTACAGTTATTCAATAGATTTCAAATGCCATTGCGTACTAAAATCTTGTGAATTTCCGAAATGTTTTCCAAGGTACTCTCTATCTAAGAATAAACCTAATATTTCCGATGAATCGTATCATTCATGTCATATCAGTAAATAACAAAATCCAAAACAATGTGGCATATAGCTTTTCAATCATATTTCTTGCATCGAATCAATACCCACATGCGAGGATATTTCATATTATTGCTGTCAATTTGTACATCAATTTAACCTGCGTTTGTGTCATACAACCAGTCCCACTTCAACCGCCGAAATAGCTTTCAATGCACAGTAATTTTCTTCTAAAAATAAAGTCAATCACCATGATTGATCATTTATGCTGCAAAGTGCAACCAGTTTCCATCTTTCTCACTTCACTCCGAATCGAGATAAAACTCGCATCCAGTGAAGTATCTACAGAATATTTCACCCACACACACACATCTGACCCGATCGACCATGGCATAAAAACACCACGACAATTTGTCTTGAGCACCTTCGGCTGGAGCGGATAGCAAAAACTCACGAAAACTTCTATCCACCGAGTAAAGTGTCTTCGAAAACTTTTCTATTGAATCGGTGAATGAAAGAGTTTTTAATGAAAACCGCCAAATTGTGGAAGGACCAACTTGGAAAAATCTGATAGGACGAGACAATTGTGGTAAGAGAAAAGAGAAAAGAGTAAAAAAAGAAAATGAAATGACAGTTGAACTTTTTCTACGACGGAGACATACCTTGAATGATAATTCGCTTCGAAAAGGAAAGTGACGACATTTTGATGTCGAAATTTAATGCAGATAGGGGTAGTAAGGAGGCATTTACTTATGGTTTTCATTTTGTGAGAAATTGAAAGTAAATTTCTTTTTAATTTGGTGATTTGGGTAAATACATTATATTCTAGACTTAAATGATAAAGACAAAACATTATAAGAGAAACCTAAATGTCGAATGTCGTTCAATTTTTATAATAAATGTGTAGTTCATAGTTTTCAGGTTAAGTGCTAGTTCACGTAAATTTATTTCATTCAAAGGAAACAAAGCATTCGTGAACTAGGTACATGTAATAACTTTATGCTTATCAACCATTTTCAATTACTAATTGAATTGCTTGTAATTAAAACTCATCCTTTTTGTGCTATTCATTTACTGAAATTAAAACAATGAGGTTGGAGATCAGCCTTTGTGAGAAAATCGATCTTATTAACACCATTACGTGATATACATTTCTCATAATGACAACAAAGAACCAGCTAAATCATTGTCATCGTTCGTTACGATGCCAACCTTGAAAATCAATTACATATTGCTTCGCCCGAAGCAAAAACACGCACGCAAAACGATGACAAATTAATCAAGTGAAATGAAATGATTGCAATCATAAAATGATTGCTATGACTCCGTGACCGAAGCGCAGACGTTAAAGGAGAGCTGAACTAGAGTGCGAGTACAAGCATTAATGTCATTCAGAAACTCATTCCAAAGATAGAGGATCAGATACTGTTCCGATCGAATGACATCAGACTGACCGCAATTCCACGACGGACTAAGATCGGGCTCGCCACGGTGACTCGTCTTTAGATGCCTTATTTCATTCATAATTTTATTCATATATTTCTGTTGTTTGCTCTGTTTGAATTTCATAGCTTTATTTAGTCTGAATGTTTGCCCTCGCACTAGCACGCGTCTTGAAATTATTTGTAAATAATTCGAGTGTAATAACAGACGCATCAGCCGTGTCTGCTACGACTGGGTCAATATTAGCTTGTATGGGCCTGAACATGGTAGAAATGTGAAAACGAAAACAAGAAGACGACGGTCAGCAACCGAGAGACGAGTAAGAAGATTAAACGTATCTCCTTTTCATCAGATACTTTCTTGTGTAGGAGGACGAAGGCAATAAAACTCAATTCACCAGCTACAATAAAAGTATGAAGTCTCGATGAAAACCACACTTCAGCACTTTATGCTGCTTCGAAGCTATATCTCAATAATCTTAATGGTCATCGTTGCGGCCCATGATAAAATTATTGTTCCCTTGAATCTTAATCGTCCTAAAAATAAGCCCGATAGTCCGCTGCCGACCATTTCAAGTATTTTCACCCAATTTATCATTTCGGGCAGCCGACTAGCAAGCCAACCATGCCAGTCTAAATTAATCCAATTTTATGCATTTTTCTTGGTAGTCTATTTAGATACTTAAGATTTCGATTGAGATTCCGCTGCGTCGCCGCTGCTTACTCGCACTGTAGTACTCGTAATCGAGCAGAGGTTAGACAAGTTGTTTTCTGGGTGACTTGCTGTTTAATTTGACAAAGATGCTGTAAATGAGGTGGTTCAACGGGTTCGACAAGAGCCCAAATTAATTGAAATTGTCGGGAACGATTTGTTAGTTTGCTTGATTAATTTTTACAGTTTTAGATGAAAACAATGGGCAACATGCGGTCTGATCTGCATCACATGACTTGCCACTTCAATTTCAGAATGATATGGATTGAGATAGAAAAAAAACTACAAATTTTGCAGTCGTGAAGTATTATACCAGGTAATACGATTTTGAAAAAATCGGTCAAAGCAATAAGCATTTGCAATAAGAAAATAATTTAATTAAATTGATTCGAAATCGTTCGTATATTTTTTGAAGCAGCATGCTAAGTTATATATGCCAACCTTGAAATCCTGATTGCAATGTACCTATGTACCTGCTGCTGTAAAAGTCTCAATCATGCTTGATATTGTCAGTTGAAGAGCCTTAGTCTGTCACGAATGTAGATAAAGCCATATGTAGAAAAAATGCATGTCTACCTTTGTTTCTTCATAAGACGCAATTGTTTTGTTGATTCATTCAGTTGTTCTCTTGTAAGGTTGTTTTAATTATTTTTTTCAAGAAAATAAACAACTTTTATGCACATTTATTTTCTTACTTTCATATATTTTTAAAGAAAAATCATTGTTGCTTGCCGCTTTTTACTTCAAATATGGTAGGAAATATCAGTTTAATTTATTGTGAGTTTTTAACGCTAAATTCCAGATGCAAGATGTCTAAAAAATCATAGTGTCCAAAAGTTAAAATATTTAATAAATGGGGCATTTCACGTGAAGCGGACAATGGAAAAAAGTCGAGGCTCTGGATTTCGTTCACATTGTAACGTGAATACGCAAGTTTTGGTTTCTATGATGTTTAGCTGTAGAGTTATGGGCTTCTGAATAATTGACGAAATTGATGAAAGGTTTGTTTTTAGCGGATTCTGAGATTCAAAAAAAAAAAATTTAAGAACATTAAACATGTTGATTGGTATAGAACATCAGCTGTTGTTTTCAATTTTAAAATTCGATTTGGAAAAATACATTTTTTTCCTGTGGTAAACCGGAAGTAACCATTTCAGCTCGTTATTTGAATAGCTTGGCCCAAGTGAATTTTGTTTATTTTTATAACAAAACAGAGCTTAAAGTATATTTATTTTATCACAAAAGTTTTAGAATGGGATGGCCAGTTGTTTAGGAGGTAGGTGAATTTCAGTACATAGACGTCGTAAGGGGCGTGGTATCGGGAGCTTGATTATGAAAACTCTCTACCAATCAACATGTTTAATGTTTTTAAAATTTGTTTTTTGATCGCAAAATCGGTTTCGGAAAAAAACCGTTCATCAACTTCTTCAATTTTTCAGAAGCCCATAACTCGGCAACTAAAACTCATAGAAAAAAAATATGGTGTATCGACAATCATATCTTTTAGAACAGGGGTGGGCAAACGGTCGATCGCGATCGACCGATCGATCGCAAACAGTTCGACAGTCGATCACATACATTTTTAATAATTTACTAAGTTAATTTAAAATGTGAGCTAAAAATTTAGTAGACGATTTATTCAGTACATTTTGGAATGGGCCTTGGGTTAATAGATCCAATCGGACAGTCCACGCAGTTTCACCTCACACAAAAGCTCGCAGAGCCTTGGTGGCGGAGAAGCCAACGGGAAAATCCGAGATAGCTATGCTCTCGATTTGTGCAGTTTATAGATTTATAATCATTTTAGTAAAACTGCTTCACTAAATCTCGTATACGTATACGGTTGTTTCATTTCCTTAAATCTCTCTGTTCTATACACCTTGCCTTCATTTGCATTCGTCTCCCTGCTACCGAGATAGTAAATTGTTACACACAGCGCAAGAAAGGTTAATTTCAATTTTAGATAAAATAAAATTAAATTTAAAATCTTTTCACGCCAATGTAGTTTGTGTAGTTCATTCTTTCGAGCTAAATAGTGACAATTGGTGTTTGAATTTTTAAATTGAATTGTGTAAATGTCTTTTCAATAATAAAATCGTTCAAAAATTGAAATTCTTGACATCTTATCCGTCAGAAATGATAAGTGTCCCCGCTTTTCTGCATTTTCAAAATTTTTGCTCCAAAGAATGACCAGATAATGGAGACATGTCAAAATTTTGCTTCACGATTAACTCAGTAATAGCCTAAAAAATGAACTGCACCTACTAAATTGGCGTTAGAGATTTTTGCAAAGATTTCTAAATCGTTTGCCTGAAATTATTGCATTTTTGGACACATTGGGAGAAAAACATGAACAAGTGGAAGATCCAGTATGGGTAAAGATATTAGCATTTCTTACGGATTTTGTGGGCCGTTACAACTTGTTAAATTTACAATTACAAGGAAAATATTGTTGTTGTTGTTTTTTAAGTAAAATGTTTTTTAAGTAAAATTAAAACCTTTTGCTTCACAATTAAATAGGCAAAATTTTTAAATATTTTCCATATTGTGAAAAACATATTAAACTTACTGGTGAATCTAGCTGAAAGCTGAAAGACATTCTTCAGTTCGCGAAAGAGTCCGGGGCCTTCGATGGCCACTTGGACTGATATTTTTTCTCCTGCCCCATTTATCTGGTAGCACTATGTACCAATAGATCCATGTGTGGCCTTGTGCCAACTGGTACAACTGGTACAACCTAACCTACTGGTGCATGTAATATTGAAATGTTTTGTCCTGAACAGGAAAATTTTAAACAAGAATTCGAGAGACGATTTGCAAATCTCAATAACCTTCAACCGATTTTTGAATTTATTTCATTTCCTTTTAGAGAATTCGATAGCGAGGGTATTTCATCAAATCTAGCTTGTTAGCGCGTGAAATAGATTAAACTTAGTTTGCTAATAAAGAAATTTATTTGTTATACTCAATGTAACGAAATATACTCGTTGTTAAATTGAACTTTAAAATGAATGTATCGATATCGATATTTTTTGTACCATTCCTCACAAAGATACATAATTTGTAATTTATTGACCTAGTATTGTATTCACTTGGTAACGTACATTTACCGATTTCAAGCAAAATTTGTCATGTCAACAAAATGCATTCCATTCGAATTTATTGCAATAATTGCAAATCAGCAAGTTCGAATCGAATGTACTTTAGACAATTACTTAATGTGGTTTAGTAGATTCAGCAATTTTATAAACGTATAAAATAAGTGGATTTGTACACATTCGCTCTCTTTTAATAAAGAACAAGGTAACAACAGTACCTTCGTGCGTGTGTTCCTTCTACTTTTTTACAGGTGCTATAACTTGAGAGTTATCAGCAGTGCTAATTAGCAGTTCAGTAATTTTAAAAATTACTTGACGTTTACATTGGTCCTTCGAACCGGATTATCGGTCGAAATCATTTCATTATTGCTAGGTCGCCGTACGGAAATTGTGCAACAGCAACATGCCTGCAGGCGGAATACAGGTCAATCCAGCAACTGGAATCGACACGCAGAAGTTCAATCTTGAGGAGGTTCATCGCTTCGTCCGGAACTTTAAGAAGGATTCGAAATCGAGGTACTGCAAGGAGTATTTCGAAGCCAAGGTAGAGGCGCTTCAATCCAAATGGAAAGCATGCGAGAAGGTTCATTTTGATGTCGTTCAAAGCAAGAGCCACAACGCAGCATTGCTGAAAGATTATTTGACGGAGTACGATGAAGTAGAGCAGCTGTTCGAGGAGCATCTAGTCCTCTTCCGTCAACAAATCAGGGGGTATACGGTAGATTGTGCGAAGCCAGTCCCTCAAGGGTCGATCGCCGAAGGAATCATTCCTCTGGAACGCATCAAGGTGCCGAGGTTCAACGGCGACTTTACAAATTGGGCGTCTTTTCACGATCTATACAAGGGTATGGTACATGATAACCAAGGTCTGAGTGCTGTACAGAAAATGCAGTATTTAAAGGCATCGGTAACTGGTGAAGCAGAAAAGATTATTAAACACCTAAGCACGACAGAAGCGAATTATCCAATCGCATGGTCATTGCTTGAGAAGAGGTTCAATAATCCGAGAGCGACCGCAAATGCGTTAATGAGACTCTTGTGGAGTATAAAGTCTTCGGGCGCACCAAGTGTGGATGCGATCAAGAACATGCTGAACATAACGAATGAGGTTCTAAGCAGTATGAAGTCGTTGAACGTGGAACCTGTCAACATCATGTTGGTATATTTTCTTCAACAGAAATTAGACGCTGAATCGAACATGGAATGGCAGAAATTCGTCGGTATATCAACAAATGTGCCGACTATAGATCAATTTCTCCAATTTCTATCGCAGCAGCTGACAGTTTTTGAAGCATTGCAGCCGAAAGTGTTTAAGAATAACAGCAAGATTAGTGTGTTAAGTGCTACATCAAAGCCGCAAGTGTTGTGTCAGTTTTGTAAGGGTGAACATAAAATATATAAGTGCGAAAAGTTTCAATCTGCAGACATCGTTGTGAAGCGAAATTTTGTGAAACGAGCACGATTGTGTTTCAACTGCTTAAGCGATCAACATAGCGCATCCAATTGTACGTCGTCATCAAGATGCAAGAGCTGCAAAGGCAAACATTATAGTGCACTTCATTCTGATGTAAAATGGGAAGTTTCGAGGGAATCAGACACGGCGCAGACACAGCATTCAACGTCATTAAGTCTGACCTCGCTGGATGGTAAGGGTTTCACGCTGTTAGCAACAGCTAGAGTGTGGATTAAAAACAGCGTTGGCACTTATGTTCCACTGAGAGCCTTAATCGATCAGGGTTCGCAGGATTCTTTTATAACAGAATCAGCAGCGCAGTCGCTAGGCATTGCTAGACGACGGGATAAACTGCGAATTTACGGAATCAACAAATCACCTGTAACGACAAAGGGTTCAATAACAGTAACGTGCCGTGAAAAGTGGCCGCAAAGAAGTTTAACGTTACATTTACATGTTTTACCAAACATAGCATCGAGACTACCTCAATGTGGCTTTGATGATCTTGTCGTGGGACTAAACAAGGATAGCTTAGCAGACAACAGTTATAACATACCGGACAAGATCGATATGCTATTGGGTGCAGACATATACAGCGTAATCCTTAAGAAGGGTCTAAGGAGATTCCGGAATGGGCAGATGATAGCCCAAAAAACCTCATTGGGTTGGATCGTTTCGGGAACAACACATGTTGTTAAAGGAGGTATTCATGGAGTATGCATGATCAATCTTCAAGAGCTCGATGAAACGATCAAACGCTTCTGGGAACAAGAAGAGGTTGATTCAAGCCAAAACGTATCTGAAGTTGAGGCTGCGTGTGCTCAGCATTATACAATGACAACGAGACGCCAAGAAGAGAGCGGCCGATACATAGTTCGTCTTCCTTTCAAGACTGATGTTAATCCGTCTGTGGAATTGCAATCATCAATGAAGGACGCAATTATTCGACTGCGACAAATGGAGAATCGTTTGGATCGTGATGAGGAATTAAAGGAACAGTATAACGAGTTTTTAAAGGAATATCTCAGACTTGGGCATATGGAAGAAATCCCAAAAGATGAAATCTACTCGAAGGCATCATATTATCTGCCGCACCATGCCGTCACGAAGGCTTCCAGTTCTACTACAAAGGTGCGCGTAGTTTTTGACGCTTCACATAAAACATCTTCAGGAAAGTCTTTAAATGACTTATTGATGATCGGCCCTACAATTCAAGACACGATTTTTGAATTATTATTACGTTGGCGTACTCATAAGTTCGTGATCACTGGCGATATAGAAAAGATGTATCGCCAAGTTCTGGTGGACGAGAGAGACAGGGATTATCAACGTATCGTCTGGAGACCAGTTTCTCCAGGGCCTATCAAACATTATCGTCTGAAGACAATTACTTATGGTACAGCTAGTGCCCCGTACCAAGCAATACGAACTTTAACACAATTAGCAAAGGATGAGCAATTTAAATACCCAGCAGCGGCGCAAATTCTACAGAAAGATTTTTATGTGGACGATGTGCTGAGTGGAGCATCAGACATTGTCTCGGCACGCAAATTATTAAATGATTTAAAGGCTATGTTAGAAGCGGGTGGAATGAAAATTCGAAAATGGGCTTCCAATAACGATCAAGTGTTGGATAATGTTGCCTCTGAAGATAGAGCAGAAGCTGGTCCAATCAACATAGATTTGGAGCAGTCACTGAAAACATTGGGCTTACTTTGGCAACCCAAAGGTGACTTTTTTGTATTCAAGGTAGATCCGCCAGTATTGCGACCGCAAGGCACAACTAAGCGCCTTGTCGCTTCAGCTATCGCTCGTCTTTATGACCCACTAGGATGGTTACAGCCAACAGTAATAATTGGGAAAGTAATTCTACAGAAACTTTGGCTAGAAAAAATTGATTGGGATGATTGCTTACCGAATAGTTTATTGAACGAATGGTCTCAGTTCATCAATGACTGCCCAGCTCTAGAGTACATCAAAATACCTCGCCATCTAGGAACAACACCTTCGGATAAAGTTGAGATCCATGGGTTTTGCGATGCGTCTATGGTCGCTTACGCGGCAGTGGTCTATCTGCGTGTGATCCCAGTAGTCGGAAACGTAAGCGTATCTTTGATAACAGCTAAAGCTAAAGTAGCTCCATTAAAAAGCCAATCTATCCCACGACTTGAGCTCAATGCAGCTGTGCTTTTAAGTAAATTAATAACCAGTATTAAACGTGCCTTAAAGATGGACAAGGATGTACCAATCTATTGCTGGACTGATTCAACAATCGTTCTTGCATGGTTACGAGATATTCCAGCAAGATGGAAAACCTACGTAGCAAATAGAGTCAGTGAGATTCATTCGCATACGAATGCATCATGTTGGCGACATGTTGGAACAGATTACAATCCTGCTGATTGCGCTTCACGTGGTATGTTACCATCGAAATTAATTCAGCACTCTTTGTGGTGGAAGGGCCCATCATGGCTTTCTGAAAAAACAGTAGATTACGCTTCAAACGTGACTACAGAAGAAACTGATTTGGAACGGCGACACATGAAAGTATTTGCAGCTATCGCCTATGAGCCAGAAAATATATTGGAGAGATTTTCCAGTTTTACACGATTAACTCGTGTTGTTGCATACTGCTTGCGCATGAAATCTAGAAAATGTCATGCCTCTTACTTAACTACAGAAGAGTTGAAACAAGCCATTGCCACATGTGCAAAATTATCTCAACGTGTCACTTACAAAGATGAAATAGAGAAACTGGAATCAAACAAGCATATTTCAGCGAAATCAAAATTGCTTATTTTAAATCCCTTTTTAGATGCTCAAGGTGTCTTGAGGGTGGGCGGACGCTTACAAAATGCACCAATAGAAGACGCTCAGAAACATCCGATCATAATAAGCCCCGAGTGCAACTTGGCAAAATTAATTGTGAAACATTTTCATGAACGAACCTTGCACGGAGGTCAACAGCTCGTGATGGCAACTGTTCGAAGAGAGTTCTGGATTCCACAAGTCCAAAAAGTGGTGAAATCATGCATACATAAATGCCTGAAATGCTTTAAAACCAATGCGCAACCTCAACAACAGTTAATGGGAAATCTGCCAGAAGCCAGAGTAACACCAGCGAGAGCATTTTCTAATTGTGGGTTAGATTTTGCCGGACCAATTACAATAAAATGGTCGTCGGGCAGAGGAGCTAAAACGGCGAAATCATACATAGCTCTATTTATCTGTTTAACAACAAAGGCTATACATTTAGAAATTGTCAGCGACTTAACAACATCAGCCTGTATTGCTGCAATAAAACGCTTTGTAGCAAGACGCGGATTGTGTTCCAACATTTATAGTGATTGTGGAACGAATTTCGTTGGTGCGAACAAGGAATTAAAAGATCAATTCAATAAAGCACGACTACAGACTCAAGCATTTTTAGCAAACGAACAGATCAAGTGGCATTTCAATCCACCAAGCAGTCCACACTTTGGCGGTCTTTGGGAGGCCGGCGTAAAATCGGTCAAACTCCATTTAATCAAAACTATTGGGTCAAATTTACTAAACATTGAGGAGCTATACACGGTATTGACACAAATTGAGGCTGTTTTAAACAGCAGACCATTGGTACCCATGAGCAATGATATCAACGATGAAGAAGTTTTGACGCCGGGACATTTTCTGATCGGCCAGCCCTTAGTTGCAGTTCCTCAAGCAAAACCACCTGAAAACTCGAACCTTTTGCGCAAATGGCATCTAACAACGCAGCTTGTAGAACGGTTTTGGGCCAGATGGAGTACTGAATATCTTTCACGTTTACAACAAAGGCCAAAATGGATGAAACCGAAGGAAAATCTGGCACCAGGACAATTAGTGCTCGTTAAAAATGAAAATTACCCACCGACGAAATGGCCGCTTGCAAGAATATTGCAAGTTCATCCAGGAAATGATGGGATTGTTCGAGTCGCAACAATCAAACTCAGAGGACTCATTACAAAACGTCCAGTTGTGAAACTAAGTCCATTGCCTATACCAGCTTGTGAGTCAAACAACGAGCTCTGTTCAGATGTTCCGACTACGGAGCAGACCATTGAGGCTCCAAATGCAGACTTGATATATGAAGGAGTCAAAGATAATGGAGTCAAAGATAATGTTACCAACGACAATGTCACTAGAAGTGGGGTGTCACAAGGTGGAAGACGGGGCCTTCCGAAGTCATACGCTGGTTTATTAATGTTCATGATAATTGGCTGTATTATCCCGATAACAGAAGCCCTTGTTAAAGAGTCTTCAGCGAACATAGCACACGTGAACAGTGGCCTAATTGTGGAACATCTTGGCCACGCATATTTGAACAAGGGAACACTTCAGCTTAGGGTGAAAATACCATGGGAAGATTTAAGAAAAGATAGTAGAAACATCATTGATGTGATAAAAAACATGACGTTTCTATGTGATTCAGGTTTAAGTATTACCCAAGAAATTCATTGTTCGGACCTACTAAATCATCTAGTTGCGATAGAAAAGGAAATTCAACACAAATTATATACAATACATTTCGTCAAGGACAGACAGAAAAGAGGGATACTAGGAAGCATGTTAACAGCTGTCTTTGGTATAAATGATGAAGTCTACAGAGATATAGACAATCTTGAATACAACCAGCAGTCCATAAGGCGATCACTTAGTGAGCAGACTAAGTTAATGTTGCGGGCAACCCACATGCTGAATCAGACGAACGACAAAATGGAAAACAGACTAGTACAATTCAATGAAAGGCTTAATACGGCAACTAACCTCATAACTCAATACACAAAGTGGTATAAGACGACTGACCATAATAAAATTAATTTACAATTTTTCGGCACATACCAGCGAGCACTCAATTTCTTAAACGAGGTTTTGGCTAAATATACAACAATAGTGACACACATATACACAAAGGAAGGTATCCTTGATTTAATTCAACCTGCTGAGCTAATTGACATCATAAACAAAACAGAACAGGTCTTGCCGCCAACTTTCAAGTTGTCTCATGTGTCTTTTGAGAAGCTAACGATACAATACGAAGAGGAAGCATTGTTAATCGACGGATATTTGCCCATTATCGACCAGAGAAGGTACGATCTAATAAAAGCTACCGCTGTTCCACACAGGCTTTACAATCGAACATATACAGTACAAGACCTGTCGGCAGATATAATTGGAGTAAATTTCGATCAACAAGTATATTTTGAACTAAACGAAGAACAATTTCGCGAGCAAATAAAATTACCAGCCAACGATTTTCTGATACGATTGAATACGTTGTATGATGTGAAGAACAAACCAAATTGCATCATCAGAGAAGTCTTTAATATGTTTCGAGGACAAAACTGCTCACTTGTTACCTTTGAAATTGAGCCATCAACAAACGTAATATGGAAAAGATTATTCTCGAGCGGAAAATGGTTGTTCATTGCTTTAACACAAACCGTAGCACATCAGATATGTGGAGGTAAACGTGAAGAAATAATATTAACTGACACCGGAATTCTATCTCTTCCATTGGGTTGTGAATTGGTAACTGACGAATACATTTTGTCGAACGAAATGCAAGTCCAGAAGATCGCTCACCAAATTATGATTAAATCCATACCAATTGAAGGATTAGCTGCTCCAACCAATATTCCTCAACTTAACATTACTTCGATTATGAAACCTTCTGATACATTTTCCTCGCTGATCGATGACGCACAAGCTCTTAAAAATTCTTTCGACAGTACAATCTACAAGCAAGTTAAGACGCATCATTTCCATTTGGTACTAGTGTGCATTTCATCAGTCATCATTATTTGCATAATCATATTGTTGATTTTCCGATACAAATCATCAAGTCCGCCAACCGCACGATGGTACGATCCTGAACCAAACCAAGCAGACTCCTCCGTATAAGAACTATTAGTTCTTGGTGGGCGGAATGTTAGCGCGTGAAATAGATTAAACTTAGTTTGCTAATAAAGAAATTTATTTGTTATACTCAATGTAACGAAATATACTCGTTGTTAAATTGAACTTTAAAATGAATGTATCGATATCGATATTTTTTGTACCATTCCTCACAAAGATACATAATTTGTAATTTATTGACCTAGTATTGTATTCACTTGGTAACGTACATTTACCGATTTCAAGCAAAATTTGTCATGTCAACAAAATGCATTCCATTCGAATTTATTGCAATAATTGCAAATCAGCAAGTTCGAATCGAATGTACTTTAGACAATTACTTAATGTGGTTTAGTAGATTCAGCAATTTTATAAACGTATAAAATAAGTGGATTTGTACACATTCGCTCTCTTTTAATAAAGAACAAGGTAACAACAGTACCTTCGTGCGTGTGTTCCTTCTACTTTTTTACAGGTGCTATAACTTGAGAGTTATCAGCAGTGCTAATTAGCAGTTCAGTAATTTTAAAAATTACTTGACGTTTACATAGCTCATACTCTACAATTGAATTCATCGAATCTAGAGTTAGAAATTTAAACCATAGCACGCGCAAAGGAAAATGTTTTTTTTTATTTTATTACCATAAAAAATATCCATTATTGAGATTGGTGGCAATGAGGATATTTGCATTTTTATCGATGTGAAGCAACATATTCTCAAATGAAAATAATCGAATCGCAACTTAGGAGTTCTCTGACTAATGACCACTTAACGGCATCTATTCGATTGTGCTTCAGTGCTTACAAGCCTAACTCTACAATACTTTTTGATGATATGGAGAGTCACTCATATACATCAAAAATTAATCCAAAATATTTATTAATAAAGTACATTGCACAAAGTAGTAATACAATGTATTTAATATATTAATATCAATAAAGACCTTAATTTAATTTTTATTTATTTTTAATTTAACCCATTTTTCGAAGTCGATCGCGCATAAATTAAAAAGTTTAATGTCGATCATACCAGTATTAGGTTTGCCCACCCCTGTTTTAGAAGTACCATTATGCACAATATGAACGAAGTCCAGAGCCTCGACATTTTTTCACGTGAAATGCCCCAAATGTTAAACCATTTTGCTTCTTTTTCGTCCAAGAGGCACTACTTGTGCTAATTTTTGGGAGCAGTAAATGACTTGCACACTAACTCATAGCATTGAAATGCTTAAGAACTTATGTGTCTCAATAAGATTGTTCTTATAACTTTTTAATTCAGCTGCTAGACAGTAAGGTTTCCAATCTGCATACAGATTAACAACAACGCATATGAAACAGCTATTAGCAGAACTATTAGCGAAAAAGGTGGAACAAAGTTGAAAAACGTTGGAATCGTTTCGACGACTAGATTCCAAAGGGAAATCATCAAAAAAATGCCCGTAGAAGTAAACAAACATCCTCTTGTTATTAAGGAAACTGCCGGTGATCTCGATCAACTACGTTAGTAAGCAGGAATTTATCATTTCGCGTAGGAGGCTCTGAATTCATACGGAGTCAAAAGCTTTCTGCAGATCAATCATAATCATTTTGTTCTGGATGCAGTCATCCAAAGTGAAGTGGTTAGCTTAAAAGCCAAATTGTCTCATTTGTATTAGGCGTTTTGTTTTTGCGCCCTTATCCATAACAGAACAGAACCGGCGCATTGAAAGCAACAACAACTCCTGTCCCAGTGAATTCGCTGGTACAGGAGTTGTTGTTGTTTCCAATGCGTCTGTGTTGGATAGCATTGTTCTGCTATGAATAGGGGGACCCAAAAAAACAGCCACATTATTTACCTCTGATCAATAATGTAAGAACGGTTGGATAGCGTTGTTAATAATGTGCCAACAGTTGAAGAGGATCCTCTGGATAGAGTCAACTCATGATTTTATGGAAGATAGGAACATATCATGATCAAGGACGGCATTTAAATCGTTTTTCGAATTTCTTGTTAACATGGGCTCTAGTACTGGGAATCATAAGAATATGCATTTGATTCACGAAGGTGCATTTTTGAATGGACTGCTATCTGCGTTGAGAAATCGAATGTTGGTGCCGCCCAGGCGTCATTTAAAACATGTTATTATTATTCTGCCCTGATTCGCATAAACGTTCTATCCACATGATTTATGTTTTGATTTGTACTGGAGATATATGGAGAGTGCATTTTTTAATATTGATTTTAACATACTTCCACAAA
Organism: Nemotelus pantherinus; assembly: GCA_963978885.1. NCBI lineage: Eukaryota > Metazoa > Arthropoda > Insecta > Diptera > Stratiomyidae > Nemotelus > Nemotelus pantherinus. The sequence goes on along the minus strand of OZ022263.1, from coordinate 52,298,342 downwards.
AGATAGGTTTTGTCAAATTTTCCAGAATGATGAATAGAGTATGTAGTTTTTGAGTCCGGTGGTAACTCAAAAATGACAGAAATGTAGATAGAACGTTTATGCGAATCAGGGTAGTATTATTATTCTGTTATGAAGGTGTATCATATTGTGACAAAGATTATGGCTAGGCGAAATTCATTGATATTTTTTGACAGAAAAAGGAATATGACTGAGGGTCTCGAAAGTCACATGAGCTTATTGGAGGTAAAGATTTTACATGTTCTCTGAGTTGAAATTTTAAACCAGTGATTCAAAGTCGACGAAAATCCAGCAAAAATCCGAAATGCGAACCACCAGGCCGAAAAATGTTTTTGTTTTGCTATGGTGACAAGTTTACTTTTGCGCTGTTTTTCAGTATAGCTGCACCACGACGCTTATCTACCTTTTTGGCCTCTGAGCATCCTCTGTGATTAATTGAATAGCTTATTATTTTGCAGTTTACGTAGAAATCTGCATTAAAGTTCTTCTCTTTGCTGGCTTGAGTTTTGTTACGTTTGATACAGCGTGTGCTAAATCCACAATTTGAGACAATAAGCCTAAAACGGCGGCAGTTATTTATATTTCACGCTAGGGGCTACCTTAGCACCAACATCTGATGCGAGTTGGGCGATGAACAACTCTAATTTTTTGGCTTTATTACGAGTGTGCTTGGTGATAAACTCCTCTCGTGAGAGATCTGGACTCCTTGTTCTGTAAGTATGTCATCTTCGTTATAGAAGATATTTCCATCCGTTGAGAATTATCGTTGACTTTCTTACATTTTTGAGAGTAAGGTGGAGCAATAAGCCTTGAGGAAATAGTGTATCCAGTATATAACTTCATTTAAGAAAATGTTAGTTATTTATATGAAAATATAAAAACGAATATATAAAGGATTTGATTAGCTGAACATAGTAAATTTCCAAGATGGTTGTGCAGAAGGAAAGAAGGAAGTCAATAAAACCATAACCTTCCAGCTTCAAGAGCACTAGCTCATGATCAACTGAATGGAAAGCTTTAGAAAAATTGGTGTACGAGTATAAAACATCTACTTGCTTTTTTTGATCCAAAGCAGAGGCAACAGTATTTGTAAACGACAGAATTTTTAAAAAACCTAGCGCATCAGAACCGCTAGGTAACTGATTTTCGAAGAAATTATTTTTTAGTGACTTAAAAGTGTGTAAAGAAGTAATACACTTGTTTGTAGTATCATATCAACCATTTCTTACTCAAAGTAACAAAAATCATTTCCTGACAGCATCTCCTATAACACAAATGTTCAAATGAAAATGTTCAATACAGGCAATATTTTTCCAAAGCAGCAGCAATAAGTCTACCATAACAAGCTCGTGCTAAAATCAACTTATCCTGTGAATTTAATTTTCATCCAACGATATCATTGAATGTTTCAGCGATTAAACTATGTCTGGGGCTGCCATCCGAAAAAAATTGGAATTGGAATTTAAAAATTGGTTCGCTTATTTTATTGTCATGCTTTGCATATGAATACAAAATGGAAGCATCGGTTGGTGCGATCCTGTGTTAACACCACGATCCTGTGTTAACACCACAGCCAAAAATGTAACAAGTCTGCTTGAAGTTAAGCTAAAGGCACTCTGTGAATTTCATTTCGGTGGAAGTTAAAGAGGTGAAAAAATTTTCAGGATTAACACCCTCAAAACTTTTCAAATATTCAAAACGTTAATATTTGTTGATAATTGTCATTGCAGGACCATTCCAATTTGAAAATTTAATAGCAATATCGCATAGTAAAGAAATGCTAGAAAATTACAAAAATTACTATAGCTGGCAGCCCTTTAATGATTTTTCTACGGAATTTCGACATCAGCTAGTATACAATTAGGTCAATTTACAACATGACTTTCTTTTTGATGTCATGACTGCATCGGAAGCTATCGGGAAAAAAGCTTTATTTTGCTTAGTCAATTTAGGAGACAAAAATCACCATTGCTGGCCTTTTTAAACTTCTGTCAAATGTGGTCTAAAGTAAGGTTCAAATACTGTGTGAATTTCGTTAAAATGTGAGGGCTGAATCAGAAGCCATGGGCCAAAAAGTAGGTTCTTTTCTGAGTGATTTTTCAAGATGGTTCCACTGCCACAGCATTTCAGAATCACTTCTATCAGACCTGGTCCTAGCCTGGTCCGAAGCGGAGGATACCAACTGTCATATCCATGACAGTCCATGACGTCGAGGTCCAGACCAGCAAGTCGGTCAGGTATCTGGGAGTGACCCTGGACACCAAGCTGACGTATTGGGATCATATCCGCAGGGCATGTGACAGGGCTCTAGTAGTCGTCACTTCGCTGAGTAGGCTAATGGCCAACGTCGGTGGACCCAGTGAGACGTGACGGAGGCTGCTGATGGTAACGACCGATTCCATCTTGCTATATGGAGCCGAAATCTGGGGAGATGCGCTCCGAACTGATAAGTTCCGGAAGCGCATTGCCAGTGTCCAGCGCAGGAGTGCCCTGCGTATCGCCTGTGGCTGCCGCACAGTCTCAGAAGAGGCTGTGATGGTGGTATCGAGAGTAATTCCGATCGACATACTAGCGCGAGAACGCAAAGAAGGGTACCTGTATCGCTCAGAGCTGGGTAGAACCGAGGCTTTGACGCACGCGCGTACGCTTACTCTTCAACTCTGGCAACAACGTTGGAGTCTAAAGGACGCTGGACGGCTAAGCTAATTGGCCTCATTGAGCCTTGGCTTAACCGGAGCCACGGAGAGGTAAACTTTTACCTTTGTCATTTCTTGACAGGGCACGGTTACTTCAGGAAATACCTGAACATAATGGGTGAGGTGGTCACACCGTACTGCCGGTACTGTGTGACTGAGCTCGATGATGCTCAGCACACATTCTTTATGTGCAGTCACTTCGTAAGTTTGAGGCGCACCATTGAGTCCACGATTGGCCTGGCAACGCCTGAGACAATCGTGGAAGCAATGCTGCCAAACGAGGAGAACTGGCGCGCAGTCTCAACATATGTTGAGAAAGTGCTGCGCATAAAGCGGGAGGAGGGTTGCCTTACCGACCCATGAACTGTGGTAGTTTCTGAAGTCCGTGGTTACCGATGGGTGAGTCAGCACGACCGGGTCGAAGCAGTGCTTAGGCGGGTCCCGACTCGGAACTTCGTGGGCTTGTAGATGGTCCTTTTTTTAAGTGAGTCAAACCTCACATACCCCGAGGTGATAGGTCACCCGGAGATCTGGTAAGCAGATTTTTTTTTGCCATCTACACTAGGGGAAAAAAAAGCTAATACAAATATGGCCCGTAAATTTCATATTGATCGGGTTATCCAGTCGTTAGTTCTCGTGAACAGAAGCTTCGAATGCTGAAAATAGAGATAATTTGGTGATGGGCTGCCGTTCGTGTGCACATCGAAAAATTTGAAAATTTCAAATTGACATGGTGGAGTGCTGGTGTAATTTGGTAAATCAATACAGGAAATTTAAGTATTTTAACGTTAGGTAACACTTTAACATTAGTAGCAGTTAAAAGCTAAGAAAGTTACAAGAAATATTTTTCGAAAATTTTTTTTTCCAAATCCGCCATTTAAATGATGTGTTGTTTTTGCTGCTTTCCCGAAAAATTAAGTGGATCTATTCACTCATTAGAAACTTGACAAATCTAATACGTCAACGCTCCCGACAACAGACAAAACACAAGAAGATTCAGTGCATTGAGAACAAATTTCACCTTCCCAGCAATTTCATTTGATTGTTTCATTCACTTCCCAAATGTCTTGCCTTTTTTCGTGAATGTTACTTAATCACTCACAGCATCCACACCGTTACCTGCATGAGGTAATTAGGTGCTTTCTATTTAAGCGCGAATGAGCTGGGTAAACACCAAGCAAGCTTACTACCAACAGAATTTACGGTGTGCTTAAATGCTGTTGCATAAAATTATTATTTGTCATCATATTAATGTGTAATGTAAACAAGTAGATAATACACATTCATTATCATTCCATAATTCACACACTCAACTGAGCAATAAGATGAATAATGCGCGAGGAATTATAGTCAGTGATAAGAATACGAGAACCGGCAACGGTACCGCGTATAGTACGTTGCGAATGATGGTAGAGTAAATGAAAATCTCATAGCTTTTAAGATGTTTTGTGTTTCCAGTATTATCGTTTATTTTCACTTGGGGAAAATGAATAAACATAAATATCAACGAAATGAGTTTATTTGAAGGTCTTAAGGAGATGGTGCGAAGAGTTTCTGGTGCTGCGATTGAAAACGGAATGAAAGCAGTTTCACCACAGCTAGTTTTTAAGTGATTTGTTGTTTATAGGCACCATTTGAAAAGTTTAATCACTTCCACGCTTAATCCATCAGCACGTGGTAAATCGCAAGCAGAATTTTCCTCTTACTAAATTGCACGAGCTTTTTTTTCGAAGATCAAATTCTAATTGGAGCAATGAGAGCAGACGAGGTCAAATGATTATTTTATAAAACCAAAAGAAAAGTGATTCATAGTCCATTGGCTTTAAAAATAAAATCTACTACAGTTTCGCAGATATAAAATTCTTACTCAAAATATTTTAATTTACTATTGAGTAAAGGTTTAGTTTTAATGTTGTTTTAATTTATGTTTAAATGAGTAATTTTAATTGACTATTGAGTAAATGACATCATCAAACGTTCTCAATAAAATTCCAATTAATATGTACATGTTTAATTTCATACTTCTACATGCACTCAAATCGATTTTTAATGAAATAACAATATTTATGAATTAGAGCTTAACCGAAGAACTCGAAATTGAAAGCAAGCATTTGTAGTGAACGCTCTGTAGTACATGTCTACAACATTATTAATAGACATCGATGTGAAAGGCACTCATTGACTGCAAAATTTATGGGTCCCAGTGTGTTTAATTGACTTTAACGCTATTCGAATTACAAGCAAAGAAATTTATTGAAGAGCGATTTAAATCTGGAGTCTAGCGAAACGATGAAATATTTACGGTGCTTGCCTAATGGAAGTTGAGATTTCAAATGACATCGAAGAGATAGCTTGCATTGACAGAGCATTTGGGTTAATTAATGGCAAGCAGCTTAAAATAGTAGAAATCAATCGGATATTTATTTGAATGAGTGACACGTAAGCGTTTGCGTGATGAAATCAATGACAACTACAGAATAAAGATTGGCAGAATGTGGCTTTTTCGGTAATTTTTCGAATTAATGGACACTCGGAAGTTTGGCCTATTTGCCAAACGCGAATAGACCACTAATTATTTATTATTACATACTGATTTTAGATGTGAAGAAAATGGTAACAATTGCTAGTTAAAGTTTTAGAGGTTTCATTACTGGTCATTGTTTTCAACGGACTTCCGTTCAGCTCTTTGAATACATGTACGTTAATTTAAAAAGAACATTTAGAATGAAACTATCAGCGTAGCTATATGGAATGAGACGCTTAGGTTGAAAAATAACTCTAGAAAGAATGCTTATCATATAAATATTTAATGGAACATCCCTTAAAATATAAATAATGAAAATGCTTTATCAGTATTGCAACCAAAAGTCCAACAAAAATACCTCACATCCAAATAAATCTACTCTTTGAAGTCCGTTTTTATCCAATAATTGTATCGGATGTAAGTACTAAGATGGGCATTTTGTGCGGGGCTGCTTTCCATGAAATTTTCGAAACTTGGATTATTCAAATATGTGTTACATATTTCCATTGTAAATGTTTAGTTGTTGATGTTGTTAAATGTTTAGTATCTGTTGGCACGAAAATAACCAAAACGCCCTGCCACAATAGTCAAAAATAAAACAAATCTGCTTCCCGTCGAGACCACCTCATCCTGTGAACTTCGTTTCCATCTGATGATAGCGTTGGAAGTTATAGAAGTAGATAAAATTTTAGGGTTACCACCCTCGAAAATTTCAAAATCTTTTTAATTAAATCATTGGTTTTTGATTTGATTAAAATATCATTATCGTTTGAAAATTTAATGATAGTACCTTTTAGTAAAGAAACGACAAAAAAATAAAAACTAGTGTAGCTAGCAGCTCTAACATAGTTTTCCGATCAATTTCTTAGTAAACTTGGCTTGCAATAAAGTTTATTTCTGTTTTCTGGTTTTTCTGATGACAGCACCGGATGTTCTTCGGGGAAAAAACATTCATTTTGCGGATCGAATTTTCAAGATTCATTAGACAAAATTTAACATAGCTGACAGCTCTAACCTTATTTTTCAGCCAAATTTCAAATAAAATCAATTTACATCAACGCCCATAAATTTCGTAAATTTGTTTTTTCTAATCTGATGACTGTGTGAGTTAGTTTTTTCACGAAATTTTTCAAGATAGCACCATTGATTCAGCGCTGCCAGCATTTCAAAATTATTTCTATCAGGTCTGCTTCTATTTAAAATCAATACATTCTCTGAGTGTCATAGCCATTTGGTGATCCGGTTGTGACTTCTCGCGAACAGAGGTATCGAATGTTCGAAACGTAAAAAAATTTGGTGAAAATTGAAAATTTCAATTTGATAGGGTGCACAGAAGATATCAAAAGATTATCAATCGTTCGCATTTTTTTTTCTTCAAAAAAGGAGAATTTCTGTCATATTTTCCCTTCATAAAAAAACCTGTTGCGTTGCTATCGATATTGGGACCGTTGAATTTTTGGACCGTAATAAACTGAGAAGCGAACTGGAAGAAAATATTTGGTACCAAAATTAATGGTCGCATCTTAAACCTTTAGCCGCAACTAAATCGCACCTTTTCCTGTAATATAAGTAATTCTATCATTTTACAGAAATCTCTTCATCACTTTTCCATCCACACCAACTATCAATATAAGTACAACTAAGAGTACATTTCATTAAAAGTGCATCTAAAATGCATTGTACTAGAAGCACGAGCTAGTACGACTACATGAAAAAGTTTTTAACTTGAGTGAGCAATTTTTATTCAATTAGATGGCATTTGGTTTTGCATACAAAATCCATTAGAAGCTTGGCTTTCGTTCGTTTACGGGCAAACCAGATTCATGTATGCATACAGGTATCAGTGAAGTTCTCATAAAACTCACCAAGTTTTTGAATACTTAATTGCCGCCGGAAATGGAGTAAAAGTGGTTGAGATTAGGTAACCGTAATGCGTGGCAAACTAATTGCATATGAACGTGACAGAAGCCGGCGGCTTAGATTTAACCACCACCAGATATAAAGGTGGTTTAAAATTCAAAATGTTTTCAATTAGTTTCGTAAGAAGATAAGCGCCCGACTTGCTCATATGCACTCGTAAGTATTATCGCAGAACGGTGTGGACCATGGGTTATCCAAAAAAAATATTCCAATTTGAATTCTTTGATGCAAACGACTTTAGGTGTCATATTTTTTCAAAATAAATACATATTTGATTTGAATCATATTTGCATGTAGTTTATTAAAAAAACATTACTCGACCTGAATTCATATTTTTTGTCTATTTGCAGATAAGGACTACGTGGAAAAGCTCTTCAACTGGATATCAATACATCAGACAAGTAAGTCCATACTTATTAGGTGCGTTTTTTTGCTCCGATACAGAGCAGAATAGAACTATGCCGCAAAAACAACGATCTAGTATAAAACAGCAGTGCTTTCGCTAAGACTGACATAGGTTGCTATATTCGCTGTGGTACCACTAAACAGCTGAAAATAAAGGGAGAAAATAACGAGTATAAACTACCACAACCGATAGAAAATAGAAAAAGAGCTAACAGAAAATTACCTCTTATAACTTTCTACACATGAGGGCTTTTTCTTATTTCCGAACTACCAAAACATTGAATACCTCACATCAAAAAAGACAACTTCTCATGAGCCTTTCTTTTTTCTATCAGCACATTCTATAGTTCAGCACGTGAACTATTAATGAGGAATAGAATTTCTGTACTAGTGAATTCACTGATATAGGAATGTTGCTGTTTCCAATCCGTACACTCTGTACTCTGTTGGATAGAGGAGCAAAAAAACACGCCTAATATATGTTAATATCTCCTTACCTAGCAACCTATTTACAAACCTGATATCTCCATCTGAACGCCAATCGAAATCACCCAAGAAACCTTATCAAAACCAGTTCCGCAATCGATTCGCAACAGTTACTCGTCAATCATTCAATTCAGGACTTAATATTCAAAAATATATCGAATAGAAACTAGTCTACTAATTTTACTTTCGCACTAATCACTTGTTTCCGTTAAATATATCAGGCCAGGATGGGAATCGTATTGCTAACTATTCAAATTAAGTTTTGTAAATGGTATCTTCTAAATTAATGAACTGGTCAGAGGCGGACCCGATATAATTGAATTATTGCAAAGTTAAGATGAATATTTGGGTGGTATTTTTGATGATTATTAAATATTATATAGTTTGATATATTGTACACATAGTTCTTGCTTGCGGAATTGTGGAAGATCAAAGGCGGTCTTCATTAATAAATTTGAATTAATTCAGAGAGATTTACTGTTTGTTGCAGCTTTTTGCGCTTAAAACACCTTGATGCTGTTTTCAGTTAGATGAAGCGCACAAACCACAGCCTTGGGCATTTAATTAAACTAATTAACGTTCTAAAAATGTTGCTGAATAATTGTTACAGCTTTGCATATTACCTGACATTCTAGCCGTTGATGTTCGTTTGGCTTCTTCAACAAAAAATAATAGTTATTTATATTTGACAAAGATTACAAGTTTAGTGTATTCAAAATTCTTAAAACGGCATGCAAAAAGCACAAATTAAAATTATCTGTGTTCTTCTGCCAATTGTTACGAAGACGGAGCAGCGCGAACCATGTCAAAGGTTTACTATCCAAGTAACGTAGATATACTTCATGAGAGGGTTAGAAATTTCCGGATTTTTAGTTGGGAACAAAAACAAACAAAACTTTCGATATGTCACATCCGTCATCGCATATTCACTCTCAAAAGTGGAATAACACACGCAAGTACACCGAATTATTGAATTACATATTCTTTTCTTTGTTATAAAAATAGTAATATTCTTCATAATCCTGGCTTTTAGTAAATATATTTTCCTTCTTCAGATTATTTATTTATTAAAAGATATTCTGCTTCTTTTATTTATATTTATTACTGCTCCTCTGCAATGTTTATTTTATTCTTCTTTCGCTGAATTTTTATGTCTAAATTTGGGAACGATCGTACGATCTATTTTTAAACCGCACTGGAAACATTTCCTATTATGGTCATAGGTGATGTATGTTCGTGGCAGGGGTAAGAGTGATAATAGAAGAATCGTTATCGGGATGACAACTTTCAAACAAACTGCTCAAAGTTATGTTGCGTAAATATACTTCAGTCATTTTTTCTACAACAAGAATTTAAAACAGAAAAGTCTTTTGCCAACAGGGAATATTTTTTTGTTGAGCTTATATGGGAAACTGAATATAATTAAAGGTTAGACCCATTGGTATATATTCAAGGGCAATGAAGAAATAGGTTGAATAAATTCAGATGAAATAGTGCAGTATCTGTACCTTGTTAAAGGGAACAAATTTTGCCAATCGCTATACAATTTACTTCGCCGCAAAAAAGCTGCAAAATAGTTAACCTAAGTGTCTGTCTCTGGTTTACTTATCTACACTTAGAAAGTTTTGGATGTATGTAGGATACAAATGATACCTTTTTTGCGAAATAATAATAAAAAAAAATTATAAAAAATCTCCTCGAACGTTTCCTCAGACTGCCGCAAACATAGCTCCTACAACGACCAATATAAATTTTACTTCCAAAGGTAGCAATATGGAATCTGAATCTCGTCAAAGATCAGTCGACACTGTTAGGCATTTTTCCTAACCGAACCCAGAAAAGCCTCAAAGTTGTTTACCACAATTGTGGTTGTATGAAAGGCAAACTTAATAAATAATACCTTGACGTTAAATCATGCCATTTTAATTTACTCGCCATCACCGAAACTTGGCTTGATGCCTCTCATAAAAATGAGGAGATCCCTGATAGTAGTTGGATTATTTACAAAAACGATTGTGATTATTGTTCTACCTGTCAATCGCGAGGAGGTGGTGTGTTACTTGGTGTTAACAATGCACTTTCAAGTGAGCTCGTAGATGCAGGAAGATGCACGCATGGAGGAAGCTTCCAAAATTCTTTTGCCACTGGTCACAATTATATTGAGCTGCCGCAGGTCTCCCACATTCCTAACCATAATGGCAATTGGTTGGATTTAGTCTTCACAAATGCTTATGAGGAAGTAGTGGTTAGTCCAATTAATGACGCTGAGCATCTTTTTTACAACAGCTTTCACCATACAGCACTGTCAGTTAAACTTTCTACTCTTGATTCCTCCTTACAAAGCTTACAAAATTCAAAACTCTATTGTATTTGACTTCTTCTATGCTGATTATGAAAGCATAAAACATGTTCTTGATACTACTGATTGGACGAATACTCTTTCAACGCTAGAACTCGAGACAGCCATTTTCTCTTCTTACAATAACTGTATTTGTAATATTTGACGCCGTTGAAATATATGTACCAAAGATAAAAACAGAATAAATTTTCTGAGCCATGGCTTGATGGGGACCTCAGGCATATGCGATATCGTAGGAACAAACTTTATAAGCGGATTAGAGAAGATACTGACGTTAGTCCTGCTATTCAGGAAGAGTATAATGAAGTTACTTAGCAATTTTAAGCAAAGTCTCATGAGGCTTATGACACTAACATTAGGACAACCGGCGGAAATATAGTCCGCGACCCAAAAAAAATTCTTCGATTTTGTTAATGTGAAGCGATAAACTACTAGCTATTCATCGTCAATGTTCTTTAATAATATAATGTCTTCTTCCCCTAAAGAGGTATGTGGCCTATTTGTAGATAGTTTCCGAAAAGTTTTAACGCACCAGACCCACCAAACTCACACATACCTTCCTCTGATTCAGCTCCAGCAGCTCTTGTCAATCATTTAGAAATCTCACGTGATGAAATACGTAAAGTTATTTTAGAGCTTGACTGATCTTCTTCCTCCGGCCTTCTTTCGCAATTGTTTAAAGCAGCTTATGACTCCCTTGCATAGATTCTTGTATAGATCACTTTTGTCTGGATTTTCTCCATCCTGTTGGAGGCTTTCGTATGTCACACACACATATTCAAGAATGGTGATCGACGTTGTATCGGAAATTATAGGGACATTGCATTTTGTCATGAATTCCAAAACTCTTAGAAAAGGTGGTCTAAAATTAACTTTCTCAGCTGGTTGAGTCTCGTTTCAACGAGCAGCAACATGGCTTAAAAAAAGGTCGCTCAACTACCACGAATTTGACAGTCCTAATCTCAAATGTTCTGTGTAAAATATAGAAAGAATACCAAACTGTCTTCAGTGAAGCGTTTGACAGAGTTGACCATTCTACTTTAATTCTAAAGCTGTAGATATTTGGTCTTGCCAGAACTTTACTTAGCTGGCTGACTTCCTACCTTCGCAATCGAACACAATATGTGAAATTTCGAGGACTTTTATCGAAAATAGTTTCTGCCACCTCTGCTGTACCACAAGGTAGCCACTTCTTTTTACATATTTATTTCCGACCCATATGACGTTTTTCATCAAAAGACGTGCTGAAGAATTTCGTAATATGTGGGTCAGAAGATCCTTATACACTTCACTTGTACGTCCTTTTCTTGAATACGCTTGCTTTAGCTGGAATCCTGCTTTTGAAATTTACAGTGTCGAGTCAATACAAAGTCAATTTTTACTTTTCGCCTTGGGAGAACTGTACAACCCTTATGATTTTAATAGCTTTCCCTTTTATGAGTTTCGATTGAGTCAATTGAACTTATCGACACTTGTCGCCAGAAGAATGGTGATATCGGCCTGCTTTACATTCGACATTATTAGGGACACTATTAGGGTGGGATTCCTGAATAGTAAAATTGTGATACAAATCACTGTAAGGAACACAAGGTCCAACCTTTTCCTGAAAGAATGTTCACAATAGATACTGCAGGATATTCAACAACATAAGCAATCTATATGAACCAACGATTTCCAAATTATCCTTCAAATTCTCTCTTTGGCATGCCATCCATACCCCCTAGCCTTATTGATTGCTACTTATTGATTTGTTTGTTATTTATTTAATTTATTTGTTCCTTATTTAATTTGTTTGTTTTTACTTTACTTTTCAACTTTTTATTTGGTATTGTATATTTAATTTATACCTGGTTTGATGAATAAATAAATTGAATTGCTAAAAGTATAAATATGCTTGAAAATCTTACAAAAATCATCGAAATAAAAACGTTGAAGAAATTCGTTAATATAAGCACTCTCTCATGCCTCAAATTTCGGTGCCGAACGCTATACACATGTAATATTTAGTGAAAACCATCTGTTTCCAAAAATATTCATTTTTGGTGGCTTAAGACTGGATTGTACAAAAAGTCAAGCAATCGGGTATTTGAAAGTAATCTCCGATGTTTTGAAAAAAAAAAAAACAACTACTTCCGCAGGAACAAATACACACAAGAGATTGATTCATCTCCCCATTAGACGAATGTAAACATTGGCACCAAAAAATGTAGCTCTACAAATTGAATCATCTCCGCGTAGAGCTCAAATATCTGATCAACAATTGTATGTATGTTTTTGATATTTTCAAGTTGATCGGGATCCACATCGTAATTTTAACTTGAACGTGAGGATAAATTCAAACAATCTTTTGAGTTGCATTGAGTAAAATCAGTATTTTCAATTTATAAATAGTCTAGGTTTCTGCGTTCCAAGATGGTCAGCCCAACTTAGAAATTCCATGTTTAGATCAAAATAATTGAAGAAACTCCAGTAGATTTGCACGGTAGTTATAGAGATATCGCTAAGTTAGAAGACAAGGATTTCAGATAAAAAGCTCTAAATCATGTCTATGAGAAACGATTCCAAAAAGTTATATTAGATAGTAAAACCTAAAGGTTTTTTTACTTTTTTGTAACAACCAATATGCCAAAAGCTTTATTTCTTATCCGTCATATTTTTTCCGACGTCTTCGCAAGTCAAGCGAAGAACAGTAAGAGAATTACGAACAGCGGCAATTTATAAATAATTTTTCGGAAATATATACAAAGCTTTTTTTGTCCTTTGGAATTTCCAGAGTCCAATAAAAAATTTGTCTGAAATATTCGAAAGCTTAATTATGTTCGAGGCAAATAAAAACAATTTAATATCTCTTAGCTAATAGTATTTTCCGAAAAATTTGTCCTCCTCATGCTCAAATTCAAAACTTTCGCCCTGAGTTTGCAGGAGTTTCTTTTAACTTTTTTTTTTGTTAAGGTTAAAAAATTTAAGCAATCGAGATTCAAATGGTTTCGATTGAAATTCTAAAAATATTTAGCTTGAATTATCTATCACTTTTTTTTTGATTGCCTAGAATTAAATATTTTTCAACAGCAAAGCAAACAGTAATATTCTCTAAAGCTATAGAAATCGAAAGCCATATAACTCTTGTTTGATTCAAATATTCGCAATTTTTCCGCTTGTAGTTTATTGCAGTTCAATTGAAAATCACTTCTTCTGGTGGCTCTTACATATTAAGGGTTATTAACACATTACTGTAGCAAATTTCGTTTAAAATACACAGTTTTCAAAAATTTCAATTATGCCGTGCGTGATTTGCGAGTCGTCGAAAGTTTTATTTTTAGCTCCACTTCCAGAAAATAATCAAATCATCTATTAAAAACCACACGCCCATTAAAATCTAATGGCCGATTCTTTCCCATCACTGGCCATAGATCTATAGTTCGAATGCACAATTGTGATGTAATTGTGGTCATCATCGTTTGCTCATTAGTTTATTGATGACCGTCGATGGCTCGGACGGGTCCCAAAGATAATGCTAATGTTGATGGGCTTACATTTATGATAACAGCATGTCCAAAGTAGACTTGCAGGAAGTAGTGGATAATGTCTCAAGCCAGATATCAGAGAAGATTCTAGATGAAACCTCAACCGCTTTTCGACTAAAGTGGGCCACCAAAATCGAAAATCACATAATTGACCATTAGCATCTGGTTGAACTAATCGTGCTCTGCAATCTGGTTCTCTTCCCGTCTCCGAGCATCACATGTGGCCTGTCTTGTGGGGCTTATTTTTCACAGTTAGCAAAAGCTAATTGTCAATATCACACTTGCTGCTAATGTCATTGCCTTGGATTCGCGCACAACCCGACTTCAATTGAATACAAGCCAAGGCATTCGCACGTGCAAATACTTTCGGATTACGAGCCTTAGTGCATTCTATTTGAACGGATCACAAGAAGCATACCCTTAAGCAGGCATGCCCTGTATAGAAAGCTAGAAAGGTTCCGCTGCGCTTCAGTAGACTTAATCGTATGTGAAATGAAATCTAGCTGTGGAAATATCAGAATGGGCTTTTCCCAGTGCATTATGCAGGTCGCCGGTCATAGGTCATTGCTTTCATAATTAGCTCAGCTACATGTCTGCACAGGGAGTTGAAATTGTGGGCTTACTCTAATTGGATACATTCATTATTGATTGGTGTTTTGATGTTTGGTTGAGCGCATCTAAAATTAGATAAATGACGTCGATGTGTGATGGAAGCTAATTGATGTCATTTAAGCGATGCAAAATTACATAGTCACTCTGCTGTAAGTAGAATTGAATTACAAGTGAAGCTAGAACATATGTAAATATAACTGTTTTGAGTCAATTACAATTGAACAGCCTGATAAATACGAGTATATCTTTTGATTAACGAGCAAGGGGTGTTTACGATATGGATCAGAAAGTTCACGTTTAATTATGCGCTTGTGGGAAATTTGGAGAGTTCAAAAGTGATGGTTTGCAATTCAAGTTAAAATAGGTTAATGTTAAACCAAACTTAGTACTAGTGATTACGGGAGAAATGGACTAGAATTTAAATGTTATACAGTGATGATGGAATACACAGCCTAAAATCGAGCACTTAAATTTCGTGTTTGTATTTATTTTGGTGCAGGTGAAGTCAAGTAAACTATAGGCCAAATAAAATTAGGTCATAAATTTCTGAGCGCCAATCATCACGGGTCAAATAACATAGTTCGAAATTCACTTAAGTATAGGATCATTGGAGATGTAATGACGCATATGGGCAATGGAGATGCGATCAAATCAACATGGAGGAAAAAGTAAGAAGCTAATATTTATCCATTGTGATCTTCCTGTCTATGGAAAACGGGCAAGACTCTGGTTGTAGAATAACGAGCAAAGGAAATTCTTTTGGATGAATAAAATTATAAACAAGGCAAACGTATTTAAAATTTAAAGTACAAATAAAAGGACAAATGCAGGAATAAACTGTATAAAGTATAAATGTAGAAATAAACATTTTCGAATGGAATCAAATGATTTGAGGTGATGTAAGAAATGATCCACTTTGATGTTCACATAAAAAGCTGTGAAACATCAAATAAAACTTTTGACATCAATTCGATACACTTTTTTCATGAGGCTACCTTTAGATGACCTAATTTTTCGAAAACCTCCTTATTTATCGTTAGCAAAAGTTGTACTGAAGCTATAAATCTATCAGAGATTTTTTTTAACTTTGCCATATTTGATAATCATTATGGATCTTCTGAAAATACTTTAGCAGTGGTTATTCGATTGAAAATTGCATTAGAAAATTGCCACTCTAGAAAATCGAAGATATCCGCATTATTAAATCGGTTTTCTATGAAAAAATTTGCAGTTAAAATTGATTTTCAGATATTGATTTTCTTAATTCATTATGTGTCATTTTAATTATAATTTCCCAGCCGTAAAAGATTTAAGAACGTCAAAATAGGACACACGAAAACTGTACGAAAAGGTAAATGAAAATTCCCAATTTTAGTTGGCGCATAGATCAGATAAAATTGATCAATTTTGTTTGGTATTTTGTCATTAGGGAGCCTAATTTTTTCTTCTAATGCTTGTGGCAAATTTTATTTAAATATTTGCAATTACATTTACGTATTTTTCGTAAGTTACTTGAGATATTGTCAAGAAGTCTGGACAGTATAATATCAATAACGTACATATACATACACATACTCAAAAAAGTCTGCGTACACCTTACTGGTAATATCTTAATCATAACAAAAGCCCATGAATCAATAAAGTGCCCTTGATTAAAATATTTTGATAAGAAGGGGCACACTACTAGACATGCATAAATTCAGCTTTGATAAAAACTTCCTAGAATTAAAGAAGATATGGTGATTGTAATCTTTAGAAGTCTCTGATCCGCCCCAAAAAAGTCTGCGTACACATCACACTGTTTGGGGATTTACAGTTAGAATTTATAGTTGCAGTGCGAACATTTTTGTATCTATACACGTAGTGGTTTGATTGGTAAAGTTTGTGACAATATTGTGTGAATTAAAGACTATATTTTCCAATGGAAGCTCGAAATAAGGAAATAAGTGTTAGTGAACGGAAATTGATTCTAAAGCTGCGTGAAAATGGAAAAAGTTTTCGTGAAGTTGCGACTTTAGTTGGAAGAATGCATTTCTCAATATAAAAGGTTGTTAATAATTTTAATACAACCGGTGTTTTTATTTCTCGACATCAATCAGGACGTCTACCTAAACTTATTGCACGTGAACGTCAAAATATTATTAATTCTGTGAAAAAAAATCCCCGGCCTTCCAACTTGCTCAAGAAACTAAAGAGAAATATAAAAAAAAACAATATGCAAGGAAACAGTTCGCACAATTCTCAGGAAACGTGATTACCATGGTCGAGTAGCACGTAAAAAGCCATTGATATCAGCACAAAATCGTCTAAAGAGAATGGATTTTGCGAAAACTTACGTCAACATGCCAAAAAAATTCTGGTAAAGGGTTCTTTTTTCAGACGAAAGTAAATTTTGTATATTTGGGATAAAAGGACGCAAATTAGTGTGGAGAAAACGTTCGACTGCATTGAATAATGCAAATTTGATTCCCACTGTAAAACATGGTGGCAGTCGTGTGATGGTTTGGGGGTGTATGGCTGGCAGCGGAGTGGGACAATTAACTTTTATAGAGTCGACAATGGACAAGTATGGATATCTGAATATCTTATAAAACAATCTCAAGCAAAGTGCTGAGAAATTAAGGCTAGGGAATGCTTTTTACTTCCAGCACGATAATGACGCCAAACATACTGCTCACATAAATAAGCTTTGGTTGGTCTTTAATGTCCCAAAATTATTGCGCACATCCCCTCAATCACCGGATTTAGATTCCATTGAACATTTGTGGGATTTACTTGAGAGAAAAATTCGCCAAAATCAAATTACAAGCAAAGAATCACTTAAAAATGTCATATTGAAGGAGTGGAACAGGATAACGGCCGAAGAAACTACAAAGCTAGTTCACTCCATGCAAAACAGGCTAAAAGAGGTCATTTATAGGAAAAGGTTTGCAACAAGCTATTAAGGTGATTAATCGGATAAGCTAATCAAGTTGAATTCTAATTAGATGATTCAATTATTTCAGGTGTACGCAGACTTTTTTGGATGCATTTTGATGGGCTTGTGCACAATTTTTTTTTTTTTAATATTTACATCAACGAACGAGAATTGAGTTGTATCCTTAGTTACTATAGTGTTAACTGAAAGCTATAAACTAAAATTCTTAGTCATAAGCAATTGGAAACGTTCTTTATTTTAAAATATTTTTTTTTCACCAACAAGTGTACGCAGACTTTTTTGAGCATGTGTATATCAGCCTTAGTTCAGAGTGCTCATCTGTTCTGCTTATTTTGGGAACTATAAAGATTCATTTCCCGCCAGTGAAAGCTACTTTGCTCTCAAAATGAAATATTATCTACAGAAGAGATAGAAATGCGTTTTTTTATGCTATTATCAGACCCTGTGTGTTTTGTATGACGAAACATTTCATTTTAAATTATTCTCTTGTGCTAGGTAACACTATATGTGCCGCCAAAACTTAACTGTTCGATGATATTTCAAGCAGTAATTTTTTTTTTTAGAAAACCATGATTGGTATTTATTTGTAATACCTTCAAGAGCACTATATTCTGATTTTCAAGCGTATTTTCTTGTTGAATGGCTAGTATTTGTTATTTTTATAGCTATCATCTGGTGGTTATATCAATTATATCCTTTGCTTATTTTGTTTATTAATCAAACAAGTTATAAACAATACAAAGAAAATATTTGAAATAAATATGTGTAAACGAAAAATTAAATAAATTAAATAATTAACAAATAAATCAAAACAAAAACAAATAAAACATTTTCATATAGCTTAAGATAAGGGGTTATGGATAGCTTGGAAAAGAGAGGATTTGAAGGAGAATTGGGGAAATACAGAAAACTACTATTTACCGGGAAATACAGAAAACTACTATTTACCGGCTTATTAGCTGCGTAAGTACTGGAATGTAAACGGGAGGACCTAGTGTTCCTTACAGGGTTATTTAATTCCATTTTACCATTCAGGAATTCAACTTTGATAACGCCTCTAATGATGTCGAATGTGAAGCAGGTCCAAATCATCTTTCTTCTGGATGCAAGTATCAATAAGTTTAGATGACCCAGTCGAAACTCATAAGGAGGAAGGGTATTAAAATCGTAAGGATTGTATAGTTCTCTCAATGCGAAAAGTAAGAACTGTTTTTGTATGGACTCGAGTCTGTTACTGTGGGTTTCAAAAGCCGGATTCCAGCAGATAGGGGCATATTCCGGAATGGGGCGTACAAGTAGGATGTATAAGGATCTTGTGACCCACAGGTTACGAAATTCCTTGGAACGTCTTTTGATGAGCCCTAGCTGTTTGTTTGCACGGGAAATGATTTTTATGAAGCGGAGTTTCTCATCCAAGATAACACCAAGGTCAACAACGTTTTCAACTCGGGCTAACAAATTATTGCCAAGGAAGTACGTGTTATGTGAGACCATGCATTTTCGGGAAAAACTAATAACCTGGCACTTAGCAATGTTGAGAGAGAACTTATTTTCATTGCACCAGCGATCAAGTGAATTAAGTTTAGATTGGAGAAAGAGTGCATCGGATTTAGATTCAATGATGTGATAGACTTTGAGATCGTCGGCATAAAGTAGATGAGGTATAATTGCAAAGACGTCAGATAGATCAGAAATAAATATATTAAAAAGGGTGGGCCAAGATGGCTACGTTGTGGTACACCGGAGGTAGCAGATATATTTTTTGATAAAATTCCTTGAAATTTTACCAATTGTGTTCGATTGCGAAGGTAGGAAGTCAGCCAGCTATGCAAAGATCCGGCAAGTCCGAATTTCGGAACTCTGTCAAAAGTTTTACTAAAGTCTGTATAGACTGTGTCAATTTGGTATCCTTTCTAAATTTTTATTAGTCAAATTCGTGGTATTTGAGCGACCTTTTCTAAAACAATGCTGTTGCTCGTTCAGACGGGAGTCAGCTAGTGGGGAAAGTTGATCGTAGACAATCTTTTCAAAAAGTTTCGGAATTGAAGATAAAATGGATACGCCCCTTTAATTTCCGATACAGCGTCTATCACCATCTTTGAAGATGGGTGTGACATACGAAAGTTTCCAACCGGTTGGGAAAACTCCAGACGAAAGTGATCTTTTGAAAAAAATATGCAAGGGAGCTATACGCTGCTCTACACACTTTCGCAAGAAAGTTGGAGGAAGGAAATTGGGCCCAGGGCCTTTGTTGTAATTGAATTCCCAAATAGCTTTATGTATTTTATCACGTGAAATTTCTAAGTGGCTGACCAAAGCTGTTGGAGCGGAATGAGAGTAAGAAAGGTGTGAGTTTTATTATTTATTATTTATTAATGTCCGAATCAACAGAACAAATCCAATTATAGATTACACATAACAAATATATATATATACAAAGAAAAAAAGCACAATAATATGAGAGTTAAAAAGAGAAAAATTAAATAAAAAAAAATAAAAAGAAAAATTAAAATTAAGTGAAATTCAGAAAGGAAAAGTAATCATAAGCAAAATAGACCGAAAAAAAGATACAACAAAAGATTAAATTATGACATATTTCATGTACCTGATAGAACGTTATTTTTTAAAATATTTTTAAACATATCTAATGTTCGAGGCAGAGGACCAAGGTTAAGATTATTATGCTGAAGAGGCAAACGCAAAAGGGCCATTTGCTTGGTGGGTCTGATGCATTAAAAACAGTCTGGAAACTATCTGCGAATAAATCACAAATCTCATTAGAAGAGGAAGAAGTGATATTATTAAAGAACATCGACGATGAATAACCAGTAGTTTTTCGCTTCACATTTACAAAATCATAAATTTTTTTCCGGTCGCGGATTATATTTTCGCCGGTAATCTTAATGTAGTTGTCATAAGCCTCGTGTGACTTTGTTAAATACTGCTTAGCAATTTCATTTTATTCTTCCTGAATAGCCGAACTAATGTCAATATTGGTTTTAATCCGCTTACGAAATTTGTTCATACGATTTTGTAAATGCCTAAGGTCTCTATCAAGCCATGGCTCAGAGAGTTTATTCTTTTTCTTATCTTTCGTACATATCTTTCAACGGCGTCAAATATTTTGTTGTAAAAAGTGGAAATGGCTTCCTCAAGGTCTAACGTTGAAAGAATATTCGTCCAATCTATAGAGTCAGGAAGATGGTGAATGCTTTGATAATTAGCATTACGAAAGTCATATACAGTTGAATTATTGTACGTTCTTAAGTAAATAGAATCAGTAGTGGCAAGTTCAACTGAGAGTGATCTATGGTGCGAACTATTACAAAAAAGATGTTCTATGTCATTAGTTGGACTTACCACTACTTCTTTATAAGCGTTAGTGAACACAAGATCTAACCAATTACCGTTTTGGTTGGAAGCCGGTTGGTTGGGAGCTATGTGCTGTTTATAAAGGAGATTTATGTATTTTTCTTTGTTAAACTATAATCTCTCCATTTGATTTTTATCCTTTGCTTGACCGTGATTCACTCGACGTCAATTACAGACAGGCGTCAAGCAACCAACTTCCAATCATAAGTTCGAATCACTTTATTCTTAACTTACTTTCACAACTTAACGCTACGCGAGGCTTAAATAGCTGAATTTCGACCTGATTATCTCTAATGTTTAATACCTGTAAACACTGTTCATTTGAATTGCAAATTCAATTTTCCTATTTCTCTAGATATTGCCTGCATATGTTTTCAAAGAGAAAATTCCAGTTGCACCTTGGTACACTTTTTGCAAAGCTAATACCAAGAATTGGTCTTTGAACGTAAAACAACTATCTTTCCTCTTTTTCTCCTACTCCAACCTCCATCTTTCCATCCTGTAAAGTCTCCAAGTCCTCATTGGCACATCCAACAAGCTTTACGTGTAATTGATTTTGAAATCTCTCCTCGAAAACAATTTTATGAATCGAATTCCCTATTGCTCTTCAGCCAAAAAAATATGCCAGCATTGAATGAATTTTTCTAAAGTTTTTGCTGATTCTATCCAGCTATTTATGCAGTATAAACCCCGTTTCGGCCTTACATTCGATCACTGAAAAAAATGCCTTATTCATAGCCAAGCTGTTTCCAACAGTTTCATGTCGTTTTCAACGGTTCTAGCGTGTCAAGCTCATACTTCATAAAGCCTCTCGCGCACACAAGGTACAATCTTCCTAGGAAAAACTAAAATGGTTTGTCAGTAGTCCCCCAAGCTTCTCTGGAAAAAATAAGATAACTATCTAAAGATATTTATTTTGTCCCCTGGAAAATTCTATAGTGTCCGCTTCGAAGGTATATCCTTAACAATTAGGTTATATTTTTGAGTGAGTTACTCTTTTAGAATCACTGATTTCAAGAATTTCAAAACACAAAACTTTTATTGATATTTATGATTGATACTTTATGCAAAATATGAGGTGAATTTTTTTCGAGAACATTTTGAGAACAAAGCTAATTTTAAAAAGTTAACTGAGTCGGTCAAAATCGACGGCGAAAATAGTTGGGCAAAAGAATTTTGTTTTATGATTTAAGTGCATTATAAGAATAACAACGAAGTGATTATCAGCTCAGGGAATGTCCACGTTTTACCACATATTAAGACCATGATCAAGGCAACGGATACAAATTATCTATAAAATTCTTCTAAAATTCTTTACAAATTATCTATAAAATTCTGGTTTGAAAACCCTTCCTAATCATTCATTTTGACATATTTTTAAGAATATATCTCATTTATTTGTTACGTTTCCAAAAATGAAATGAGAAAGAATAACAAAATGTATTTCTTACTTTTTCAACACAGCAGAAGCCATTAAGCTATTCAGGATAAAAACTTCGCAAATATTAGCATACTCATCGACCCATCTAAAAATATATTATAGAACACAAAAACCAACACATTTAATTGCACTTGCATAAACTACCACTTATTTCAACGTTCTAAACGTCAATTTTATTTCCAACAAATCAATTATACTGTACAACACATTATTGTCATGTTAAGTCTAACACGCTACCAACTCCAACCCGAATGATACATACTTCGCTGGAAGAATTATTGCACCCTCATTCCGATTTGTGGCCACTGGATGTCCAATTAAAAGCCTTTTCGAATCAATAATCCAACAGTCGAGCCCTAATGACTAAATCCTCTCCTGGTCATTAATTCTCTCGCGGCCGTCGAAATTGCTAATAGATGCGGATCATTGGGCTGTAGAACGTTCGGTTACTGCTGCAACGACCCGGCCGAACGAAAGAAAGTTAAAGCTGTCCTGACCATTATTCCAAGTGAATTGCCGCTCTACACGCAAAATCGAGTACATGTCATGTGAGGTATGTTTCCGTCCAGAAAGCGTATTGACATATTATTTTGCCGCCGTAACATCAGTATGCAAATCCATTCAGCGTCCTCAGTTTTATTGCTTCAGAGAGCCAACATTTATGACCACGTTCCATACAGCGAACGTCAAAGGGCCACCAAATGTTGTTGTATGCTAATGTTCAATGGGGCCTAGCTAAACAACAATGCTGGAATAAATCACGGCCAATCGATAACACCATTCAACCGTGGACAAGACTGCCGAGGTCATAGGCATAGTGTAGTGCTTGTACCGTATTTGGTTGTTCCTTGTCGTAGGTCTGGAGGCGTACACAATCTGCGGCGAGAGTCACTCACGAGCCTTAGCATAATTTTAGATTGTCAAAGGAAAGTGAACGAAATTGGGGAGAAGTGGGTTTTGGTTCAGACCATTAAGAAAGCATGTGGTTAAGAGTGGTTGGTTTTTACATGTGACTTTTGACATGAACCTCTTATCCATTTTGACCTTAAATACCATTTGTCCGAAAGATTACTTTCTGCTGATACTGTGGTGACAAATTGATTCGTTTTTTTTGTGCTCTACTGAGCACAGCAATTTCTTATTTTCGTTTAGGCATAATAAATCATCATACCAATTACCTTAGGGCTTAGAGAACTGAAACATAGCTGGAGTCGCTTTTAATTACAATCAATGCAACTTAACCGGTCAAAAATGCCAATAGAATCAATTATTTGTTTATAAATGAATGAAATGTAAGTGCTGTCATGTGTTTATAGACAAATCCTTAATTCAACAATGTGACAACAATTACCTATCTACAGCATGTCATCGAGTCCTAACCGTTTAAGTAAAGTACTTGAACAAGTTGAACCAACTGCAGCAAACCAAGAGTTGAAAAGCGTCTTTGCGGAACTCCATACTCATCGAATAGCTATGGGTGCTCATTTCAAAGCACAAAATATGTGACATACAAACATATGTGTCTTATCTAAAGATTTTCGCGTAAGTGCTATAATGGGAACACACTTCGCTCCGAGGAGCTCGAATACTATTATTATCAAACACCCGTCAAGTTGGGGGGTAAGTTTCCGTTTGCTTTGATGTTTGCTTCTTTAGTGGGAAAGTTTTAATTAGGTTTTAATCATTTTAAGAGACGAATAGAAAGGAAGAACGTCTTATCAGCACAATACTGTTTGACGTTTCATAATAAGCTGGTGAAGTTGAGCAGTTGCCGGTTATTTGGTTGGTTTGATCAAGAGTACTCAACACTTTTATAATGTATTCATACGAGAGAGTATATTAGAGAAACTTAGTTAGACTTTTTTCCCGAGAAATGATAAACTTTTGTTGTACGGAATTAATAACTTTTCTTGGTGTAAATATTTGTTGTGCGTTCTTAGAATTGTAAATTTGTATCAATAAAGCTGGAAAATTTATTTAGGTTTTCCATTATTATACGATTGGGATGATTATTGCTGTTTAAACTTTTGTAACATTTCGTTCAAAACACTTTTAATCGTGATACGACAGTCAAAATTTTGTTCATTTCTTCAGTTTATGGGTTATATTTATTTCTAAAAAATTGATTAAATTGAGCAATAGGGAAAAAAAGAAGCATATTTAAGCGAATTTCATTTATTCTTTAAGGGGAGTTTTTTTCAGAATGTTTTCATACAAATGGATTTTTTTTTGTTTTACAAAAAATGAAAGCTACATACGTGTCGTATGTGTGTTCAAAAGGATATTCCGATCTGGAATATGTTTATCGCATTAGAGCGTCTTAAACGCACCTAACTCACGCTCTCTGGGGAACCCTCAGGTATAGCTTACCCACCGCTTTTCCCCAGATGGCTTTCTATGTACCGGAACTAATTACGATCTGTACTATCGCACACTTGTTCGCGTTGAAATACACTTTAGGTGGCAGCACATGCAAAAAATAACCAATGCGTCAGAAAATTGTACATCCTTAGTGACGAATATCGCCCGCTACTCGAAACGCCCCCCTCACGCAACGTCTGCCGGAGCAGGCCAACCAGGAGCGGTTTAGAATCGAGTTAGGATTCCTATACGGCACAGAAATTGCCAACCTAGATCCTAACGTGAGTATAAAGGAGCAAATCGACGGCCAAGAAAATATATATTTTGGTCCAAATTGGCAGATGGAAATTTTTTTGATCCGCCGTATTGGATCCGCCATCTTTCATTTTGTTAATTTGACTTCAGAATCGTAATCAGCGATCTCAAAACAATATAACCATTGGTACTGGTCGCAATAACTGAACAAACAAGAAAGTTATCCTAGAGCAAACTTGCTAAAAACTTTAAACGCATTTTTCTCGAAACGATATTTTTCATCATAACTTCAAGCACAAGTGTAGATCTATTGATCCGATTCACTTCATTCTAAGTTTGCGCAAAAGAAAATACATACCTTTTTGTATGTCTTATAACTGAAATGAGCATAAAAATTTCAATTCATAATTAGTAAGCAAGGTCAAAGTGAAAAAAAAACCGGGTTAAAAGTTACACTTTTTTTAAATGTCCATAATGTGGTTTATTTTTGTCCCAATTTATTTGCATTAGATATAAGACATGAAGATTTCCATAAATTTTAATGACTTTAAACTATGACTGATATCAGTTTACTACGAGAGACTGCAGACTTGAAGTTACCGGACGATGTCCCACGCGCACAGACAGACGAGAGCCGCAATTTTGAAGCCACCACATTGAATTTCATCGTAAGAAAAATTTGAACGATTTTAGAATGATCAGCAAACAAAATAATGAAAACCAGAACATCGTATGTTTTTTTATTATCCCTCGAAAAATTCTCAATCTTTGCCTTATTTTCGACCGTATCTGAGAGAACCTTCCCTTAAATTTCATGGCAAAAGTTTTAAATGATCATCCAACTCATCAAAAAACTAACCGAAATCAATGTGAATGGAAATTTTCCAAAGTGAAATGCAAACGCTATTCAATTTGCAGACAGCCCCCGCTTGAAAAGAATTGCATGTCAGACCAGCCACATACTGATTCGTTTGTCTGAAAGCAGCTTGGATATAATTTACGGAGTGAATAAGCAATTCTCCGCCTGGAGTCTAATTATCCTGCCATTTCGACAGTATAAATAAAATAAATCCATTTGCCGGAATCTGATTTGTGTGCGAGTGTAAATGCCTTGACTCGATGGAATTGAACTTTGCGTGATTTGTTCCTTGAAATTGTATTTCCAATTCCATTATCCGTGAAGAACTGTGAGTGTTTGGTTTTCTTTGTGTTCGCAGATCGATATGATTATTTCTGTAAACACTTATTTGCTTGATTTATGGATCGCTTGATGCTTTTGAGTGATAGGTCGAAGGGATCGAATGAATTGATTTCGATAAGACTAATAGGTGGTTAACAAAGCTACATGTATTGAAATTCATTGGGAAGATGCTGATATATTGTATACGCACAGTCACTGAATATCGTCTTTCATTTGCAGCCGTTGTTTATCTGAATAATAATGTAGATAAATCTTTGGAAAGCAATCAGATCTGCCGTTCTTAGCATAAACGCTCTATCTGACAACTTTTTGCATTTTTGAGTTAACACCGGATTCAAAAACTACATACTCTATTACATCATTTTGCAAAATATGAAAATCCTATTTTTCGTAGAAGTATGTTGAATTCAATAATGAGAAATCCCCCATCTACAAAAAAACCTAGTCATTACTTAGCATAAAAGTTCTATCTACCGTAGATAGAACATTTATCCGAAGTAATGCTATCATTATTTCGTTGCATATGCCTACAAAAAAGTCCTATCTGCTTAAAACCTATTTTCAATCAAAAGCCTTTACTTCAGATCTAGCTCAAGTAAACGTATTTGTATCCATGTTTTATCTTTCATCCCGTTTAAAAATGTCTGCAACATTTAGAATCAGGAAATATCTCGAAAGTTACTAAAATATAGATAGATCGTTTATGCTAAGGACAGCATAGATGCATTACAACATTTCGATGACGCCCTTTACGTTGATTTGGCACTCTTTTTATTGTGTTTCCAAAACGTAATTACCTGCTTTCCAAGCAGCGTCGATCGCCGACGGTAATCTTACAAAATAAAGTCTTCCAGATATGTTGTTTGTTGTAGAAAGTTGTTTTAAGTAGTACCTACATGGAAATCATTCTTACTTCTTTGCATTTAATTTATGTTTAACCTGTTAACTGTGGAGTAACATTTTTGAGGACTGAAGACACGCAAATATGTGGCAGAGTTTCGTTGCACCAAAAAAATGCCCGGAAATAAACGATCAGGTGAAATATTCGTGGGAAGCTTAGCTCTGAATTTATAGCTAAGAATTTCCATGAAGTAAAATGTCACCATGCCCAAATAAGTTAAATATTAATCACCTATTATGAATCCGTTTAATGTTTATCAGTTAAGTGGTTTTTTGAAAAGTTGTGGTTTTTATTTTCATGGCGATTTTAGAGCAATGTCATTACTTTTTACGCAAATAACTTTAAGTCTAATGGCTTCATTTCAACAAAAACGCACTATTGTGCCAAGCTGGGATTCAATAATTGTCCAGCACATTCGAGATTTTAAATGAGGGTCTATAAATAGTTAGAAAGAACAAAGTAGCATAGAGTGAAATCCGGCTTTAAGTTTACTACTCAAAATGGCTCCCAATAAGGGACAAAAATAAGACAAAGTTAATTAAATACTAGATCAGAAACTAGATTCAAGCCGCAGTTTACTAGAAAAAGTGATCTGCAGTTGATGGGAATCTAGCAAAAGTTCCAATAACAACTTGACACTCAGCCTGCAGAAGCGAAAGAGCAACTTAACACTCAAGCTGTAGAAGTAAATTACTGCTATAAAATGAATATGAATCGTGCCAAAAATTTTGTGAACTGTTTGAATAGACAAACAGTAGATGACTCCAAGAGCCAATTTTCGGTAGACAGACTGAAATATTCAACAAAAAGCAATTTAAGGTCGTTGCAGAAAAAAACCGTTGGAGTGATCGAGAACGAGTGACCAGACTTAAAGTGTCATTAAAAAAAGCCGCGACGGAAGCTCTGCAAACCACTCCTGTAAACAGTTATTCAGGTTTTATGATATCAGATAGGTGATACGGCGAAGATCACTTGAAGGAGGTTCATCTTTTGCAGCTCAGAACACGTGCACAGAAGTTAGGTAAAATCCTGCAACAGCTGACTCAGGTCATCAGGTGGACAATACTTCTGCCTTTTCCAGTGTCGGATCTATATGTATCTAGCCAGTAAAGCAGTAAAGCAGTAAAGCGGGCTTCTCGTAGCAATTTTAGAGTTGGTGAAGTGGAATGCGTGTGCCAAAGTGCCAACAGCACCAGATACAAGCAGAAATCCTGAATGCTGGAAATATTAAAGCTAAAAAGCACTTGAGGCGTGATTGTCGTAGCAAATAGAAGGTAAAATATTGCCAAGAAAGGGTACACCTAAAACAGGAAATTAAAAGGCTATGATGGAATTGTCCAGTAAAGAGGCAGCTTATAAGTGACCGCCACAAGGCGCATGAGTTACAGTTACCCGCCCAGTTACTACCAAAGATGCGATGCACAAAAACAGCTAGACTAAATATTTGGATATAACCACTTCTTCTTGAAAAACGGTATGGAAGTTAGTAAAAACTATTTCGAAAACCGGATGTTGGCTGATAGAACCGGTTAGCCTAAAACTATATCCGTTTCTAAGCTGAATTTTTATGAGAAGGTTTGACTCTGCAACGGATAGTCACCAGCAAAGTAAGTAGGACAACCATTGATGCCGCAGCAATAAAGCCGATCCTAAGAATGGATTTGGCAAAGACTTGAAACTTAGCCACGTTGGGAGATACTTGCTGTGAAAGGCTATCGACGAATTCCAACCATTTTATGGTGAGATGAAGCAGATACAGATTGGAGATTTTTTACTTGGAGTAGATTTCTTAAGCCACTATGGCTTCAATAATCAAATGGAGGAACATGGAAACTTGCTCAGCACATTGCTCTCATCACAGATCCGATGTAAACGTGATTTGATTTGAAAGCGAATCTGACTATGGCTTTCACTGAAAGAAAAATCTTGGTAAAATCAATATTTTCCTTAGTTGTTTTTGCGTCAACTACGGGCTATAGTTAAAACAACTATAAGAAAATTGTTGATTAATTTTATGTACCATGACGCGTGGTTGATAAACAACGTCCGTGGTGCGAAAAAAGTAAGCAACCACAAACAATGGTATTTCAACATTATATATAGTACGAAATAGTAAATGACTATAATCTGTAATATGGAATTATGTTTGTTGAATTTGACAATTGTAAAGTGGTTCGCTTATTATGAAAATTGTTGATAATTCAATATTTTGTAGTGTTAAATGAATTGATGCTCATTTTCCTGTAGATCAGCTATTTATCGTAATTATGAATTCGAGGATTCAACTGTGTTAATCCTCGAAGGTTTCCATATTTTTTGTTTCAGCAAAGTCAACTACTTTGGTATGGTCAAATGAACTATTTTAGCATAGTAGAAAGAACCATTTTCCGTAGTTGATTCAACAACTTTGAATGAATTGTTGCATTACTATTAATATTAGTTAAATCAACCACGACTTTTTCTTTCAGTGTTATAATCCTTGTCATTCCTATGGCTTTATAATCCTTTTATTTCTATGGCTTTATAATCCTTGTCAACGGAATGGCTTAAGCCCGAATTACTCCAAGAATGAGAATGACCGTGTCGAGTTATCAAGCGGCTGTAACGTTTTTAACTAGATAGACAAATGAAACTTGTCCACCTTGATCGCATTGCATCGCACCAGGATGACAACATAATTGCTGGAAAGCTTTTTGCAGTCTCATAGTTATTTAATATAAATATAAAAAACGTGCTATATCCGTGCAAACACATTACTGAAAATTATATGAATAAAAAATATATTACTTAAGATGATATACATTTTCAGATATTTTAACTTCTTCCTATAAAAACCAGGAGTAGTTGCCCATTATATATGAGTTCCAGCGTCTTTGGCATTTTGTTTTGATTGCCTTGATTTCTTGATGAAACCTCTTTCCTTATTTGTCGGTTATAGGACCCAAATTTTGCAGGAAAAATGTTTTTTTGTGTATTTCACTGGCTTATGAAAGTTCATCTATTATCTTATGTTTGTTGTTGCCCAGAAGCACTTTTATTACTTTTGTAAAATACTTCACTGCTGTCAATGCCCCTTCATTCCATATAAACGGAAATCATCCAAAGGCTTCTTTATTTGAAATCAAATCAATATACCTTCTTTTAATTCTGAAGAAGGTAACATTTTTTAGGTACTTCGATTCATTATCTTCTTTGTCCAAGCCGTTGAAAATTTTTTTTTAGTTTAAACTTTATTTAGAGAAGTAAAAAAAGCATATTTTCAGATTTAAAAGCGGGGTAAATATTATGCGTCTGTCAGGCCAAATTTTATTTCTGTAATGTTTTACTGTTCGTAAGATACAAAAAAAACAATGCAATCACTTTAAAATCCTCGCAAAGATCCCATTAAAATTACAAATTATCTTGCTGGAATATCTTACTATGAAATAGTCACTGACTCGGTTTGAGCATACACATAGTCGGATATACAGGGTCCGGCACTCAAAGTGTAACCAATTGAAAAAGCCATAAATTCAGTTTGGAAAATTACTTTTACTCGATTCAAAGTACAAAATGTGTAAAAATAGTACAAAATTTAAAAACAATTCACTTTTGCTCGATATGACCACCTTTTGCCTTGACTATGGCCTTTAGACGGTCCAAAAACGAATCGCACGCTGCCCGAATGTGACTTGGAGGTATTTTGGCCCACTCGCGGACAACGGCTTTTTTCAGCGCCTCGAGACTGATGTACCTTTTAGTTCGGACCTTGCTCTCCGAAATGGCCCAAAGAGAATAATCCATAGGATTCGCGTCTGGTGAATTCGAGAGTCATTGTGCGGAGGTTATGAAGTTCGGAACGTTGTTTTTCAGCCATTCTTGGTTGACTCGAGCTTTATGAGACGGTGCCGAGTCCTGTTGAAACGTCCATGGTCTGCCACCGAAATGTTTGTCTGCCCATGGCTTCAAAGCAACCTTCAGAATACTTTCCCGATAATATTGCGCATTTACCTTAACGCCAGGCTCGATGAAAACGATTGGAGATCGCCCATCTGCGGTTACAGCGGCCCAAACCATTATCTGTGGTGGGTGCTGCCTCCTGGTGGCCAATCGATGACTCAAATTCTTCTCTGAACGGTCGGTCAAGTAAACCCTATCGTTTTGAGAGTTTACGAATTGCTCAATTGTAAAAATTTTCCCGTCGGAAAACACAATGTTCGGCAATTCACCACTTTCGGCCAAGCGAAGCAACTCCTTCGCTCTCTCAAGTCTCACTTGCTGCTGCTTCGGCGTGAGATCATGCGCCTTTTGGATCTTATAAGGCTTGACCTTGAGATCATTTTTCAGTATGCGGTGGATGCTACGGTCAGATATTTTAAGTTCTTTTGCCATTTGATTGGCACTTCGTCGGGGATTTCGCTCGAGTCGCTTTTTCACTTTTTCGACCATCTCACGTGACGTTGCAGTCTTTTGGTGACCACCTCCATGACGTTTTGCGATGCTACCAGTATCATTGTAACGAGTTATGGTGCGATAAACGAAAACTTTATTCACTTTAAGGTGTTTGAGCTCTCGAACAATCGCTGGTTGCGATTTTCCAACTAAATATAATGCAATCACACTATTACGTTTGAAATCCATTACTGATTTCTTTTTTTCGCGTTCACTGTCGACAAAATGCTTTCGTGCGCTTGTAAACAATACACCGAACTGTCATTTAGCTAACTTACCGACAGCTGATGCCCGTGCATCAGCTGCGCGAGCGGTTTAAAGTTGGTTACACTTCGAGTGCCGGACCCTGTACGAATTGTTATGTTTCTCAAAATTGTTCGTGCCACTCTGTTTGAAAAATTCACATGAAGAATCGTTCAATTCACGTTGCTTTGTGCAGTTTGTATCTATAGCTAAATGTAAATCGCTGTAGTTTCAAAAGACTTTGTCGTTGCAGACATATGTGCTTTGCAGACATACTAAGCACAGTATTATGTGGAATACGGCATCCATGCAACAAACTCTATGGCTCGCACTAAATTGCTTCGCCAATAATTAGGTCCAGAGATGATATTTTTAAAACTATCTTGGAGCTTGATAGTAAAAAGGCCCTGGACCCGATCTTCTTCGTCCGACTTTTCTTATTAAATGTGTCGCACAATTAATCTCTCCTCTTCACATCATATTCAATACATCTCTTTCTTCCTGGTACTTTCTGTCGTATTGGAAATCCTCATACGTGACACCATTATTCAAAAATGGCGATTGAAGATCAATTCAAAATTATAGAGGTATTGCCATTTTATCCACTATTCCTAAACTCTTTGATAAAATCATACATGGTAAACTGTCCGCTCTGGTTGATGCTCGACTTAACGAACAGCAGCATGGTTTTAGGAAATGTCGTTCTACCAGTGCCAACCTAATGGTGCTGGTTTCCCATGTTCTTGGCGAAATGGAGAAAGTTGGTCAAATTGATGCAGCCTATACTGACTTCAGCAAAGCGTTTGATCATGTTAGCCACTCCATTTTGATTTCCCAGCTGCAGCAGTTTAGAATTGCAGAATCTCTACAAAAATGGCTTAGCTCTTATCTCCACAACCGCTCACAACATGTCAAAATCCAAGGGCTTATCTCTAAAAAAAATCATATCAACTCTGGAGTACCTCAAGGTAGCCATCTTGGCCCTTTGCTATTTAACATTTTTATAGCAGACCTGTCGGAGATTTTATCTGATGTACCTCATCTACTCTATGCGGACGGTCTGAAAAATTTTCATACTATAAAGTCGCCATCAGATACCAATTTTTTTCAACTAAAACTAAATTCCCTGGATCATTGATGCTGCGTGAACAACCTACCTCTCAATATCGCAAAATGTCATGTGATTAGCTTCTCTCGAAAAAGTACGCTCGTATATCATACTTATTTTTTAAGCAATACGACACTTAGTAGGGTTAACAATATATTAGACCTCGGTGTAGTGCTGGATGAAAAGCTCCGCTTTAATTTTCATTACGACAAAATGATCTCTCAAGCAGTAAATGACTAGGCTTCATTAAGCGACGAGCCAGGGAGTTTCAGAACCTTTGGGCTACAAAATCGTTATACACCGCGCTAGTTCGCCCTCTTCTTGAGTATGCTTGCATTATCTGGAACCCAGTTTTGGAAATTCGCAGCCAGAGATTTGAATCTTTTCAGAAGCAATTCTTGCTATTCGCTATTAGAGGTCTTTACCATCCTTGTGATTTAAGCAATTTACCGCTACATGAATCTCGCCTTAGACTTATTAATTTGTCACCTCTTGCATCCAGAAGATTAATGCTATCTGCCTGCTTCAGTTTTGATGTCATTAGAGACGCTGTTAACGTTGACTACATGCAGGAAAGATTTGTGCTTAACCAGCCCGTGAGAGTCACTAGATCCCGACAAATACTAGTTGAATATAAGCATAGCACCGCATATACTGATAATGAGCCAATAAATAGATGCTGCAAGATATTCAACAGCATGAGCCAACACTATTCCCTCACAATTTCGAAAGCGTCCTTTAAAAACAGAGTTACCAAGGCTCTCTCATCTTACCCTCTCTAGTCTGCCGGCCTAGTACCCTTTTCATGACTAAAAAAATACTTAATTGAATTTCCTTTTTGTATTTAATAATTGTGTGCCCTACATGTAATATTGCTGTCATATTTATTTATAGAATGTTAATTTATTTATTTGCATTGCATTCAGTGTATTTTTACCTGTTATACATTTGTTTAGTTTTGTTATTTTAAATTGTAGTTTGAATTTATATTTTTATTTTTATCTTATTTATAAGTAATTGTATACCTTGTTTGGTGAAATAAATAAATTAATAAATAATCAATGTCCAAAATATTCATTTTTCAATCAATATTTTTGAGCTGTAAAATCCAATTAATAAAAAATATTATAAAAAGAGTACTATTCCGATCGTTGCGTTATTTGAAATCATCCAAAATATGGTTCAATTTAATACCAATTTACTTGAAAACTGGATTAATTATATGCATCTGTAGGTATGTTTCTAGTGTGATTTTCTTCAAAACCTAAGTGCCGAGATAGCAAATAACACATTTCATAAAATTTGCCTGAACATTTTTCTCAGTTCATTAAAAGTCACGAACTCGCAATTTACTCAAAATAGT
Organism: Nemotelus pantherinus; assembly: GCA_963978885.1. NCBI lineage: Eukaryota > Metazoa > Arthropoda > Insecta > Diptera > Stratiomyidae > Nemotelus > Nemotelus pantherinus. Next base: position 52,264,184 of record OZ022263.1, on the reverse strand, counting down.
CAAACTAAATAACGTTTTAGCTGCAACAAAATGGTTTCGATTTTCGGATTTTAAATATTCAGCATAGACTCAATATGCTTTTCTGAGAAAATCAAAGTACTATTTCCGGACTATTTCGTAATTTTCAAATTCAACGCTTTGATTTCGTTAGAGCACTTGAATTCTATAAGCTCAATTAAAAATTCTCTTGTTAGTCAACTTATTCGCAAGAACAAATTGATAAAATTTTCTAAGTACTTAGTTTTGATAGACGAAGTACCTTTTACTATGCATTATCTGTAAACAATGCTTTCCATGAAACCTGTTCCGATTGAATCTTTACCGCAACAAAAGGACACATTACATCCATAATATTTTACACACTTCAGAACACACTCCTCTAAGTCTTACCACATTTCCGCATCGCACTCGAGATTGAAGTATCTGAACCGAATACAAATAGATATACAAATTTGCATATGAAAGATACAGCGACAGGAGACGAATCCCGCACATCAATACCAGAACTTCAGACATTTGAAAGATTTCCGTTGACTCGAACCGTTCGGCAGAGTTTGCTAAAAAGCCATGTAAATACTTCGAAAGGATCGAATACAATGACTTGTCTTCGTAGTCGATTGGAGTTCGGCTGGTGAGAAATGCCAAGAGTAGAAGAGCTAAAGTATTATGGCGTGCACATTGTCGGAATATGATATCGGCTATTCGGGATTGATTGGTAGTCTTCCATTCACCTGTTGAGCCAGATGAGCTAGCAGTGCGTCAGGAAAATTGCATTCTTGTTACTGAATCGATAAGAGGAGGAATTATGACGGAGATAGATTCTTGGCAATAGATTTTCTAGTGTCGTTGGAATCATCGTTTTTATGTGTGGTGGTACAGGGAAATTGATGCTTTGCAATATTGCATAGTGATTTGAATGCAGAACTTGAAGTTTGATGCACAAACTCGTAAAACGAGATCAGCTCAACGTCAAATTTAATTGCAATACGTGTAGCTACTTGTTTGATCGTAGACGTTGTTGAATGTTGGATTAATTTGGTAACATTGTAATTGAGTTGAAGTTGCTATTCAAGCGTACTTGATTCACAAAAAGATAGAATTTGTTCTAAAGAGTTTCGCTTGAAAATCATTTCTAACTTTTACCGGAAAGAGAACATGTTCACTCTTGGCTGCGAACATAATTTTTTGGGATTGAATTACATGGTTTCTGTGCCAAAATAAAAACTATTTGTTAGACTTTGACATTTTACTATCCATGCTAATGCTTGCTTTCGACTTTGACACTATTCCACTCCAAGCCCTTCTAAATTTTAGAAAAATCTATTTCGATGTGGATTTTGTAGCTCATTTTATTTAATTCACTACATAGTCCTGAATCAACAAAAAAAAAAAAATAGATGAGCGTCAGCCTGAAAAAATAGATAATTGCTGGTATTGAACTGGAAATCTGTAAATTCACAAAGCGTCAGCATAAAAAAAAACTGTCTTAAAACTATCCGGTGAATATATATGAATGCAGATGAGTGAACCTTCTATCTACGAATATTCTCGCATGTTTATGGTGAAATCCAAGACGATATGGCACATTTTATGGCCACTACGTTCGTAGACAATCTGGCCGGCTCAACTGCTTCGCGTCATGTACAATTTGTATATATGATTTTAGACACAAGACATTTCACTGTCTATCTTTAGACATGTATCTAGAAATGTATTTTATTAGGAGCATTGCAGTTTCACGTCAGGGTTTTTTGTTAGCATAAATAATAAATTAGCATCTTAGCATATGTTAACATGTTTGTAATTGAGCAGCGTGCAAGAATGGTAATATGAAGCTGAACTCAAAGGTTTATTTTGTGTTTTCTTTACGATTCTTGGAATAATGTGCATTATTGTGTCGAGCTTCAAAAATATATTTTCGTAGCTAAGGTTGATTAACAATTTTTCAACTATGTATATTTTCTTATCAACCCGATTGCGCGTTCAGGAAACAAGTCACTACTGAAAGAAATGGTTATTTCCCTCCATATCTAGTGACTCTAACTCAGTTTTATTGGTTCCATATTTCTGAGGAAATTTTTTTCAAAGCTTAAACTGTTTTCTTCATATTATATTATTATATATTATTAAATAATAATTGCATTGAAAAAATATCAAAGACCGACGTTTATATGTAAATTTTGATAACCTGCGGTTCAGTTTTCATATATAGCACACTTCCATAGATTCTTGGCTTTTGCACTGGTAAGCAAATAAAAATTGTTCGTAAACACACTTTTACCTCCATAAAACCACTTATGATATTTTATCAGCATTTATCTAACCAAATGTCCGCTCTCTACTTTTCATCACGGATCACTTGGCAGTTCAATCCATTCTTATCTTACTGGTCCCAATTTACTATCTACACACACATGTCAAATTTTTAGAAAAGTCAAAATAAGATTTATGCTTCAAAATATGCCTTCTTCGTAGTTTTCGCCTATGTACGTAGCCTTATGTAAAGCATTGCCCGAATTTTCATCTGTAGATCCTTCTATAAGCTTTTAAGGAGAAAAGTAATTTGGTCCAGGTATACATATCTTAATGAAATGCCAACACAAATGTACGACGGATAACGCTTAATGAAAAACGCATACACATAGTGTCCTTTGTGTTTTAGTACTTGCCATTGCCCCAAAATGCTCTCTAGAACTGCGTTTAACAAATAGGCAATTTGAAAAGATTTCCCGGAAAACTAAGGAGAAACATGTTGATGTAAGCTCGATAATGGGACCGCCAATAAACAACATAATTTTCAAGAAGTCTGTGTTTGAGCTCCGTGGAAAGCTGTGAGGCGTAATGTTTTCCTGGTCAGAACTGCTCACCTTAATCCTCATTGCACTCACTGAGTGAAATCGCAAGATGAGCCTAAAACATTATCTGGAAATAAACACCAAGTATGTTTTAATTACTTAAAACATGGTTTATAGCTCTTGGAATGTAAGTTTCTAGTTCACTTTTCACTTTACTTTTATGGCTCACTTTTCAGCTCACTTTGGGTCTGCCCAATAATAATCTGTTGGTCCAAGTATGTCTTAGCGCCAAATATTATAAAGTTCATGAAAGTTCCTCCTGGTCCATAATAAAAGAAAATTTTTACGAACTTGAATTGTAATTCACACTGAACGAGAAAAATTTGTATTCAGTTGCTTCGTAATGCCGTTTAATTTTTCTTTGCAAATAGAACCTTTCAAAAATACATGTTTATTGTCAGAATTTGAGTGTTACATATTTGTTGAAAACTCATAGGGTATTAATTCTTAGTTCATTTTTGGTCGTTTGTATTACCATTTACTTATATGACTCTGAAAATACAAAGCTTCTTAGAAAGGGATAATCATCTTCGATGGCGCGACAGCCCAAATCGGGCCTTGGCCTCCAGTAACGTCCACCTCCAATCGTCTCGCTCCTGCGACCTGGTTCTCCAATTATTGGACCCCAGTATTGACCTGCTGTCTTCGTCTATCGTGTCTTCCCAACGTTTCCTCGGCTTAGCAACTGGACGCTTCCCTTGTGTTCTACCTTCCAACGTTATTTTAGGTAGTCTATTGGCCTCCATCTTTTCGACGTGGCCGGTCCATTGTAATTTTCGTAATTTAATGCATGTCGGTACAGGTGGGTCGTCATATATATGGTACAACTCATTGTTGTATCGCATTCCCCACTCTGTCCCTTCTTATATGGGGCCAACAATTCATCGTAGCACTTTGCGCTCGAATACGTCCAGTGCCTTTTCGGAGTCCGTAGTCAAAGTTCAGGCTTCGCTTCCATCGAGAAGCAGAGGTTTGAAGAGTGTTCTGTATATGCGAAGCTTATTATTCCTGTGCACGTTCGTAGACTTGATTATGGGGAGTATAGAATAGTACGCCTTGCTTGCTGCATTTATTATTTATTTATTTATCATATACTAGGAGTCCACCTTGATAAATAAATAAATAATAATGAAGTTAATAAATAATAATGAAGTTATCTACATTCTCGATGTTGTAGTCTCCTAAGGTCAAGTTTTGTCTGATTGGCGCCAATTTTCTTGTTTGGGTCATTAGTTTGGTTTTATCTTCGTTGACCCGTAGATTTATTTTCTTAGCTTCTGACTCCAAACTTAGGAAAGCTTCCTTTGGTTCTGGTATGGACCGTACCATAATGTTGACGTCATTGGCGAATGCTACTATTTGCGTGGACTTGAACACAGTAGTGTGCCTGTTGTATCAGCTGGTATTTTCCTGATGACGTGTTCCAGAGCAAGGTTGAATAGCATCGGGGCAAGTCCATCTCCTTGCTTTAAGCCTGAGTTAGTATAGAAGCTGTTGGTTAGGTCACTGTTGTCTTTGACCTGAGATTTGGCGTTCATCATTGTCACCTTGGTCATGCGGACGAGTTTTGTTGGAATTCCCAAGTCAAGCATGATTCGGTAAAGTGTATTTCTGTCTACACTATCATATGCTTGCTTGAAATCTACGAAGATCTGGTGCACGTCGATATTATACTCCCAGCATTATTAAAGCACCTGTTTGACTGAGAATATTTGATCTATCGTAGATCGTCCGGACCTGAAGCCACTTTGATACTCTCCTATGATGTTATCATAGAAGGGCTAAAAAAAAAGGGCTAAAAAATAAAGCGATGCCTCTGTAGTTTTCGCAACGTGATTTGTCTCCTTTTTTGTAAATGGAGCATATAATACTTTTTTGCCAATCATTTGGCAACTGTTCTGCTGCCCAAGTTTTTAGAATTAAATGGTGGAGAATGTTGCAAAGAAGAGTTCCACCATTTCTCAGTAATTCCATCTATTCCAGGAGCTTTATTTATTCGAAGGTTACGTATGGCTGCCTGAACTTTTTCGAACGTTGGTGGACAGTTGTAAATGTTCTGCTCTGCTTCTGGGATATTTGGATCTGCTGAGTTTGTCGTCGGCACAGGATTAAGCAGCCGTTTAACATATCGTGCCCATCTTTCTTTAATCTCAACTGAGTTACTGATGATGAATCCACTTTCATCTTTACAAAGGCTCTTTCGCGGTTTGTATCCCTCGCGTAGCTGTTTGATTGAGGAATACGCAGCTCGTAGATCATTAAAGGTCATGTTATCGTCCAGTTTCTGGATCTTGTCGTTGGTAAGTTGGCGTTTCTTATGGCGACACATTTTTTTCGCCTGTCGCCGGAAGATGTTATAGTTTTTGGTTTAAGCCCGTGTTGGTCGTTGGATCAACTCTTTTTAAGCCTCATTTCTCTTTGTAATAGCATCTTGACACTCTTCATCAAACCAGTCATTCCGACGGTTTTGGTGTCTATGTCCTAAGGTCTTTTCTGCTACTGTTTTGATTCTTTCTTTAAAGAGATATATTTCCTTAATAAATTAGACAACATTTTTAGCATTTATAACTTAATCTAAAAAAGTTGAGCATATGTACGAGAGAATCACTTATTCAAAACAATTTCTAGACGAAAAGAAATATGATGCTCTGTTACAGACTGTAAATGAATACCTGCAACATCCTGCATCCGAAAAGGTATGGGAACATCTCAAGATACACATCATTATTTTAGTCAGCAAATTTAGATATTCATTGCAATCACGATACTTTAATTTTGTTAGATGTTAGCAAATTTAGAGTGTATTTATAGTTTTGCGTTCGAAGCCGCGAGACGATTAATTTAAGATAACTATAAGTGTACGGTCGTTAGTACGTTCGTTTTTATAATCACCGTAATAGCCATTTTCTCGGCGTTGAATTGCCATTTTTACGGAAAATAAAGTTTTTTTTTTAAATCTAACGAAACTCCGTTACAAAACTAGAGTGTTCAAAGAATAGGAGTTCCCACTGCTCAATTTGGTGCAATTTTTTGCCAAAAACTCATCTCTTCTTGACTCCTTAAAATGAAACTAACGAAACCCTATATCTAAAAACTATGTGTTATTTTGGCACCTAAGAAATACAATCAAAATTGCGCAAATACAAGATAGAAATTCAAATTTGTCATCACATTGGTAAGATTCTAATTCGAGTCCTGAGCATTTAAACAAAGAATTCTTTCCAAAAAATCGTCGTAATAACTCGATTCAAAACAAAATTTTTCATTGTTCGTCGTAAATTACTCTCGAAATCCGCCACAAATCCATTTTTCCTCTTCTTTCGATAATTTCTACTAACGCGTCTTAAACGCAATGATTTGGAAGTGATCTAATCAGGAAACCTAATTGGTTGAAAATTGGAGGCTCCAAAATGAATGAAGTGCGCCTTCCTCCGATAAAGCAAATTGGTTTCTCGAGTATTAATATACGAGTATTAGGCTGTAATATGATAGCTGAATTGCCGAATCATTCGAATAATAGTGAATAGAAGATGAGAGCGAACAACTGTTGCAGACACGCTCGCATTACATCTGCTGTGCGAAATCTCATATTTGATATGATTCAGATTATGCCAAATTACCAGACACTCATATAGAACTAAGATAAGCAAGATTCTTCTTATTAGGGTCGATGCGCATCAGTTCGATTACTTTCGCATGAATAGTCCTGTGAAAGTTGGATAAAAAAGTGTATTAAAGCTATAGTGTTGAATCGATTTGGTTTGATTCAGAGTGGTTTTAGTAGTTAATTTGATAATATTGTAATCAAAGGAATATTCATGATGCAGAATATTTATGTCAGACTCATTTAGTTTTCTTCTATTTGTATGTCAGTTTTCAAGCCTAGTGTTCAATATGTTCAGCATAGCTATAAGTTTTATATCTGTATAAATTGACCCACAGCCCGACCGCTAATTTTGTATTGTTTAATAAAAGTATTAATTTGTTGCAACAATGTAGGCATTATTAATAGTTTGTCGCAACAATGAAGGTATCAGCTCATAAAATTCTTGTTGAAAGCTGATCTTGCACTTTGCTCAAGTGTAAGCCACTCAAAATCAGCATTTACAAGATATGAAGTGTCTTGGTGCTGATCAGATTTAAGTCTGCATTTAAGTAAAGACAGATATCATGGCATTTGGCATTCAGTGAAAGTGTAAGTTGAAACATTTCAGTTAAATGTGCTAAGTAAGCAATATATTGTGGCATAGACAGTGTGGCCTGATATTTGAAAGAAAATACAGTTTAATTTAAAATTTTCATAGACCAAAATAGTGAAGATTTTCTATTTGTGGCCCAAAAACTGCCACACCAGATAACTATATAACTAAATCAACTCATTTCAGCTGATTAAATTACTAATATGCGTAAAATTTACACCACAGAACATAAATGCTCTAATTGTAGCACAGAAGTCGCTTGAAACAGTAAAAATTTCATTCATAACATATTTGAAAAAGCAAAGCAGGAAAAATGTGAATAAACTGCAGGAACTGTGTGAGAATTTCGGAAAAGTTCTTGAAAAAATAAGGGCGCCTCTTGTTGATGAAAATAAAAGCTTGCAAAAACAACTTATTAATTTGGGTGTCGCAATATATTTTTGGGTCCAAAAATTCAGTTAGTACCCGTATAAAAAGCAATTTTAATGGCAAAAATTGCTTGATTTTTTTTTAAATGAGGTAATTATTAATAAATTATCTGATTTCATACATTCAAGACTATGAACGCAAAATTTGGGATAAATTATTTTTTAGGTTAGACGATCATCTGCTATAGCCTTATGCTTAGAAGCTAAAATATTTCAGTTTAACAATTTGAAATAATTAGATAAATACGTTTATTTCATAGCGCTCATTAGATGTGCCTGCTTTATTAGAACTGCGCAATCATTTAATTTTTGCAAACTTAAGCTACGGTCAGACATCGCTACTTTTTGCGCTGCGCAGCACAAAAAACTGCGTTGACAGAAAGTAGCGATGTGTGACCAATGTAGAAACCTTGAAAACTGCGCCTGCAGCCAGACTGCGGTCGCAACTTGCAGCTTAAAAAGTAGCGATGTATGAAGAGCTTTTCAATGAGTTGCAATTGCAGCAAAAAAATATTGATTTGGTTGAAACTTTGCTGCGGCTGCGTCTGCAGCTTTTTGTTTTGTTATTGCCGATTCAATTAGTGTCTTGAAAAGTGACAGTATTGTGTGTACGGTAGTGATAGCAATTTTAGTATTTTTTACGGTATGTATTTCAAAATTTGTAAATGGTAGAATATTAATGTTGTTTAACCAAATAGGATATGGCTAAACACAATTAGACGAAAGACACAGTAACTTTGATTGAAGGAAGAGCATTTTTAATTAAGAGAAGTTATGGACGATATGGTTTATTCTAATTATAAGTCTATGTTATAGCTATTTTGCAAAATCTAACTTAAATATTAAAAACTGATAAATAAAATTTACCTAAATCATTCTATTCTAATGTTTCAAAACAAATTTGTTTAAATTTGTTTAAATAATTGAAGGAAGAGAATCGTTCACTTGGGCTTATTGATTTTTTCATCCAAGTGTCTTTTTTTTTTATTAAAGGGGTCACTAGTTGTAGAAGTTCATCAAAATCACTACCCGATACTCTCAAAAAGTTTTTATAAAATGCTTCGTCATCTCAACGCAATTCATTTAACAAACAATGCACAGCTCCATAGTGTTCTCTATTTGCGATCCACTTCCTCACCCAGCAGCTTCTGTTTTCGCTTTTCTTTTTTCGTTTATTTAAAACTATAACTAAACAAGCCGCAGCCAACACTTCTGGATCATCGAAATACATCACTCAGAAAAATGTAACTTTAAATCACTTTTTTAGAATCACTTTAAATCGAAAGTTGAAATCACTTTGAAATAAAAAGCGAATCTTATATGAATTCCACTTTATTATAAAAACTTTCTTTTCAAATCAAAATTTTTCATCATTGAATTAAAAAGAAAACGTATATGGCGCCAAATCATATTTGAACATTTTTGATTCAAAAATTTTCAAATATGATTTGGCTTCATATACGTTTCTTTTTAATTCAATGATGAAAAATTTTGATTTGAAAAGAAAATTATTATAATAAAGTGGAATTCATATAAGATTCGCTTTTTATTTCAAAGTGATTTCAACTTTGGATTTAAATTTGATTCTATTAAATTACATTTTTTTGAGTGTACTAACACAACTGGTTGAAACTTCATAACAAATTTAATAGTAAAATACTGCAACAGAGGTTCCGCGCAGCAAAAACTGCGAGTTATGTGTGAACACCTTTGCAGTTTTATTCGCAAGAAGTTGCAGCTACCCGGTTGCGCGCAGTAAAAGTAGCGGGTTGCACCCACTATGTGTGAACAGAGTTAGCAGTTTTTGCTTCTGCAACCTAAAAACTGCGCAGTAAAAGTAGCGATGTCTGACCCAAGCTTTAAGGTATGTTCCTTTAGAGATCATAAGCTTCGATGTTTTGTATTTACTTGATTATGGTGATAATGGAGGTAGTATTGTGCGGAAGAATTCCATCTTCGGCTTTGGAATACTGCGATTCGAATTCTTCATCGGAATGAATAAAAGCTGCTATGGTTTCTTCGGTTGAAATCCCTTCAAAAACGACATCTTCCCAATCTTCCGGGAGAGATTCGTTTGTGGTCGTAAATTGATCGACTCCTGCCAAATTTTAATTGTCTGCAGGAATATTTGAATTGTAATCACTTTGAATTTAAACTCTCATAACGAGTCTGCTTTCGACACTCATATTTCTATGGAACCCACATTTCCAAAAACACCGTTGTAATTTAAGTGGAGACACTTTATTCCAGCAGATCGTAACCAGCAGAGAGCTTCAAATGTAGAAACTAATTTTGTTGGGTCTGAGGTTCGCTCAGTATTTTCCAGGGCACTCATCATAGAGTCCTAATTAAATATAAGTCTGCGATCATAAGCAATTGTCAAAACCGACCGGTTCATGAGCAAACAAGGCACTTTTTTACATCCGCAAACAGGTGTGAGCATGAGCGAACATATACCAAGTCTCATCGCCACTTTACATACGGACATCTCATGGCAACAATTGAGCAATAAATTGCCCAATATGGATGCCATTTTTCTGGCACTTCGGAAAGTTGTGTTTGGATGCAACATATGCTTTGCATGGTTTGTATCGGCGCATATGCATCGCCGCATAAGCAGACTCATGATTATTTGGACCTTAGATGTGCGGTAATTTACTTTTATGTTTGGTATAATCCCCTGATCTAAAGGCTGTAAATGAAAAGTGCAGTTAGGTTGAAAATTTTAGCTTGATGTTTTCCAGATTATCAATGCTATCACAGCTGACATTAAAAAAAATTATGATGTTTCGCTTTTGTGTCCGCATTTCTATATCAAGTGTGTGCATCCATTCTTTAAAAATAGCATCCGTGATCCAAGATTTTGTGTTAGCTCAGCAAGTTATGCCCAAACTTCACTCGATGTCAATTCTTCGGAACGATCACGGTCTTTTGGCTTTTCCCATGACCAGCAAATTTTTCTTTCCGCCGCTTACACAGCGCTGCAACTGTCACACGTTCCTTTGAGAATTTTACATTTATCCTATTTAAGGCATAGTGATTTTTGTGGTGTTGCTCTAAAAAATAATCCTGTGTCATCAAGATTATAGATTTTTGAAGAACTAACTATAACCATAACATAACATTCTTAGCTGGAACTGAACTTTTTGAACTGTGCCTAAAACAACATCAGCTCCTTTGCCACAAAGAGTGCCGTAGTACTAGCTACGAATTCGATGCCTTGATATCACAAATTCAAATTCTCTAGCAATTTGAGACTACTGCGACTACTACTATTCTTAGTATCTGCAAAATTTTCCAATGAACGTTTTAGTTGGTTTTTATTTTTTAAATACGTTGCACCTGATTCTTGCTTAATATTAAAGCCAATTTTCCAATGAACGTTTTAGTTGGTTTTTATTTTTTAAATACGTTGCACCTGATTCTTGCTTAATATTAAAGCCATAGGCATTTTTTCGTTGGCAGAGCAATTGTTTTTCGGATGTTTGTATTACTTCTAACTTTTTGCGAACACTTAGTTCGTTGTATTTCCTACTTATATTAGATTTTTACTGTTGTTTTTACGTTGCTTGAACAAACGTTGATATACTTACATCATAATTATCAAATTAATTGCATGCAAGCCTGATGATAAAGGGAAAATATACAATAATGCTCAAATAAATCAATATTTTATTATTATTAAAATACCACTAAAATCGAAGCCATCAGCAACGTAACAAATTCTTCACATTAAATGATTTTTCAGCAGAAAGCTATGCAGAAATCATTTGGAAAATTGTCTTGACCTTGAGCAGTTGATATTTTTCTGGAAAACTCTTTTCTTTTACACTTTTTCATGCTGATCTTCAAACCGTTTGGTCCAATTAGCTAGTACTACTGGACAAATTATTAATACAAGTATAGTATACAAACTGGATCGACTTTTACTGACTTGGATTCAAATCGAAATGGTTGAGAATTTGAAGTAGGTTTTCGATGTGACTGGATCGACTGAATCCAATTCAGGCAGTTCTACAATAGTGAAGTATGCAACGTTCGAAAGTCACATACACGGATAGAAGCTCAGTAAGCTTCGAATTTTTCAATCCCTCAGTCCCTCGATATGGGTTATTTTAATACCAAACTCAATCCGATCCGGGAAAAATTCGTGAAATCAATCCGACTAATCCAAATCAATCCGGTACGGGTATAGAACACGGATTGATTGATCTTAATCGACTTTCAAATCACATTGTATACGCAAGTATAGAGCATCTAATCTGGTCCAAGGTCCAATTCTAGAGGCTACCCGCTTCAGAGGGGGTTTTATTTGAAAAACTGGTGTGTGCGGTGATGTTATGGTTCAATTGTTTAGGTGGTTCGATCATACAGTGTACCGATTAGGAGGTTTTACTGTGTAGCCCAAAAATAACTTTTTACAAAAAAAACATTTTCATAAATATTTAAAAACCGCCAACTCGCAAAATAAAAAATTGTCCCGCTAGTTCAAATTTTATATAGCCCAATTGGCAGGAAATAAATAGCCCAATCTTGCCACATTGGTCGTAAATATCTTGCCGTAGCGAGTTGGGCTGGCAAGCGACACCGATCATCGGAAGAATAAACTTGAACTAGAGAATTGTTTTTTGTGTTGTGCAAATATTTAAACTGTGTATTGGTAGTGTACCGAAACATTTTAACATAAATCTAGCGGATTATGTATCGGTCTGAAAAAAAATTTCGGGAAGCTGAAGAAAAGCCTTTAGTCGCGGTACAAACAGTTACTTTAACGTTTGCTGTTTAATATCATTTGCTTGTTTGATTGATTTTGTAAAACAACATTTGGTTTTAATTACTTTCTGCAATATCAACCGTTTATGTAGTATACATTTGAATCAACCGTGTATGCATTGTTCCCAAAGTGAAATGCATGTTATTAGTCCTCGCAATATCCAACCTTAAGAACTATGCTCTCTAATTTCAACTTTATTGACTTTATTTAGTTTTCATTATATTTCTTTACATATTTGTTTCTGTGTTTAGTGCTTATTAATGAAAATGAAAATAAAAGAAAAAAGGAGCAGGCAAAGAGAAAATTATTAACTATTATTTTTCGACTCTTCGTTATTTCTGGCACAAATTTTAATGTATCAATTGTTCCTTGATTTGTTTTTTTGTGACCGGTTTGTTTGTTTTTCTGGTTTTAAGACTATTATATATTTTTAAATATTGCAGCCTTGGACCAATTCAGACTGAAGCTATTTAAATTCGAAAAACAGGAATTACAGTAGTCAGTTTTTTTGAAAATTCGTGGCCCAGTAAAAAATTTAAGAAAATATGTGCTGAATTTGAATTCAGATACTTTCTTGTAACAGAAAAACGATTACTTTGTCCTTTAGCGTCTGCTAAATGCAACTTCACCCATAAGTTTTTGAAATTTATGGCAATGTTGCCATTGAATTTTCTGCCATTAAATTTATATGCGTTTAAGTTCTCTAAGTTTTAGAATTTTTGCGGTTTTTTTTCCCAAAAAAAAATCTCGATCTCTGTGTCTTTCAATGCAGTCATTAGATAAAAACGAATTTTACAGGGTATGCTGATATTTATATGAAGCACCTGTGGTATAATTTTTGTTGCCTTGCTAGTAAAGTGTTGCTAGCACTTAGCATTAACATAATTTTTGATATTTTTTTTTTACATATTCATTTATTTATATATTATTGTGTATATCAGCAGATACATATCCAATCAAAGATTAGGCTAGGAACACGCTTAATACTAAAGAAACGAATAAAAATAAAATAATGTACAAGACTTTGAAAAAGAAAAGAAAAAAGAAAAAGCAAAATTATAAATTCAAGAAGCCAAACTATACAAAAAGCAGTATAGGAAAATAATATCAAAAAAACAAAGTAGAAATAGGACGATAGTTAGAGAAGTAATTCAGTAACTTGTTCAGTTTATTACGTAAGATAGAAAACTCGTTTTTAAATTATATTTAAACAAAATTATGTTTAAACAATTATGTTACCTAGGTAAGCTAAAAGAGGAGAATAGAAATAGGTATAAGTACGAGCAAACGGTGCGCTGAAGGTAAAGGAAGAGCTGGTAAAATGTTCCAGGTCTCGAATGGAAAACAGCACACTAGGGATATAAGTCAGAAAACCATTAATAATTTTGTAGAAAAAAACATTCGTCTAAATATACTCTGTGTTATCTCTGGAATGGAAAGGGAACAGGGAATTCACAATAGGGAATTCAAAATTTGAGGAATAGTGAGCGAGTAAGTCTGCGTTGTATAGATATATATAAAACAGCATCAACTAATAAACGATGATGACGACACCAATTTTGACAGCAATATTCGAGGACACTACGCACAAAGTACATATATATAAGCGTACACACAAAGAAATATTAGCAAAAAGTCTGGACACTCTAAGAATAAGGCTGCACAATCGCGAGGCCTTAAATATCACACGCAAGATGTGGACATCAAATTTTACTTTAGCGTCAAACATAATACAAAGGTCCTTGAAATTATCAATAGGACTGAGGAAAGAACGAAGGATGAAATAAGAAAACCTGATGCTGGATAATTTACATGTAAAGGACAGAAAGTATTTTGCATCATTAAGGTTACTACAATTGACAGAGCAACAGTTGTCCAGTGCAGACAAATCATCCTGCAACTTGGACCAGTCACCCACTGACTCAATCAATGTAAATATTTTCAGGTCGCCAGCGCAAGAAAGACACGGAGAATTAAACAGGAAAGGAAGATCATTTATAAACAGAGGAGCAAGAATCGAGCCTTGTAGAACACCAGAAGTAAGATAGAAGGAAGAAAAAGAACGAGACTTAACCGTTACGAAACAAGCACAGTCACCAAGCATATTCTAATCCGGGTTTTGAAGCTTTTTTGTTAAATATTACTGTGCACAAAGCAACTACTGAACAGTTCTTATAAGTTATTCGACTTTTTGCAAATTGTATGCCACCAAGAATATTTTGAATGAAAAATTAGCTGCACCTCGAAAATATCCTGACAATCATCTGACTCGGAAGTGATGCTGAAATATGGGCGAATCATGGGCTCTTCAGAATGTCTTTATCCTTAGGTACAAGTTGTCATACTCGTAAGAAGCATGCTTGGAAAAATATGCATTCAAATTTTACACAATCTCTCAACTTTTCTTCAAAAACCAGTTTTTCCAGGCGTTCCAACGCAACAAAGTTGTTTTTTTAGCTGCCAATCCTACCCGATGAGAAATATTTCTATTAACTGAATGTTCAAATAAGGATTTTGAACCCACTGCTACCATCAAGCACTTCAATTTTTCAAAGACCGCTAGTACTATATTTCAAATACAAAAAAAAAGTTATTGAAAATGTTATTGTAACTAAAAGTATTAATAACGACAAGCAAAGAAACAGGAGACTTACAAGAACCATAAAATAGTGCCAGTAAATTTCGTTAGCCTAAGCGATTAAATTCCTGACTAACATCTTGTATAGTCTTTCATCTTTAGAAATTCATTCCATTTAGAAGAATTAATTTCCATTTAGATGAATTGATTTTAGGTGTCAGAGATTCTTGGTGCAATTCTTATATTGCAATGATGATACTTGATGTGGGCTTGAAATCCCTAGAACCCTGTTTCTGCCAGTAATATAAACACAAACTAAAGGAACTTGTATGTAACTTATAAGGTAAGTAAATGAAGAGAGCGAGTTTTATTTCTACTGACACTCAATTAGAGCCAAAGAAACTCTAACTCGTTATTACCTTGATTTGTACCTTACGTTTCAGGATGAGTACATATTCTATATAATGTTTACTTTGCACAGTTCACAACAGTTTCTTCTACATTTGTTCAGTGGATTCAGCTTTGTCGATAAGCTTGTGGATTAAGCTAAGAGTCAATTTATATCCTGTTTGCTAATTTGTTTTTCTCGTTTAAAGTATATTTAAATTCCTTCTTCCAAGAAATGAAAGAATGGAAAATTTTCACAAATAATGGTAATATTCTAGCAAATAACAAGTGAAAATATAAGACCAGAACGAGGATTTGTAGTAAATCCTCTAAGATTTCACTTGTGATAATTCGCTGAATTGTTCTTTTTTAACGTTCTTAAGGTAGTAGAGATAGTTTGTTGGGAACTATTTTACCATTTCAGCTAGCAAAGCTAATTTCTAAACTCATGTGTCGTAAACAATGATTCGGTTGCATTTTGCAGTGACACTTCTGCTCAAGCACTTTTCAAATGAAAAGATCAGAAATAAGCAGCACACAATGGAGTAGGACCATGTCTAGCTCTCGAAATATGGTATCACATGCACTGAAAATATATACATGCATATATCAGTAGCCCTATTGACTTTTAAATGTCGAATATTGCTATCAAGTTCATATCGTGTAATGCTGTCTAAGGAAATATGTTATATTATTGATTCCTTCACTTGACTCTTCAACAACTGACCTACATATATTTTGTGATAGCTTCTATTTGAGATTACTTATCGAATAATTCAAAATTATGCACTGCTGTCTTTTCTTCTATTTCGTTATCAATTTACATAATCAATCAAGTTTTTCATTAAATTTTCCTTAACTTTGCACATAAATAATACATAAAATATTGAAAACTATCTTCAGGTCTTGACAGCATTTGTTTCTCCTTGTTCATTCACATCAAGTCAATCAATGAACACAACAAGAAGCAATAACACTGATATATGCATTACAAATGATGTGGCTTCTTGCATTCATTGTTAATTAAAGTGCAAATGTCTGACGTTAAATGGATTTAATTCTAGAAAATCCGGATTTTACGGGATTATCAGATACGACTTAGAATGTCCGGTCAACCGAGGTCTTATATATTAGCATAGTAAACGAACATGTCTATTATGAATGACATAGAGTAATTGCAGTTTCGTTGGTGCTGTAATAAACCATCATTGCGAAGCTATCATTTAGAAATAAATGAATTTCAATTGCGATGGATTTATTATTTTAATTTAGCACTCATACACTTTTATACATTTCCTGTTCATATTTTACCTGCATTACGCTCTTACAGTAATGATGCTTTATTATGCTTCAAAATAACATTCTTCTTGCGAACCCATCAAAACCTACTATTACCCAAATCATGTGCCAGTCGCGTCAACACCATAGTGAGTCAATTCCATTTTAAAACTAATGCGCCAATTAAAATTCCGAAAATGTACTCACCGTTTGCGTTAAATTATAACCGCTTTCGAAACCCTTCCTGAATGTCAAATAAAACATAATTCTTCAGATGCGTACAGCTAAAGTATTCAATCAATAGTTGCGTGAAGTTATTAGCACGTAGCTTGATTGGCGCTTATGCTCAGTGCAAGCAGCTAGCAGAGGATAAAATATCACTTATTACAAAAGCCAGGCTCAAACCGAACATGTTTCAAGATATGGATAAGCAAGTGTCGGCTTAGCCACTAGGATGGTTATCGCAAGTGCAGAATGTTAAACTCAGTAAGATACATAGGTAAATGTGAAAAAACTTGTAATTGACAACTGTAGTATATTATTTTCTAAATGCAAAGTGCATTTCTATGAGATGTACAGACTGCATATAGAAACGGTGCGAACAAGATTTTCTCTCTGAGATAGAATGAGCCCGTAACTTAGATAATAGTAAGATCGACTCAGCTTTTTTTTGTAAAGATAATGCCTTGTATCTGAATTTTATTGAAAATATTTCAATCAGTTTAAACAGTAATTATTCCACTTGTAGTCAAAGTGGCCTTAAAATGCATTGCAAATATTTAATTAAAGCATATAACTTAAGCATCAATTACTATTTACAACAGCTGATCTAATAGCTTTGAAATTTTAATCACCTATTATAAGATCAGATAGTTTGGCCAAACATTAGTTTACATGTACTTATTCATTAGTGAAATATTATACAAAACCCGTTTTTAATTGTAAATGATTGTAAACTATAATTTTCCAGTAGGCTATAATTTTCTAGTCAAGCATATTTCTTTCACACCTTTTGGTCATAAAAATGGTAATCATTGTTGGAATTTAGTTTCTAGTAAGTTGGAGACTTCACATGCTTATCTTTAATCTTCCTGTTTCGCTAATGCAAATAACTGGCAACGGGGTCATTTGTGCTTTGAGAAACTAGTATAATTTTATGCAGACACATTAGTATGATTGGTATAATTTTATGCAGACACATTTGTCAACGTCATCATCGGCCTTCAACGAATTTTTCCATCGGTCCCGATCGTAAACCGATATCATCCAATTGAGCAACCCCTAGACTCTGAGTAGCTTGGTCAACGCCATCCCTTCAGCACAGGCAAGATCTCCCGCACTGATGTCTGCCGTCAAATCTGCCTCAAAGGGTTTTCCGAGCAGGATCGTTTTCGCTCATTCCAGCTAGGTGTCCTGCCGACCGCAGTCAACCGAGCTTAATCTTAGTAATTATATCTGCTTATATTCGTAGGTAGATAATGTACAACTCATGCCTGTAGTGTCTCCGGAATGGCCCTTCGTCACATATGGGACCAACGATTCTCCGCAAGGATTTCTTCTTGAACGCAGGTAAGAGGTCAAAGGGCCGTTTCCTGAACACCCAAATCTCGAATCCATACGTCACTACATGTTTTTGTACAGCAGGAGCTTTGATTTTCAGATGAGATTTTGGGATTTAGAGAGCCTTGACAGAATGTAGTAGGCTTTGATGGATTTGAGCAGCTACCCACGTATATCTTCCTCCATGTTTTATCGGCTGCTACGGTTGACCCAATGTAATTGAATGATGGAACTACTTTGAATTCATACTCAACTAACCTAAAGGCATGACCAACTCTATTCTTCCTGCAGATGCTGCCACCATGTACTTTATATTTCCTTCATTTATTTGTAGCCTCAAGCTCTGAAGAATTCTTGTACAACTAGTTTGGATGTTCGAATGATGTCAATATCATCTGCATAAGCCAGTATTTGGCAGAATACGGTGACTATAGTCTTTCTTGTTGACGTGGCAGAGCCTCGGATTGCTTTCTCCAACGCCACGTTGAAGAGGAAGCAGGTCTTATGAATATCCAGGTGAACTTATGGATATCTTTATGCTGCAATGACAAATCCTTCGATGCTGCTAGTTCTTTGACTCGAAGTCATGCAAACTATAGGTGCCTGAGTAATTTATTTATTTATTTATTCTCCGAAACTACAGAATAAATCCAATTATAGATTAGACAAGAAGAAAAAAAAAATACAGTAAAAAAAAGTACATATATAAAAATATATAAGAAAAAGATAGAAAAAATAACATAAAACTAAGAAAATTAATAAAATTCAGAATGGAATAATAATACAAACAAAAGAATAAAAACCTAGTCGACCGAAAAAGAAACAAACAAATTGAGTAAATTAGGACATATTCCAAGTATAAGAAAGAACGTTATTATTTAAGGTATTTTTAAACACTAATAACGTTTGAAGCAGAGGACCAAGGTTATTATTTATTGTGCTGACGAGGCAAACGCAAAAGGGGGGAAAAGAAATAGGTGTCAGTACGGGCAAATGTAACATTAAATTTGAAAAATGTTCTATTAGGACGGCCCGAATCTCTAACAGAAAGGTGAATGCTGGGGTCCACCAATGTACAGCCGTTGAAAAGTTTAAAGAGGAGACACTCGTCGAGGAACACTCTACGTGACTCAAGGGAAGGAATTTGAAGGATGGAGAGGCGCATACTGTAATCGCAATATGGGATATTGAACTTATAGAACAATGAGCGGGTGAATCTGCGTTGAACGGATTCAACCGCAGCAATCAAGTATACGTAGTGTGGACACCGAATTTGGCAACAGTATTCAAGAACACTACGAACAAAGGAAAAAAACAGTTATAGAGAAGTCGAAAGATTAACAAAACGTTTAGAGGATCTGATGATGAAGCCAGAGAAACGAGAAGCCTTGGCAGTGATGTGTAGAATATGTAAGTCGAACTTCAATGTGGAATCAAAAATCACGCCAAGGACCTTGATACTAGAAACAACATTGAGAGGAGAGCCAAGGACACAGTAAGAGAAGAGCAAAGGGGATGTTTTGTGGGTGAAATACATTTGACGACACTTCACAACATTTAAAGTGAGGGAATTAGCAGTGCACCAGTTAGCCAAAGCATCCAAATCGCTCTGCAATGTGAAACAGTCACTAACCGATTCAATCACTCTGAAAATTTTAAGATCATCAGCGTTTAAAAGGCAGGTCAAGTTAAAGAGGAAAGGAAGATCGTTAATAAACAAAAGGAACAATAAAGGGCCAAGAATGGATCCTTGCGGAACTCCTGAGGTAGGGAAAAAGGGTGTGGAAGAGCAAGAGTTAACACTAACAGCACAAGAGCGATCACAAACGTAGGAGGTGAACCAGCAAAAAAGGGCACCGGAGGGACCAAACCCTGCTAACTTTGACAGAAGAATGTCATGGTTCACAGAATCGAAGGCCTTGGCAAAGTCGGTATAGAAGACATCAACTTGCTTTTGCTGATCGATTGCGGAAGCAACGGTGTTTGTTAAGGACAATAGGTTTGTAACCGTTGACTTACCTTTGATGAATCCATGCTGTTCACTGGCCAGCAGGGGCTGGACGAAAGGGTATACTCTATTGTAAACGACTCTTTCGAGGAGCTTACTGAAACATGGCAAAAAGGATAAGGGACGGTAATTACAGATGGAAGATATATCACCAGCTTTAAGGATGAGAAATATATTGGCGGATTTCCAAAGGGATGGAAAGGTTCCGGTTGAGATGCTGAGGTTAAAAATTATTGACAGAGGAACACACAAGGAAGATGAAAGTGATTTGGTAAAAAAATTTGGAATGCCGTCAGAACCGAAGCTAGTGCTTGCGTCAAGAGACAACATTAACGATTCAGCTTCTAAGGGATTAGTAAAAAAAGCAGAAAGGGTACAATCAGGTACGTTTAAAACGGTTGAAGACGAAGAGTTACTATGATGGGAGGTGAAAGAAGAGAAAAATTGAGCAAAGAGCTCACAAGAATGTTGAGGTGAGGACGCAGACTTATCATGAAGATACATAACAGAAGGAATGGCGGAAGAAGTTTTAAGGGATTTGATATAGGACCAAAAAGGCTTAGGATTGTCAGAAGTAATAGAAGTTTCGACATACTCAAGGTAAACACGCATTGCGTCATTGGCTGGCCTTTTAGCGGCGGCACGTAGCCTTTTAAAGTTCAAATGGTCATCAAGTGAGCCAGTCCTTTTGAATTTGCTACGCGCTGCATCTTTGGCTCTAATAGCATGGCTCTATGAATACCGGCTCCCGACCTACTTTGGCGTTAAAATCTCAAAGGAAGATGCTTACATCATGCCATGGGCAGGCATTAAGGATCCGCTCGACCTGTTCATAATACGATTTTTTTTCGTCATAAGCAGGTTTCTCCGTAGGTGCATGAACGTTTATGAGACTAACGTCTGCAAATTTGCCTCGCGCACGAATGATACATAGCCTTTCACTGAAAGCCTTAAAGTCGATGATTGTACACTTCATTTTTTGGCTGAAAAGGAAGCCTACTCCGAGCACATGGTGTTTTGGGTAAGAGTTGTCATATAGGTCATTTTCATTCTTTTGTAAAACACCATTCCCTGGCCAACTGATCGCTTGTATTGCCTTATACGAGCCTTATATTGAGACATGGCATTGGCTAGCTGCTGAGCAGCTCAAGCTCTGTAGAGCTATCTAACGTCCCATGAGAAAATTTTCAAATCGTTTACCCGTTTTCGTTCGCGTGGTCGTGGTTGTGGTATCAATCCGGTTCCAAGGCTTGTTGATGGTTTTGGGAAGCATTTTACGGTTGAGATAATCGGTCTCTAGCCGACCTTATTCGGAGAGGATCAGCCTGAAAATATTCTACATCCTTTTTTAAGAGAAAGTTTGTCCGCAGTCACCGCGAGGAGGTTAACTTCAGACTTCGATCAGCCGAAATAGTTCCAGAAGTGCATATATTTATACTTTACATGTTAATCCCCCTATCCGACTGATAACTCGGCTTCAAGCTCATTTGTACCTTAAATAAAAATGTTTTATTTTTTCAGTGCCAAGGCAAATGCAATATATTGCTTATAGAATAAACTTTTCAAAAGATGTTTATTAGAGGAATGCGCTTCCGGCTGTCCTGTTTCCTATTATAAATGCACACCACTTCATTGGTACAAGTTGAACATATTTTCTAATTTAGCAAATAGTTTCGTTTGGAAATAAAAATCGCCTGCGACTCCTAGCTCGACATCAGGAATCAAATGTCGAACGGTTTACCGAAGGCATCCCTTTTTAGCGCCCGATTAGGGAATTATAATAACGCAATTGATCGGAATATCAGGAAATGTACGTGGACAACGGGCACTGCACTGCACTGCGAACTAGCTTTCGGAATTCGACAAATGTCCGAAAATGTTTTTGGCAAGCGACGATTGTTGTTTTGCAGATTCTTGTCTGCGTTCTTAGCCATACCCTTAATTGACAAATACAAAACTCTCCCTGAACAATAAGGACTCTGAATGTATAATTCAGACAATATTGTTCATTAACATGTTGTAAGATAATTGAAGAAAGCATACTTACCTCCACCCTTAAAAAACCTGGATCTACCTCTAAAAATTATCTAAGAGATATCTAAAAAGGAATGCCATTGTCACCTGCATATGGAAACTTGGGAGAATATTCCTTTTTTAATGAGCGTCTTGCATGACTTTTTAAAAGAGTCTTTTGGTGTTATGAACGCAGACATTTTTTAGTGCAGGATTTCGCCTTCTGATAGTCACAAAATGAAGCGGCCAAATATTTATCGGTTCATCCCGCTAGTGTAGCAACTGAGCAATTATCGAATGCTGCTGGACAAATTTTCGACGAAATGAGGAATAAATTGCAAGAAGTAAATGCCGAAAAGCTTTAGTTTCTAGCGTCTCACATTAGGCTTTTACATACTAGAGTGAAAGCTCAACAAGATTCACAAAACCAGATTCGATTGTAGTCTGTCTTCAATATAAATTAAATTAACTAACCATGCTGCAAGCCATTCAATAAACAGGAAATATAATAAAAAGGAAACATAGCCCCAATAGCACAATAATGTAGCATAAGCGTCTTTCAAAATTTCGAAAGTTTAGTTCGACTTGAGCTGCAGTATGTTGCCAATATGTACAATAATTAAGTAATCTCCGCTGCATCACTGCATCCTTTGAATTATAACAATAAATTATTCATAAAAGTAAAAGCATGTTGTTTTTATTTGAACTTTCCACGAACTGTGTACTGATCTTCTCCGTATTAAACGAAGCCTTGTACATTTACTTAATGGTCTGGTAAGATCTCACAAAAAGCCGACTGCAGATATCGTTGCGCAAAATATCAAATTGAGAGCTGTTCTTGGACAAACTTTCTAATTTTACATACATTTAGGCAGCAAGAGAAAAAGCTCATGCAAATTAGCAGATATTGACTGTGTACACACGAGGTCCCAGTTTGGATTTCGGAATAAGCCCAATTTAGAAACTTTTGGAGCTTTTGGAAGCGAAATTTATATTTGTATCTAAAATCCAAATTTTTCGAAGACGACTTGCTGCAGCTCGTGAAAAATAATGTGAAAAACATGACACACAGCCCAGACCAGACACAATTGCCATCTCAAACAAAACCACGCAATCAATCAATTGTGATTTGGATTGTAGTTGTGTTTGTGGTTGTGACTGTAATCATAATCGTGTTTGTGACAGGCCAAGACCAAAATTTAAATAAAATATATTAAAATATAATAAAATAAAATGTGTATTGTGTTAAAGTTTATTTAATTATATCTATAAGTATAAGAAAATAAAATAAATGTTTATTTTCATATATTTTAATATATTTTATTTTGTTATTATATCTTTTATTATATTTTATTAAATTTTAATAAATATAATTTTATTTTGTTATGCTATATTATTCTTGGTATAGTTTTTTTTGGCTATGTTTTGTTTCGTTTATTTTGTTCTTGTATATGTTTTCTTTTGTTTGATAATATTTGGTTTTGGTGATTATTGGTGGTTTTATGCGTTTTTTCGAGATTATTAATAATTATTTTCTTATCCTAGTTTCTATGTGTGCGCAATCCAGACCGCCGAAAAAATTTGCTTTGTTACACGAAATTCGGATTTTAAACGATATATCGTATCTTTCGCAAAATAAAGTATATGGAATGAATTTCGAACGTGTTCCAAATCTGAATATGATAATTTTTTTGAAATTTTTAACCCTATGTGTGCGCTAGGTGCCTTAAATGAGATTGGGAAAATTTGAAAATTTTTAAATTGCGATAACTTTTGACCAGGTTATCAAATCATTATGAAACTTACAGGACATATTTTTGTTACTAAGTTGTAGACTCATGTGGTTTTTTCGTAAACGTGCTGGCAACCCTGCAGCTACGGCTGGCATTGAAAATGAAAACCATCAAACCATCGACTCTCCTAAAAAATATTCGTCTTTTACAGTGAAAATGAACTCATATAGAAATCTTATGCTTTTTCTATACAACCAAAGGAACATTTTTGAATGACAAGAACGGTAACCCTCTTCCAATTTACCAATACTTTAAGCATCAAAAACTTATGTTCACGAGAACTCACGACCCAATTATTAGATACAGTTGAAATTCACAGAATGGACCAGGTCTGATAGGAGCTATTTGGACATGCGAGCAACTCTGTGTCAGTGGTGCCGTCTTGAAAAATTATAAGGAAAAAAAGCTGCTTTTTAGCCTAGAATTCTGATTCAATCACCAGATTTTCATGAAATTGAGACAGTAGCTGAACCTTACTCTGAGCCGTGTTTGATAGAATTTTGGTTGAAAAATTCGGTTAATGCTGCCAGCTATAGTAATTTTGATGTCTTGGGTTTTGAAAATTCGCTCGGGAAAATATAGCTTTTTGCCGTATAACTTCCAGTGCAGTGATGAAATCAAAATGAATTTCATGTATGGAATTTATTATTGGCATTATTCAGAAGGAATCTGGTAAGAAAAATCATTGCAGGGTTGCCAGCTAGTGTTGGTTTTGTATTTATTTGCAATATCTTTACTAAGCGATTTTATCGTAAAATTTGCAAATGGTTATGATCTTGTAGTGACAGTAAACAACAAATGTTAAGTTTTCGAAAATTTGAAAACTTTTGCGACTGGTAGCCCTAGATTTCTTTGTACACCTATAACTTCCAATGCAGTGATCGGATCAAAACGAAATTCGCAGAGTGGATTGATTTCAATGTAAGGCAAAGGGTTGCCAGCGTGAGGCGTTTTTTGCTTTTTTCGTATCAATAGATGCTTACATTAAGTATTCATATCGCGAACATTTACAATGAAAATAAGCTACCAATTGTTTAAATTTTCTTAGTTCTAGAAATTTTGCAGTTCCAAACATCTTTCGTTATTTGGCCCTAAACATCTTTCTATCCCTGTAACTTTCGACGAAATCATCGGATAAAGTTGAAATCGATAGAGTTATTTGATTTTGACGGGAGAGAATTGTGGGAGACTTTTAGTTGCAGTGCTACTAAAGTGTTGCAAGTACTAAGCATTTTCTTTGTTTATGTTATGTTATGCTGCTTTCAAAGTTTTGCAGTGTTTGGCTTTCCTAAATCTTGAAAATTCGGAAATCCTTTTTCCACCCTATGATTTTAAATGCATTGTTAAGATCAAAGTGATTTTGCACTCGAATCAGGTTGGAGCACATGTGGTAGAATATGCACTCAAAATCTGCACGATTCTTCTACTGTTCATCGAACATTAGTATTTCTAGCGGTTGAGGTGCGCTAGAGTTTTTTTCTCTTTCAATTGTTTTATCGTTTCAATCAATGTTTTCCAAAAGTCCAAAAACATGTTAACTCAACTAACTTAGTTAAGCTTAGTTGATTTAACTCGGTTTGAAGCAAACATAGTGAAATTAGTGTCGGTGCTAAATAGTTTTGAGCATTTTTTACTCTAACTATCAAAGCTCTTCATTGAAAAAAGATTAACTGAACATATTTCTAAAAACCGCTAATTTTCGCTAAAAAATTTATAAAAGTTTTTAATATTGTTTTCTATATTTAAAATATCTTATTATCTCACCATATCCTATCACTCTATAAAATTCTCCTCATAAAATATTCTTCAGAATACAGAACCAGCTAATCATTCATTTGTTATTTCCAGGTGAAAAATAAAGATGCATACTTTGATTTTTCTGTTATTGCTTTTCATCCACGCTCATGGATTTCACTTCCGTGGACAACCAATTGGAGGTAAGTTGAACAGCTGATATTCAATAAGTAAATAAAATTAATTTGAATTGAATGAAAACAACATCGTGTTTCAAAATGCACTACATAGAAGGCCAGTACGTAAAAACTATCACACAAATTGTCTAATTCGTGAAATGCCACAGAAAAAATTAAATAAAATGAAAAATAGCAATCCACTGTCTAAATGAATGGACAAATATCAAAGTCGACCATCCGTCCACGTCTCCTTCAAACATTAATTAACGTTTTCCAAATTTTCATTCTCAACATTGAAAAGTACTTCTTCAACTTACAATTTTAATCAAATCTCTATCAACGCTTGCATTCGATTTTTAATTCCAGCATGACGCCTCGGCATTTGCCAGCACTGTAGGAGCAGTCCTTGCCATTGCATCAATTTCTGAGTGAAAATTAACTAACCAAAAATTATGCAATCTTTAATTTAAATTTGTCGTCGTGCTATCTTCAATCTCCTCATCGTGGCCAAGAAAACTTTTCAACTTTTCACCCAAAAGCAAAACGAAGCCGCCGCTGAGTGCGGCTTCAGTGGCGCCGGTAGCGGCAGCGAAATTTTGCCCCGTATCCTTCACCTATTTCGAAAAGTAGTGCTCCTCGACCCCAATATCATTATCTGCTGCTCTGTACACCAGATTGCTGCAAATCACAATATCCCCTTAATTAGGGAAGTTTTGAAACGGTAACAAGTTTTCAAACTATCATCGACTGAAAGCTTGAGCGCGAAGAAAGCTGTTGTGGCTGTTTTGTAGCCGACTCTAGTTTTGTACGTGCTGCTTATGAAGAGATGCAGGACGAAGTGGGTTACTTTGCTACGAGTTCTTTATTTCATGAAAAAAATAGTACTAAAGATAGTTTAGTTAATCAGTTGTTAAGTTTTGTAAATGTTCAATGGTAGAATAAAGTAAATTTTGAACGTGCTGGACAAAACAGGTGTAAATTATTTTAGTTTTGATTAGCTAAAGGAAGAAAAAAAAACGAACTTAGCTTGAAAAAGAGGAATGAAACTCTTACTGATAGTGTACACCCTCTATTTGCTGGTTAATGGAAAGAGCATTTTCAGTTAAATTCTTTACAATTTTGAATCGTTTATGTGTTACGTTTAATTTATCATGTGGCAACTCCAAGGACGTTATTCTTACGAATTAGGGGCTTCTTGCGAACCCTTGCCAAAACTTTTGGGGATCATGAAGTCCGATTTACAGTGATATTAGGCGTGTTTTTTTGCTCCCCCTATATATAACAGAATAATGCTATCCACTGCAGACGCATTGGGAACAACAACTCCCCCTTTCCATAACAGAAGTTGTTGTTGTTTCCAATGCGTCTGCACTGGTTAGCATTGTTCTGTTATGGATAAGGGGAGCAAAAAAACGCGCCTATTGATGTATAGTGCTTCAGCAAATAAACCTAACGCTTTCTGGTTGGTTTTTTTTTCGCAATTATTGAGGACACAATTAGCACTTTTTTGCAGCCAGATACTGTTAAGATATCGAAGAGTCAGTATTGAGCCACACTGAAAAAAATTATTTTCATAATAACAATGAATGTAGATCATCAACCTCATATTCATTCACAATTCATAATGCACATTCATAATGCACATGCATAATGAACAATTCATAGTGCCAATGAAATTATTCATCATAATATTTCAGAAGATTAAGAACAATTCATTAATGCTATGAATCAACTTTCATCAAAAAATCTAGCTTGTACAAATGCACAAATACATGCACAGAGTTTCATTATTAGTGCAAGTAATGTACACCTTCATGATGCTGATGAACGCATTCATTAAAACAATGAACCTTATTTGTTACTACAGACAATATATTTTGAGAAACTTCGTTGAAGAAAATGTTCTTATTATCAATGCACACGTACATTAAACCAAAGATTGAGTTCATCATATTTATGTATATTGTATATATTATGTATATATTTATGTATAAGTCGCAAATTCTTGACACACCAGCTGACAAGACGCGATCGCAACAAGTTATTAACAAGTGAAGTTGGAAAAATAGTATTATATGTTAGTGTTTGGTGAACGTGTTTTTGTGGTCATTTACTGTAAGTATACAAATAATATATATTTATTTCATATTTAATTTCGTTTTTTCCGCCTAAATGAAATACAGAAAATGACATCGCTAAAGGATATTCTGACTAAATGGCCAGAATATAAAAAATCCACAGGTTTTCGTTTGGTAAGTTACTTTAAAAAACAATAATAATTATTTCTTTCCATATAAATTTCATGAGAAAAATATTGGTTTTTTTTCAGATTGATATGGACTTCAATGGACTTCATCCAGACAGTTCCTCCATCCTAGATAAATGGGAGGAGGAGTCCAAGAAAATTAAAGAATTTTTGATCGAAAGGGTTCAAGACAAAAATATTGCTCACACTTTATCCGCATTAAATGACGCCGATTTTAACAACGGTATTGATGAGAATCAACATTTATTTCAATTGAGTATAATCTTCACTCTTTTCGAAATAGAATTATGCTGCGCTTCAGCTCCTCCGAAGTATTCATGGCTTTTTGGTTCCAACGCAAAGGATACCTAGAGTGAACAGCGTGGGGGAAAAATCTTTTTATAAGCCTACAATAAGAGAATCACAAGCTGCATTCGTTTACGTAGGGCAAAGTGTGCACCAAATTGAGGATCACATAGAATTCCCCACAAAACAGTCAGAACCGATCCAGTCTCTTCTGCTTGTTATAGCTGATAATTCAGAAAAGAGTCGAATATCCAGTCGAATGTGATCAGTTTTGGACATTTATTCAGCAATATTTTTATAGCACTGATACAAGTTTGAAATCAGCGAAATCAGCAAAATCATCCAAAGTTGTCCACATGATTGAGACTTTACAAGGCAATATTAAATTATTCCCTTTTTTTATTCTTTGTACGAATTATGAACTGTGTTGAACAATGTTAATTAGTTTTTATTAAATATTTCGACTTAAGTTTTACCAAAGAAGTGTTTTGAGTTCCCTGCGAACAAATTTATATACCAAGATGTGCAAACAATTTTGTAAGAGATAAGAATTTATGTAAAATAATTATAGTTTATTAATAATAATATTAAAGATATGTACCTAATCCCAAATCGACTGTGTTTTATTAATTTTGTGAGTTCTTTCATTATTATGCCACTTATGGAACATTTTCTACATTACGAACTTATTCATCAAAATAATAAACCTCTTTATAATGTTAAGAACTCGTTCATATAAATTCTAAATTAATTCAGGAGCAAAATAACCCCATTCATCAATATGATGAATTTTTTCATAAATAATATGAATAGACTCGAATGAAACTAGAATGAGATTCATAGCAACAATGAAAATTTTCATTGATGATTAGAAAGTATACAATGCACGTATTCTTCGTAACAATGATTTTCTTTCTGCACTTGTTTCAGTGTGTGAGTGCTAGGTTTGCATCATAAAATTGATGAACGGCTTTTCTTTATGCCAATGAACATCCCCATCGTTTGGAAAAT
Source organism: Nemotelus pantherinus (assembly GCA_963978885.1). Classification (NCBI taxonomy): domain Eukaryota; kingdom Metazoa; phylum Arthropoda; class Insecta; order Diptera; family Stratiomyidae; genus Nemotelus; species Nemotelus pantherinus. The sequence continues at coordinate 52,234,836 of OZ022263.1, read as the reverse complement.
GATGAAATTTTCATTGTAACGATGAAAATTTTCATTAATTATATGTACCTTTTTCGTTCAGTGCAGATTGTTATATTGCCAATACAGTGTTCCAAATTAAGTCAACTTGTTTCTGTCTTCATCAACCGATGGAAATGTTACCAGAATATGTTTTGAAGGTTTTGTATCTTTGCATTAAGTTCATAGCGTAGCTGGACCAAAATTTTGCAAGCTCATGAGCAAGATCAATATTCGAGCTAAACAGATTAGGCCAATGACAAACACGGCGGTTCCCGAGAGGAAAACCGAGTCGGTTTAGCCGTGCATTACATTAGCATTGTGATGGCACACACCACGGTGCGAACCGCCTCTCGGTTTCGGAACCGAGTCGGTAGATGAGAGAAATGACCCACCGACTCGGTTCTTCGAGCGCTTTTCAATTTGTTCATAGCTGCAAAATCCGATCAAGCTGAAATTTTCAGGATGCATTGATGAATACATGGGATATGGGAATGAAAATCTGATAAAAAAATTGATTTTTGAAGAATGGTTAGGACACAGTATTGGAAAATGAAACTCTTGTGGGCACTTAGTTAATAAAAGTGGGCAATTACAGATTTTCAAAGAAAATTAGTTTTAGAATCACTTTGCCCATAATTCATATGTATATACATATACACTTATATATGTAAATACATATATATACATATGTTTGTATACATGACTACTTTTTTCACAAGCATCTATATGATACTCCGACGTAATATGTAACTGGATCGACTCGATAAACGCTTCTGAAAACCGCTGTGTGTGTCAGCCAAACCGAAGCGTTCGACGCTTCGGCGGAACCGAAATGTTTGTCATTGGCCTTAGACTTACCATGGAAATCTAAATTAAGGTAGCTGGATACTTATCGAGGCTATTCATTATCAGCAGATTCCTACCGTAAGAAGATGGCTTATCCTGCACTCTCTTCGGCTGGGTGCTAGAAGAGTATTGCAGCATACCTATGCTTCTCTTTGAAGGTTTTGGTTTACGCTGACGACGTTCTAAACAAACAAGCTAGTGTCATCAAAAAATCATTTATACAAATTGAAGAGTATGCAGAAATAATAGTTATCCGTAAAAAATTAAACAAAATGATCATCATTTCGGTGACATAATATATGAGTTGTAGGAACCCAACGTAAAAAGATTTCGGGTTTTTATGTTTTTAACTATGCTTTTTCGCAAAATGTATTTTGGGTTTATGTGTGGATCGTTTTCCGCAATGGCTGCTTGCATACGGTACATTTTCTGGGACACCACTCCTCCAAAATCAAGAAACTCTCATTTCGTCGTTCGTTTTAGAAAAAATACAAGTAAGGCTCGAAAGCTGTTAAGTGGTCAAAGAATTTGAAATGAAGCCAAGTGACTTTTTATGCATTTAGATGTGTAAAATTATAAGATTTATCTATAATCTGCACTGAGAAAACACATGGCGCCAGACGCCATAATTTATAGACTTCTGGCGCCATGTACATAGTCGATTTAGGGATTGTGATAAAATATAGCGCCACACGCCATAATACATGGCGAAAAGTACATATGCCTACACGCCATGTACTACAGTCTTCCACGCCATGTACATGGCGTGGCGGACTATATTACATGGCGTGGAGAGCTATAGTGCATGGCGTGGAGAGCTATAACACATGGCGTGGAGGACTATACTGAAGGGCGTGGAGGACTATACTGTATGGCGTGGAGGACGATACTGTATGGCGTGGAGGGCTATACTGTATGGCATGGAGGATTATACTGTATGGCGTAGAGGACTATAGTACATGGCGTGGAGGACTATAGTACATGGCGTGAAGGACTATAGTACATGGCGTGGATGACTATAGTACATGGCGTGGAAGACTATAGTACATGGCGTGGAAGACTATAGTACATTGAAGAAGCAAATCAGTCAAATCAGTGCTACTTACCATAAATGAGCACACGGAGAAGTCACTTGCTTGCAACAAACAGGCGCTGGCTGCATTTAGAGTCGCCGAAGAAGCCATTCAATAATATGCGCCCTTAGCCGATTGAGAATGTTGTCGATCTATCGACGATACTCAAGTTTCACTTGCTGACATTTATAGATCCCCTCACACAGTATGGCTGCGAGTTATAATTGGAGTGCCATGAGCCATATTACATGGCTCATGGCACTATGTAATATGGCGTGTGGGGCCATAATTTCTGCGCTGGGAGCTATACTGCATGGCTCAGGGCACTATTTGCATAGCGTGTGGCACCATAAATGCTGCGCCATGTAACATGGGACCACGCGCTATGTAGATTCTGAGATTATGGCGCTGGGAGCCATATTGCATGGCTCAGAGTTAGAGATGGGCAAAATGCCTCATGACACGTGAGGCATAGCTCTTTCTTACAGTGCAGCGCCTGAAAAAAGCACAGCATAGTCTATGAGCGAAAGCTTTCGTTTGAATAAACTTAATGAAATACGAAGCGAACAGTGTACTGAGAGTACGGCGTAATACTGTAAAATACTCTAAAAAAGAGCGATCAGTGGTGTGTCATGAGGCATTTTGCCCATCTCTACTCAGAGTACTATGTACATGGCGTATGGGACCATAAATAATGCGCTATGTTGCATGGCTCTGGGCGCTATGTGGATTTTTTCAGTGTGGGGCTAAGCATGTATGCACCACACTTAAATATTTTTCAAGCTTAAATATAATTTTTTTATCGACATTTCTATTCCAGTTGAATGCTGTTCCACCTGATTATTTGTTATTTTTTTAACTATCATCTTTTTCCGATGAAAATGTGGCCAGTGGCGCATTGTGTGTATGTAAAAAAAGCCTTTTACTTAACTCCCAGCCAATATCTTCATACACAGTTGAAATTAACTTCCTCTTATACAACTGCGTAAAGCACCACAATCTGACCGTGCTGTTACTGTTTCATCGTGCTGTTTGCCTGATGTTCAGCTTAACTTAACCCATTGAAATATCAACCGTAAAACTACAACATACCTCTAGCAAAAATAGATTTGCCAGTTCGTCTACCTCACAGTTTTCCTTGATATTCCAATGTCCTGGCTCCTACAACAGCTGCTTCGTCGAGTCTCGACATCTTATTAAGGAAGGAGTAACCCTTTCAGCGTGAAAAAAAAAATATTTTACGATATTTTTCTTTACGAATATTTATTTTTTTTAGAAATATAGATAGAGCAAATTTATTCAAACCTTATGTACATTATTAATCATCATTTCAATAACATCGTGTATTTTTTTACGCGAAAATTTCGGCAAACAAACCGGTGACAAGGATTTTTCAAGAACGTCTTTGGAAAAAGATGATTTGCGATGTGCATTGTATCTCAACCAAAAATTATCTGAAATAAAAGAACATTTAAATTTAATCAAAGTATCATCACATTCTCCCCCAACGTTCTCTGATTTGAATTTTTTCCATACATAAATTGTTGATGGTAATTTGAAGTGAAAATTGCTATTTTTCACGAAAAATTTGAAAAAAATCCCCTTAATTTAAAAAAAAAATTCTAAAACTTACCGTTGGGGGCAAATATTTGGCATGAAGACAGTGTGTGTTGAGTTTGAAATGAATCGGTAATGTGGTTTTTAAATGGCAGTGAACACGAACTTTTAAAAAATCGTTTTGAGAAAATGGCTACTATATACTCCGAGCTGTCGGAGCTACAATGATAGAGGAGATGGGACTAAATATTCAATAACTTGGAGAGTTTTGCTCTGATTGACTTCAAATTTTGGGACTATATTTTGTAGATGTTTAACTATAATATAAGAAAAGTTCAAACCCTGCTAGTGTGGTTTCAGGAGTCAATATAAAGTCATAGCTCCCAAGCTTTAGGCTTTTTTACAGCTGCAAAGATAACTCAATAATTTTCGAGCTCTTTTGCAGTATTTTTCTTGCATAGGTGTTTGGAGTCCATAAAAGTCCCAGACATTTTATTTTGTTTCTGGGGCTTATAGGGCTTCCATGCAGACTCGGTAGGTCGGAACTTGATACTTCATATTTCTTCGCAAAGAGCAACAAATCCTTTTTGCTCCAGTTGGCCATTAGACCACAAAAAATGTAATTAATGATATAGACTCTCAGAAACGTTGGTGATAAACTTCCCTGATATAGCGATGTCAATTATATACGCAAATTAAAAAGCTACAGTTGATTTTTGTACCAGTGATGACAGAAAATCGCCCTGAAAAGTTCCAGAATCTACCTCTTGCCTGATTATTGAGCTGCCTAGAGAATTTGAAGGCCATCAGTAACTTAAAGTAATTCGTATCAGAAGCGCAACAAATTATATTTTAAGCGACACCGTCAAAGATCCAAGAATAAAGAAAATCAGCAAATTTTTTAAGCAGTATCAGCACAAAATAACAAGGATGGATTTTCCTCTGCAAAAGAAAAGAAAAAAGAAAAAAAAATAAATTTACGGAGTTGCATCGAAAAAAGCTCGGCAGAGCGGTTAAAACTTTTTGTTTCAATTGAAAGACATTGACAACAATCTAAATTAATAATAAAGATCTCGGATAGAACATGGGAAGTTGCTTGAACAGGCGAGAAAAAAGATGTGCGACGAGGTGACCTAAGTTATCGTATATAATCTTATGAAGCATGCAAATAAAATAGTTAGATAATAATCCTAAATAATAATCCTAATAATAGTCCTAAAATCTAAGATGACCAACATTTTTTTTTTGTTTCGATTAAGTGAATCGTCTAGCTTCAATACAAAAAAAAAATCAAAACTTTCTAGCTAAATATTTAAATTTCAGTGTTCTGATATTCTTGGCCACTTCCATTGATTTTTGAAATCATTTGCTAAAAAACACTGATATTATATATTCTCTTTGGGCTCTACCCGTTGGCTAGGAACTGAAAAATTGTTGGGTTGAAACTTTCAGAAACTTTTGAAGTTGGTGTTGTATTCAAAATATGATACAAATCTAACTCAAATTCTTATCGTAAATAAATCCATCCTTAACGGCCAGTTCCAAAAGTGAAATTTGATTGTGTTTACATATTTCAATGAAAGCAGGAAGATATAATAAACTTGCCATAGTGGAATGAATAATGGGTAGCAGTTTCCAATTTCGTTTGGTTGCTTTGCGTTTTGCCGCTCCTATTTTGTTATGCAAGAACATCATTGCATTCAACAAGATATAGATAGAAACAATTTTCTCTTAAGCTTCAATTCTTTACAACTGCAATTAAGTACATTCATAAACCTTCCATACCGTAAAAACAGTAACCAACATCGTTTTCGTCGACCGCAAAAATGAAATAAAATTTAACTGCTTCAGAAACTTGTGGAAAAAACTTTAGTCGCCATACCGCCAATCTCAGAAAATTATTTATGAACCGTGAAGGAAAGTTTGCAAAATTCAAACGTCGCGTCGCTGTATGCATGTCCATTGCATCCGGCGTGAATCTAATTACCACACTCGGTCGAAAACTGCAAGCTTGCTTCGGGAGCCCTGTATACTGGGTCGGCTGCGTCCAGGTTTCGTGTCGTCCCCAAGTAATCATGTGACCTCGGAGTAGCATGTGGAAGCAACCACTGGCTCATTATATTGTTTTGTAGTTCTCATAGCGGAATATTGCATTTTTCTGAGTTGTTGAGCAGCGTTCTTGTAGCGCTAAAGTGGAAAGGAAATGAAACTGAGACCGATATAATTGCTCAGAGATATAGGATATGAGGACATTTTTATTTAATATGATAATGGTGTGGGAGACATACATTTCATTACACAGCAGCGCATGAATTTATGCTGGAAAACTTTAAGTTACCGAAATTTTGCAGTAGGGATAGGATTGGATTTTTTGGTATTCTCAGTATATTTTAAAGGAAACATAAAGTTTGTTTTTCAGATAGTTCTATATTATTAAATATTATTGTTCCAATTATTGTATGATAAATAATTTTAATCTTTTATATTTTCCCCTGTTTGTTATGGGTTTTAAATGAAGCAGTATTATTTTCAACAAGTTATATAGTATTAAATAAATAAATATAGAAATAGATAAAAACATTAACAAAGGTGATATAATACGTTAGGTGGTAGAAAATCAAGGATTCGAGAGCTGATTGTGAACCTTTTGGGGTATAGATTTCACACATGTCGTTCAATATCTTGCAGCATTTGTTTACAGGCTCATTTGCTGCGTATGCTGTTGAATGTGTATATTTTTGAAGTAAATGACAAGACCTGGTGCTCCTGATTGGATTAGCCATCACCATCTTATTGGTCAAATATTAAACACTAGTAACGCTCCTAATGACGACAAATCCGAATCAGACAGAAGCAACAATGCTCCCGGATGAAAGTTGTAGACTTTTCTAGTAAATAATTTTTTGTACAAATTCAAGTCTGTTCTCTTCCAGATGATACAAACGTGTTCAAGAAGAAACCGCACAAGTGGAGAACGACATAGTTACCCATAAGTTACAAAATTCTTTGTCACCTCGTGTTATAAAGATTGGTCTTTTGTCATATTGCATGGAAAAACGAAGTCTTTAATCCAAAATGACCCCATCTCGAGCTAATAAAAAATGTTTTTTTTTTTGTGTTGGAAAAATTTATAGCCTTAAAAATTTATAAACTTAAGAACATTAAGAGAGAGTTTGTCAACAGTGCACCACTCACCTATTGAGTCCCGTTTAGATTGGAAAAATTGTGCTGGTGATTTTGATTGAATGACGCGATAATTTTTCAGATCAGCATAGGGAAAAAATGGGGTGGGGTTATCCCAGTTTACACATAATTATATATTCAAAATATATTTATCTTTTTATAATATACACCAATCAAGAAGGCATGAGCTAGGCCAGCTGCGTTAGTGAGGAAGTGTGAAAAGTGACTCCGAAATTTTGTAGCTTTAGAGTAAGGCTAAAATAATGAACTTTGTACTGAAGTCTGTGTAGATTGATATCCTTTCTCCACCTTGCACGAAAATGTTCGACACTAGTGCTTTAGTCACCTTATTTAATGTTGAGAATTCAGAAGCGAATCAACAAGTAGAAAAGTTTTTTTTCAAAATTGTTTCAGAATGTTTCATTATACGGCAATCTGATAGAGCATCTGCCATCTCTTTTAAATATGGGAGGGTCGTACGAAGACTTCAAATAAGATAAGAAAATTTCTGGAGAATGAGAATTCTTAAAAATAATATGTTGACACACTCACGCAAAAAATTCGGAGGAAGAATATTGGGACCAGTGATGTCACCGCCGAAAGATATTTCTGAAGTAGATATGGGGAAAAAAATGTAGTAAATTAGAGCCTTTTGTAGTAAAATTTGAAAATCAGTTTCCTTTAAATTAAAAACGTAATATACTGGTAAAATCTCTTTTCTAGCCCAAAGATAACAAAACTATCAAAAGATAAAAATTTCTGTGATTTCAATTACAAATGAATTTTTCAGTTCTATAACAAATAACAGTAAATAAACCATTGTTTTTTTCTAAACTTCTTACTTCTCTACATAAGAGCCTTCAAAAAATTTAATCTTGCTGAAAAAATGTATTTGAAGGTCATTTGAAGTCAAGTCATTTGAAGGTTCATATATTTTTTCATCGCTTAATATTTCTCTGGCGAACGAAACGGATGAGACTGTTTGAATACTGAGTTTGTTTCTTTTATCAGTTTTAAAATTCTGCATTTCAGAAAATTTCCTCTCCGCTGCTGCACTGCTATGTGGCAAGCATGTAGTGAGCTAAATTCTTAAAGCAACTTTGCTCTAAAACATTTTCTTTTCTACTCAATGAACTCTAAAAATTTACCACGTCATCACATTGACCATATTTAATATTACTGCTATTTAGCAATCGCCATTCGTTGTTTAGAGTTTCTAAATCACACTTTGTTTTAAATGGAAAAGCACGGAAAACAGGAAGTATAGTACATATAATCTTCAATATTACATTCTCGATACAATACGTAGTAGATTTAACAATGTGAGTAGTGAAGTAGCAAAAACGGCAAAGGCCGAAAAAATGTAGTAAATTTACTACAAATGTAGTAAGGTGACAACACTGATTGGGACCAAGCCCTTTGTTACATTCAAGTTTTAAAATAGCTTTATGAACATCTCCACGCATTATCGCTGTATGGTTCATTAAAACTAATGGAAAGAGTGCAAAAGAGTGAAAATTGCTCGATGAATCACGTACGCTAAAGAGTTCCTGGAAACTTTCGGAAAATAATTCGCACGGATCTATTGGGCTGGAAAGTAAATAGCTGACGATTTTCTCTTATAAATAAAACACATTTTTTTAAATACAAAGAATTAAATTTATTTAATGATATATATGTATTTCATTTTGTTCGATGATTTTTCCCATTTTTCTGGCAACTTCATGATTCCACGTTCATAGAACTTCTGATTTGTATCAGCAAAAAACTGAACCTAGTGCGATCTCACAGCGTCATCATCATTGAAAGTTTTACCATCCAAGGAGTTTTGCAAAGATCGAAATAAATGTTAATCTGATGGAGCAGGGTCAGGACTATATAGTGGATATAAAATCAATTCCCAACCAAGCTCCAATAATTCTTGGCGAATGACCAAAGATATATGTGGCCTAGCGTTGTCCTGGTGAAAAAAGACACCTTTTCGATGGACCAATTCTGACCGTTTTTCGCTGATCGCTGTATTTAATTTGTATAGTTGTTGACAGTACACATCGAAATTAATCGTTTGGTTCGAGACAGCTTAAAATAGACCACACTTTTTCAATCACACAAAATTGAGAGTAAAATCTTCTTTTCGTAGATATCAGCTTTCAAAGTGGATTGTGCTGGCTCATCAATCCTGAACCATGATCGTTTTCGATTGACGTTATTGTAAACAATCCATTTTTCATGGCCAGTTATGATTCGTTTGAAAAAAGGGTCGGATTCATTACGTTTAAGATGCAAATTGCAAGCATTAATGTGCTTCGTTAAATGAATTTCTTGAATGAATGTCAAGCTTTTTAAAGAACTTCACAAGTTTTAAATGTTTCTCAATTGCTGTATGTGACACATTCAATATGACGATCCAACTCAATTATGGCTTTAATTTGATCATCATCAAGCTCATCTGGTCAACCTGATCGTTGAGTGAAAAAACTCCAGAATGAAATTTGTCAAACCAATACCGGCACTGTTTTTCTTTTAAGACTTCCTCAAAAAGCACATCAGGTTACTTTTTAGCAGCTTTCGCTGTGTTCTTTCCTTTACGGAAATAAAAAAGTAAAATATGACTTATGCTCGTTTTTACACTCCATATTAAAACTGACACCAAACTAATACCTTTTAATAAAAATACGCACAATTTGTTTCTAAAGCAAAGTATCATTAACAGTTAACAAATGTCAAGAGGAAAAAAATATATGTATGAAATCGGCAATTACTTAGTTGCCAACTCAATAGAAAAGAAAAAGACGTGAAATGGTTCAAGAACACTGACGATGGTGGTTAAATGCTTTAAATTTCTAATTAAAATCATCTTTATTTTCCTTTCGGATTATATTTTCACCAATTGTATTGACGTAATTATGTGACATTGTTGTTCGTGATTAACTTGAAAATATAATAATTAATAGATTGACTGTTATAGCTTGAAGAATTGACTATTACTGTGTCGAACGATGACAGTTTTTCGAGTGATTTGTCACCGTGACATCTTTAGCAGTCGTAATGGACTTAAAGACAAATCCATTCAGCTGATGCTCGCATGTGGAATATTTATGTGTCGTATCTTGATGCAAACGGTGGATATTAGAAACAAATGCACAATAGTCTACATGTTATGTTATTAAAGAATTATTTTAATTACCAATGTTAGTATTAGTTAGTTGAATATTTGAATCGATCGCTTGTTTTTGAACCTTTGTCATTTTTTTCAAACTAGTAAACCATTCAAAATACATTTAATCAATCTGATATTTGCAATAGTTTTTTATTTCTGAGAATGCTATTACAAGAAGTTTAGAAGATTTATGCAAAAGTTTTTTTATTTCTGAGAATGCTATTACAAGAAGCATTTGGGAATCACATTTGGAAATGAGACTTTTTCTTGAATAGTAATATTTTCCGTATTTGAAATTTCACACAAGATAATGTAATTCTCAATTCTAATTCACAAAGTATAAATTCCTTAATTTGTCGCAGCAAGTATTTTTTCATTTTTGATATGATAAACCAATATATTACAGGTTCATTATTATTCCAGCGCAATCCAAAATTTGTTTTCCTTTTTGAAGCTTTGAAATGCTCAAAATAAAGTAAAAATCATTTCATTTCGTATTTTCGTTGCCCTAAACGTCGGAAAACAACTAAATTTTTATATCTTTAATGAATCAGTGCATACAATACTATTTTAATTCATCAATGCATAGTTAAGATATATGTAGCTCAGTGCAGAGGAAACAACCTGAAACTGGCCATTATTTACAGTATTATTTCTAAACATTTGATTTGTAGTTTTCGATTGGTAAATATTCTTGCAACACAGTAGTAATATTTTAATTTAAATCAATTTTTTCCTTTTTGAAGCTAGATTTATTTATTTTATTCGACATATATCGACATTTCGAGGGTAATCTGCCCTCTTCTTCAGTGTCTATTGAAGAGGGCAGATTACCCTCGAAATATCGATATATGTCGAATAAAATAAATAAATCTAGCTTCAAAAAGGAAAAAATTGATTTAAATTAAAATATTTTCACAAGCTAGGAAAAAATTGGTACACAATTAAAATAGTAGTAATATTTACTAATATTTACTTTACTTTGAAATCAAAACACTTTTCCCCAAATGGTTTCAATTCTGGCATTTGTCACGCTGCTGCGATGTTCGATGCTTAATCATTCTTCATACATTTCGTTACTTTTAACACCCGTTCAGAAATTCATCATAGTGTAATCCTACTTCTTTTACGCTTAATTCCGGCACACCATTCCGATTTCTGAACGATGTACCGGAAAAAAACCCAAAGAACAAATCTACTCAGTGAAGATAAATTTCCTGACATTTGTACTTCTTACTGCCGTTGTTTTCATCCACATTTTTTCATTTCACAGCTCTCTTATCGCCAAACAAATCGGTAGTAACTAAACGAGGCTTTAAGCCAACCGGTGTTATCTGGGTTGTGCCAGGGAAAGGGAGAATCCATTCATCAAGATTAAAATGAGTACGATTTGTTCCTTAAGTGCTTTACCCGTTTTCGGGCGCCAACTGATTTGTTTTGGGGTTTTTGAAGAATGACTGACCGAAGCTTTGGCTGCCGATTTGACTTTTATGAAAGTGTTAATACTGGTTGATGGTACAATAAGAAATTCCGAGAAGGCTTTGTGCTTTGTAAATGAAACTTAAAGGAAAATATTTAAAATATGTAAATTGGTTCATCGAAGTATCTCAGTGAAAGTGAATATGGTGCTCGAAAGCTATTCTTAGTCTTATCTTCTTGAGTATTATTTTCTTCCAGCTAGAGAAAATGAAATTTTTATAATTTTCTATTGTAAAATAATTCGTTTTTACCTTTATCGTTTGGACAACTATCTCAATTCCTCTTCCACTTTGCCACTTGAAAATGTTTCATTATGTTACATTAAATATTGACTCAAAGGATCTTTGATGGAAACTTCATCATCATTGTACTAGCAACATTCAACTGAACAACAAAAACCACTCAAATTTGTCCAGCACATACTATGCTTCTACTGTCTGTCATATTCCTTTCTTCAAAGTCACAAAAGCGAGTTCCTCGTAGGTTTCCTAAGATGGAGCACAAGGACAAAGTGTTGGCCAGTACAACGAATAAAGAAAATGAGTTGTAAGACTTACTCAACCGCTGCATACCGTTAACTGTTTTCATTTTTGAAAAAGGCTTCCGCAAGAAAATTTGTGATTTTGCCTTCCAGGCACCTACAAATGATTTCTGCGCTGCGTGCTTTTGTGCTGAGTGCTCTGAGTCATAAAGCTAGTATAGTAGATTTCTTTGTGATGTCGAGAAGTAATACTAAATTCTATGTGACAATGAAGCTACTATAGTCTGCTTGGAAGGGAATAATTCATATTTTTTATTTTTATACAATTGCGATGCTAAGAAAATAATGTCTGAATAGACAGAACAGGCTTTTGACGAAATCCTACAATATCAGTCACCTTGACACAGTACAAAATTTTCATGTAAATAAAATTCTGGCTGGAAAATGTCTGCGTGTGACGACAACGTAAAAAAATTTCAATTATACATTTCCACTTTTAGCTGAAAAGAAATAATCTCTTGCAATCTATCAGATCTTTCATTGAATCTCCACTAATCGATTTCGCCCACATATACCATCCCGCGCCGTGTCTTAGCTCTTTCGTAATTTAAAAATGTGCTATAGATTTTTTTTTATAGCGTAAATCAACCCAAAACCAACGGCAATTTTTATTTGAATTTGTGGGTGGATATGTTTTCATGGAAAAGGTAACTTTAAGATTTTATCGTGTGCAATCATCCTGAATCAGTACACGTGAATAATCCAAGGATCAAGGACTAGGATATATCACCTCGTAAAATTGCTAGTATAACGGGTTTCCACTTTTCTTGGTATCGCAGAAAAGATGTGGTATAAAGGCTGAAGCGAACTTACTTTCACGACTCGCATTAATCCTTTTTAATCGTGATATATTCAACGTTGAAATATATGAGACTGCTACCATACCTGGTCGTATATTTATTTTACAAAGAAGATATGTAGCTGATAAAAACGTTATTATTTTTACGCTGGTTTAAGGTCAAAGTGTGCTGTGGAAAAGATTATGTACTTTCGTTGCTGAGATATGATTAAATTCGCACTGATTCATAGTTTCAGTGCTTTGACTCATCTTAAACTGAAAACTAAACCTTATGAAACCATTCATGCACTCCACTTTAATCATGAGCATAAACCTTTATTTCTGGAAGGTTTTTTTTCATTCTCATGCTTATAAGTTTCAAAAACTTAGCAACCAGCTTCGAAAAGCATATGGTCCAACTGCAAGATAACATCCAAACGTGGTAAGAAATAAACGATTCTGGATAACATGTCTGTTGAAAACGTCAAGAAACAATTCAATTTAACATTTTCTTCTCTCACGTTAATTTTGGAATTTAATTCTTAAAAGTTTTGGTTTTTGCTTTTCATTTCTATTGACGTAAAATTTGTGCTTAAACCCATACTAAAAGCTAAATATTATTCTGATTCTAAATCACAATTAAATCTTTTTCAAAACACGTACTTTTTAAAGTAATATTTTATTAATACGTCGTAACTTCTAAATAAAGGCTATATCGGGAAATAATAGCTTGCCATGAATAACTAGATAGAATGACATCAAAAATGTTATAAACAAAGGAAATGAACAAAAAAATAATTGAAACTCAACATATGAATTAACTTGCTTTCTTTATAGGTAGTTAGCCCACGTTGGGCGCCACAGAATGATAAATTTTTTTTAAGCAAGTGTGATAAAAACATAACAATAGTGAACACCATTAGTAACATTCTAAGATGCGTTTCACTTATTTTACAATTTACAAGCAGAAAATAGGAGATCAGAGCAGTTGCAGCAGAGATCGCAATTTTACTATTATCGAATTATGTGTAATTATTTTCCAACTTTGCTGCGGTGAAATTTAGTTGAAAATTTATATACCAGTCTTAAGTAAAATAAATAAGAGTTTTTTTGAACCTGACTTAAATTCTTAGAAAGTTTACAAATCAGTTTTTGTATTGCGTCAGAAAGGAGTGATTGTCAGGGATTGTAACCAATAAACGTTGCCATTTGTTCACCAACAAAAGAAAAATATAATAACGAAGGTAATCATCAGAATAGATTTTTATAAGTTAATCAACTTCCCGCTGAAAATCGCAGAACCTTTCACTCTTGCTGCTCTTAGTGAGTTCTTGCTGCTCGTAATGAGTCCTCATCTGATAAATTTTAGTGCACTTACACATTACTTTCTAGCGAAGACTTGAAAAATTCATTTGAATCTTATATTTTGATACTTCTGTTGTTCTTAGTACAAAAATGTTATATCTTTACAGCATAAAACACTTACATTGTGATGCAAACAGTAATGAACTGAACAAATAGTTGCTGAAACTGGTATCTGTGTAGGTTTCAATCTCCATGGAAATGATTGAAACCTAAATCGAATGAAAGAGCTCACTTTAAAGAGAAAAGCTAAATTGCAAAACTTAAGCTGACACTGCTTCTAGAAATTTATACTCACAATTCTACTTTGCCTCAACAATAGCCAAAATTAGCTTTAAGTCCGTAGTGTGCTGCAAAATTCCTATTCGAATAAAATAAAATAAGACAGACATATCACCTTAGCCACTTCAAATTGGTTGAGCTCAATCTCCTGAAAGCAGGCCATTAGCTAATCAGTGATTTTTTCTAACAAAAAAAGAGGCTTAACTATTCATTAGAGTTCGGTGCAAAAATAAATGTTAAAACCGAACCCACATTTAACTTTGCACTCGGAAATAAAAAAAAACCTGAAAAGCAGGGTTTCGCAAAGTCACCAATGTATAAATTGAAAAAATCAGAAACATGAAAGAATCAAGAACAAAAGATAGAACAATAAAAGGTATGTTCCCGTTCCACGATTAATTGCGTTTAATCGCGATTAATTGCAATGAAGCTGTTCCCGTACTCCGTTTTACTGAAAACTGAAAATTTCCCCTCTTTCAGTAGTTTCAGTAGGGTCTGAGCTACTGAAAAATACTGAAAAGTGTCAAACGGAGTAAATATTTTCAAATGTGCGCGGCAAGCAACATCTTTTTGGCGTAATGTTGCTATGAAGGTCCAATATTTTTGTGGCGATAATTTATTACCGCTTAGGATGACTTTATAATCACTATTGTTCTCCCAAAAACCGAAAACTGACACTTTCGGTTGTCAATTTTCAGGAAATACAATGAGAGCGTTCCCGTACTTTTCATGAAATTCCCCACCACATGATTCAGGAAAATTCAGTAAAATTAAGTTACTGAAAGTACGGGAACAGACCTAAAATTAAATCTTTTTCAAATCACAATTAAATCTTTTTCAAAACTCGTACCTTTTAAAGTAAAATTTTATAAATACGTTGTAACTTCTAAAAAAAAAGCTTTATTGGCCATGAACGACTAGATACACTGACATCAAAAATTTTACAAGTAAAAGAAATGAACAAAAAATAATCAAAACTCAACTTATGAATTATCTTGCTTTCTTCATAGGTAGTTGGCTCACGTTGGGCGCCATAAAATGATACGTTTTTTCTAAGCAAGTGTGATAAAAATATAACAACAGTAAACACCATTAGTAACATTTTAAGATGCATTTCGCTTATTTTATAATTTACAAGTAGAAAATAGGAGATCAGAGCAGTTCCAGCAGAGATCGCAATTTTACTATTAGGTATCGAATGGTCTTCATAGATATTTTTTTATGAAATATATTTATTTATTAGACTTTTCGTTTGCGAGATATTACCACGTAATATAAATTACAACAAAAGATATCTAAAATATTTACCTAAATGGTTTCTTGGCAACGTTGAGTGAACTTGCAACACAATTGCAAAAAATTTTTCACTGAATTGCACCGCGCATCTGACTTTTGCGTTTTTAGCACTGACTTTATGATTTTTAAATGTAAATAATGATGAAAAGATCAAATATATAGTAGCTTCTTGATGCAGATTCCAATCTAATATGCTCCAAATAATATATATTGAACGTTCATTATTACACTTCCAAACTTAGCTGACTTTTTGTTCAATTTATTTCTGTTTAAAAATCTTATTTATTCTTTCTATTTTAGAAATTCTCCAAGGGTTCAATCTTCTCGATGCCATCAAATTTGATCCCGAGGAGCATGTTGAATTCACCGAAGGTCCAGACAGTTTTCCGACGTATGTTTTTAAATCACAGTCCGAAGTCAAATCTCCATATCGGACTATCTTGCCTGAAAATTTGAAACAATTCGCTATAATGGCACACTTCCGACCGGAAACACGATCTGGAGGTTTCTTGTTCAGTGTTGTCAACCCTTTGGACACTGTCGTACAGCTTGGAATTCATCTATCAACGGCGACAACAGACAAATGGAACACCACACTCATCTACACTGATCCTATGGAACGAATGAGCAAAAAACTTGTATCGTTCGAAATACCGTATGCTAAAAAGTGGCAACGAATAACTTTCGTTGTACGCTTCAAGGAAGTGGAATTTTATTACAATTGCAACCGGACGGCAACGCAAACTGTTGAAAGAATCCCGGAAGAGATGACTTTCGATTCTGCTTCAACATTGTATTTGGCGCAAGCTGGCTCGATTTTAAAAGGTCGCTTTGAGGTAAGTCTTCTAAATTGGCATTTGCTAGCATTTATCGTCTGCACTGGACAATGTTCTGTCATGAGAAATAAACACCGAAAAAGTAAAAAAAAAAAGTACAGCGAAAATTCAAAGAATCATTTTTAAATGCTCTCTATTCGAAGAAATTATAGGCCCGAATATAAATATTGCTGCAAGTGTGAGCTGTTTATGTGCAATCGCAATCGCAATCAACGAAAAAGTTGAATCATTCGAGTTTATTGTTTGAAGCTCATATGCTTCGGAAGTAAATGATACGCAACACGTTTACAGCCATTACGAAAGACTTCTGCATCATTATGCTCAACTTTAGTCGTGTTCTAATTGCCCGAAATCAAAATAAACTGATACTAAAAACTCTCAAAAGCCCAACGTATGCAAAACAATCCGCTTCTCTTAGCTTTATTGAAGAGTGTCGGTCCAGCGAATATTTGTTTTCGTCTCAGCGATTCATTTTCTTTTCTATCTTTATCTGATTCGTAAGATACAAGATGCAGCGGTACTTGTGAAAAAACTTGCCTACGCTTACACTTAAAAAGTCATTTCTTGAAAGCGAGCTTAAGTGAAATGGGAAGCAAAAGAACATGAAATACATCTTGAATCTAATTATAGGAAATAACTTGATTTATCCTGGAGTGAAGAAGTGGCCATTCATCTGCGTGTACTTGCTAAGTACTCGGAAGCGTAATCCGCACGGCGGTCTTAAATCATCAGTTCTCGAGTTTAAGTTCAATTAGTCGATCAATAGCTCTACTTGCTAGTTGAACGCAATGAAATCACACTCATTGTAGGGCGAATAGAGGATAATAAGACACAAAACCATTTTTTTTTATTGGTTCCACTTAAAAGCGAAATTATGTTGGATGTGCACCAGATCTACGATTCCAGGATGACCATTGCTAATGGAATTTAATTTTCGAGTTGAATGTTCAATTGGGGTGTATGTTGAGTGTATTTATTCTACAGCATCCCGTCTCGAACTAGTCCTATACATTATTCAAAGTCTAGCATTGCTTCCAATGTAAAATGTTTAGCCGAACTAACTACAAACCAAACCATTCTATAGACGAGTATCTGATCCACTATCCTCAAATGAGAATTTCGAACACTATTGATTTTCGAAGACCAAATGCAATCGTAAATATTTGATGAATGTCGAACACTTCTAATTACCATAATAACTCATTGATAACTCTCCACGCAGCACGGTCTAAATATCTAGAGCTGATTTTTCCATTGATACATTGAATTGAATGAGCAAATAAAATACATATACATGTTTGCGAAATGCTAATTGCAATTCACAAAATTCGCACAAAATATTCAATTCTGCAGGTGGATGCTTCATGTGTTGGGCAAATGTGAATTTTGCTAGAATGGTATGCAAATCGATAGTTGGTGCGTCGATTGGCGAGTATGTTGGAAAATCGAATTTGTTGCAACCATATTTTAAACGGATTTCCTGGATCAATTCAGTTAATTAAATACTGATGTAATACGTTTCAGTACAATATTTGAAAGATTGTTTGGATTAGAATGAAAAGCACATGCCTATGTTTTGCGTTTTTTGGCTCGATACATGTATTTATATACCTGTTCTTTCAGCTGAATAGAGAAAACTGTTTTTTTTTTCTAAAAAAAGCTGTGTTGATGCTTCCGGTTCAATTAGATACTAAAATATGGAAGAAGCCGAGTCGACTTTGAATTCTTTTATTGTTATATGTATATACCTCTCAAGTATAAATGTTTTGATCGCGAAACTTAGTGTTGCTGAGCTGTCGTTGGATAAAAAAATCTGAAATAGTGTGTGAAAGTCTGAATAGTTTTCGGGAAATATTGTATAAATATGTAAGAAGATTATATTTACAATAAAATATTTTTAGCCCTTTGGCCATATGCGTAATATATTTCTGTGGAATCAAAGTTTGTGTACGGGGGAACTCACGATCAGATAATTAAATCCAGATGAAATTCAGCGCCTGTATTTGTCGTTAGTAGGACCAAGCCTGATAAACGTTATTTGAAAATGTAAGCAACCCTGTGGCAGTGGTATTATCTTAAGAAAAAAAAAATACTGTTTGCTGTATAGCTTCCGAGTTTAACGAAATTCACACAGTAGATATAGCTTGATGAGAGCTAGGTTTAAAACCAAGGGATGCAAAAAACAATCATGATCTTTTAGTGAAAATTAACACCAACAATTTCAGTTTAGAAAATTTTGAAGTTACCGTGGGCGGTAACACTAAAAATCTTTCTATTTTAAAATTCGTTTTCGTGGAATTTCACAGGGTGGGTAAGTCTCAATGAAAAGCAGATTTAGCATACTTTTGATTGAAATGTTTGCGAAGGGTTACCAGCTCCAAGCATTTTATTATGTTCATAACAACAGATCCTACCATCAAATTTTCATAGGATAGACTAACGTTCAAATTTTCCAAGCTTTCGGGAATACTTCGGATGGCAACCCCAAAAACCTCTTTGCCCGTTTAGATTTCAATACAACCATCCTTCAATGCAGTTTGGTTGTAGTAAGGAGCACGAAATCCCTTTATTTTTCTTCGAAAATCAATCTTTCTAGTGGTTCTTATGCGCTAGAGTTTTTATCCAATCATCATTGACTGATGGGCATAGAAAAAAAAGTATATTGCACTAAATATATAGATATTACGTAAATTATTTATTTATTGAAAATAGTTTGATTTCCAAGGCGAAAAAATTGAATATTGATTTAATATTGTTCATTAAGCTGAACATAAACACATTAATTTTTTTTAAAAATATAAACACATTGATTTCACGTTATCCAGCTCGTAAAATAAAGATTATTTCATTGAAGAATTCTACTGGGTGTTCGAAAAACGACACGTTCATATTTCATTTACGAGGATGGAATGAATAGTTTGTGCATAAAAAATAATTGCTTTTAGTTAAAATCTATTTTATTTTAAAATAAATTCTTCCATAGCTTTCAGATACATGTTCTAACTTTGCAGCTTCCGGATACATGTTTTAACCGTGTATAATGTCATATAAATTCGAATACCAAAGTGATTTACTGTTTATATCTGAAACCAAAAATTTTCTTTCTCATAGTTTCACAAAAAAAAGTCCCGTTATCAGTCCAAATGCTATAACAAAAAATGCAATTTGTATCAGTCATATTTAGATAGTGTATGGATCTTGAACTAATTGTTAAAAAATTTGTGAAAGGAATGAAACCTTTTGAATTTTTTCGGGACCGACGAAAAGTTGTGATAAAGCGGAACTTCATATATAAAACAATCAAACGTTATAAGGAAATATTCCCTGTCAAGTATCGTAAGAGAAGTGGACGTCCAAGCACTGAGCGTACTAGGCAATGCATTTAGATCGTAAGAGAGCAGATTCGTAGAAAAGAAAGCCGTTCGGTGAGAAAAATAGCTGCGACATTGAGAATCCCAAAGTCTTCAGCACAATTATTACTCACCAAGTATCTAGGAGCAAACCGTTATATAAAGCAGCAAATTCATGAAGCTTCAGGCTCATATAAGCGAAAAAGAGCTACTAGAGTTGAAACCATACTTGCTTGAGTTCGTGTTTTCCGATGAAAATCTATTCATTTTCGAACAACCACACAATCCACAAAATGATCGTTTGTGGGCGGTCAGGATGGAGGACATTTCCGAAAATGAAGTTTATGTGCCCAGATATTCAAATTCATCCTCAGTCATGGCTTGGGGCTGTTTTTGTGGTAGATGCACCAATGGTAGGCTTGTTACCATTGTTTTTATTGAAAAACGTGGGAAGGTCAACGTTGAATATTACGAAAAGCAAGTTTTTGAAGCAGTTGTCCTTCCAAGCTGTAAAAAGTTATTTGAAGATGATTATTACTGCTTTCAAGAAGACGGAGCCTTCACACACCGCGAATGTAGTTCAGAGGTGGTTAACTGATAACTTAAGCGACTTTTTACCAAAAAATGAATGGCCTCCAAGTAGCCCAGATTTAAATCCTTTGGATTTCTATGCTTGGGGCTATTGAGTAGCAAAACTCAGGGACCAAAAAATCAATCGTTTAGAGCAGTTCAAGCAAGCAACATGTCTTCGAAATTTATTAGGAAATGCCCATGGAAAACGTTCGTTCGTTCGTTTTTTTTGAAAAAAGATTCTTATTGGTAAAAAAGCAAAATGAGGTATTATCAAAAAACATTTATAGTAGGTTTTTTCACCATTAAATTTCAATAAAAATCGTGGCAAAATATTGCATATTTGTTCTTATATCCCAATATCTTTTAGTATTCAAATATGTTGGACACCTTGTAGTTCTGTCCCTTCACTAAAGAATGATCCTGAAAGTTCTGCAAAATACCAATCCACGGCTACCATGGACCCATTATTTGAAGAAAAAAATATTCAAGAGACAATTTTTTCGAGCTTGGAACAAGGTAATAATCACCGGAAACCGAATCTGGTGTTATGTTCAAGCAATTCGTACTTTGATTCGTTGAATTTCGCCATCGTGAAATTGGCAAGGATCGATCCTTGTGGGATGTTTTTGTTAATATGACATTTCTGACTGATATGGTTCACTTGTTTTTCCACTATTTCCCTTTGTAGCAAGTAGTTTTTACTAACAGACTTAAACTTCATGCAAGTGGTATACTTTTCAAATCGTTGAAGCAGAATTGAATGATTAATGGTGTCTAAAGCCTGAAAAAATGTGCACTACGAGGTAGCTCTTATCCAATTGGTGGTCAACAAAGCGCACTGCATCCAAAGTAGACGTTATAGTGCTACTGTGCTCTTGAAAGCCGCACTGAATTGGAGCTAAAATTGATGTTTCCTTAAAGAATTTAAATATGCGAACATTTATGACTCTTTCGAAAATTCTTGCTTATTAGTGCTGCGGGACGATAATTTGAGTGATTTGAAGGGTCACCTTCTTTGAAGATTGATGTCGATATTGAAAATGTAAGGCATGTAGGGAAAGCTTCTTTGAGCATTTTGATAAGTTCTGGTGTAATATTGTCTAGGTCCATAGGAACGGTGCATTTCAGGTGTATACATGTATGCTTATTCATTGGGAACATATAAATATTCCTTATTCTTTTACATCCCTATATTATTAAGGATAACTCCACTGATATTATTGGCAGTTAGATAGATATTCAAATCGTTGAATTTATAACGAATGCTTCTTATATTAGCGAGTAATATTTTTGATGACCTATTTAGATTGTTTATGGTGTAAAAGCTAAGGGTTTGTTAGTCGATTTAATGTTGGTTGATTGTAAGCATTTTTTTTTGTGAATTCAATGACATGATTGTCACAGGAACTAAAGCCGATCAACTTTTGAAGTGGGCGATGCTAAAAATGTGGCCTTATTTCGCGTGGATTGGCGATCTCACACGCCACTGGGATCAAATATTAAGAAAGCATGGCGATCATCATCAAAATATCCTCTCAAGTGCGGTCAGAAGGTACCAAAAAAAAATTCTAGACACACTCGAGTGGGCCATACTAGAAGCAAAGAATTTCACCTTATGCTTTGAAGCAGACGAAGCCTTTTACGTAAGCAACGTTGATGATTTCGACTTGCGACTGTTCTTCGACAGGGATAATTGTCTTATCCCGAACGAACCACGAATCCTGACTGCAATACAAAAAAGAAACTACAAGCAAGGATTTAATAACAAAAATTACCGACAGCCAACAACGTGACATCTGACAACGGAGATGTCAACAAACGGCGAGCACATGTTGGCGGAACGCCAGAGAACGAGTCAAATGCAATAGTGCTATGCCTCGTTGAAAGTGTATCGACCGCGATGCACTTGAAGTGGATTAGTACGATGCATATCAGGGAAACGGATTGCCCAGAACCCCGCAGAAGCTTTCCTGCGAAGTGATCAAGTGTTGGATCGGTCTCTTGGACCTTCACCGGGATAAGTATCAGTCGAGCATCTTGGGATCTCACTACTGATACTAGATTGAATTCTCGTTTTTCATATCTGACAAGTGAAAGATGCTGGCTGTGGAAACTTTTCTACACTCCGCATCAAAATGATAAGACACCCCTGAAATTTTCCCATTTCTCAATGCCAATAAGAGGTAGTCATATAGTACATGCAAGGAATGTTCAGAATGTTTAACGTAATGGCTACTTCAACTAATATTCTAGGAATTTTTCGTATTTACGTGGAAAAAAGGTGCTTCAAAAAGATAGGACAGCTGAAGGAATTTAATAAAAAATCTGTATTTAAAGATAAATTAAAGTATATTATTTTATGCTTTAATAATGTGTTGCCTTTTCTTGTTTTGCTAAAGCAGTTATCATTTGATTTGGTAGAGATTTATATAAATTTTTCAGATATTTCTGCGGAATTAGCCTCCAAGCTTTTTGTATGGCATGTTTTAGCTCCTGGATTGAATTGAACTGTTTATTGCCCCAATGCACAGCACGGGATAGTTGACTCCAAGCATGCTCTATAACATTTAAATCTGGAGATCTAGCTGGCCATGGTAAAATCTTAATATTTTTGGAGGAAAAGTATTCCTTAACAATACGCGCTGTATGCACTGCTGTGTTATCTTGTTGAAAGATAAAGTCCTCTTTAGAAATCCTTGTTGCATGTGTCCTGATTTGTTCATCTATTAATTTTATGTAATCCGGACTTTTCATTTTTCCACCCACAAAGCAGATTTCGGTCTTCCCTTTGTATACGATCCCTGCCCTTACCATGATATTTCCACCACCCATTTGTCTGCGAACTTTGAAAAGGCGATCTTTCCTTAAATCATGAAAATAATATGACCAACCGTCGGGTTCATCCAAGGTGAATCTTTTCTCATCCGTAAATATGACTTTCTCCCATCTTTTCTTCCACCTTACATGTTCCCGAGCGAATTTCAACCGTTCCTCAATATGCTTTTTTGTTTGCGGTGGTTCTCTAAGAAGTTTACTTCGTTGAATAAAGGATGTTTTTTTTTCAAAAGACGTTGGACATTTAAAATGTTTGTGTTCACACCAGCTTTTTTCGCAATTTGTCTCGCTGTTGCTGCTGAGTTTGACGCTGCTCGTAATATCGACCGCTTTTCACGATCACGTAGTGCACTAGGTCTGCCTGGACTCTTCTTTTATATATTCGAATTGTGAACGTTGGTGTTTTCGATAATTAAGAGACTCTTTTAGTACAAAACCGAAACCGGCTTTTTCTTTCGCGGCTTCGGCCACCAAGCTAGTTTCGGTTTAAATGAGTGGCGCCCGATCCACCCCATTTTCGTGAGAAACGGCCGTTCAAAACTAACCGCCTCTCCATCCCAACGATGACTTAGGGTGCCCGAGAAGTGTACGATAGTAAATAATGGTATAACCTTATTTGTTTTTGGAAAATGTTTTGTAGCAAAATTCTAGTTGATTGATCTTAACTTCAATTTGCTAAGCCATTGCCACACGAACTGTGAGAGTACCTTTTACGCACGTTTGCTCTTCAATTACTGAATAGCACAACATGGAATGTGTTCTGATTTCCGTTGCTGATGCAAATTTTGGACATCTATAAGAATCATCTTTCCGGCTTTTACGACCACGTTTAAATTCAGTAGCTTAATGGCGTGTTTCAAAGTTTATAGCCTCCAATATACTTTGAATGATCGTTCACAAATTTAAATTGCTTTTAAACCTTCCGAAACAAAAATTTTAACTGCAGCACTATATTCAACTTTTTCCATTATAAAAAAAAACTACAGATACGTCGACACTAAATGGCTTGTAAACTAAGATTGATTTAGCACCGAAAGAAACTTTATACACCTACATTTTTATGAAAATAGTACGAACAATTCAAATAAAAAAATTGGTGCTAATAGTGGCGCAGTCTATTGTCGAACACCGAAAACTTTTATCCATTATTTTGATCAATTTTTCATCAAACCCCTGATACTGTTTCATTTTCAAAGTGTCAGCAAATTGGTGTATTACAATGATAATTGAATCCTTGTATATACGATTAATAAAATCTAAGCATAATGTACCTGTTGACAATATTTCTTCCATGAGAAAGTGAATTATTTTCTTTTAGGTGCCAATAAACTGAGCACTGAATTTTTATTACCTTGAGCTTCGATATAATCAAAAGCGAAAATTCAGTATTAAGGAGCTTTTTGGTGAAATGCTCGGGAAAAGTTATTCCGAAAATATGTTTTGTGTCCTGCTGGAAGAATTAACTTAGAAATTTTAAAACAATTGTACATGATCTGTTTGAAGCAAACTGTATTAAGTAGCTGAAAATCATATTTACAGACAACGCATCGTTTTCAGCTAGTGGAGTACACTCGAAAATATTCACACGTTAGTTTTTCACAATTAAATATGTAGAAATCGTTCAATGATTGCAATTTGGTGTCAATCGAAGTCGCACATCGAGCAGGAGTCTATCATTGTGATTTTTTCTTCAAAGGATAATAACCTCACCCCATCGAATTGCTCTAATAAGAGAACGCTAACACTGTGCTGCGAAAATTCTCCACTACGACAACAACGCCACCATATGAATTCTTTAGCTACAATTCCCATTCCCAACTGTAGGAATGTGCCCCCAAGTTGAATCATAATCACGCATGATCCCCGTGAAGGGGATGTCTACGCTTAACTCCGCCAGCGCCACCGGTTCTCCGAGTAGAAACCTGCAGAACTACAGAATCCTATTTACGAGTTTTCTGGAGATAAGAGTCCGAAGCAAAACGAAAAATCCTCTTCGACGAGGAGAACTCCACATCACGCTCCACGAGACCCTGGAGCATGTCTGATAAGAACACATTCGAGCTCCGTGCTGATACTGCCGTAGCAATTACAATAGCGAGAGGAAAACGATGTGTGGCTTTTCCATGCTATACACCAGCAACGGCAGGCTGAATGATAAAATTTTTCACTTTTCTTTCTCGGAGAAAACTCTTTCGGTGAAATTGGAAATTTCAGTCTTGAATCGCGTTGCGGCGTGTTAAGGTGATACTTGAAGATAACCCGCCACATGAGCGGGCCGATAGGACAATTTCTTGGAGTTTGTTTCGTGGTATCCGCGTGTGTCGGCATTTTGTGAGAACACTAGGCACAGTTAAGTTTCGGTGAAATGATAAATGCTCAGAAGTTACGCGTGAACTATTGTCAAGGAGCGACAGGAAAAGGAATACATTCACTTGAAATTTCCGTAATTCATTGAAAAAAATTCCGAAATTTCTCGCTAGACAAGTGTTTGTGCTGAAGTTGTAGTAAGCTGCGGCTCGCAAAATGATTTTAAAGATTGCCCGCGATATGTAAGATACAGCAGGACTTAATGTCTTCATTAGTGGCGATACGAACTCGTGAAAATGCTGTTAAACGTTGAATATCGGTACCGCGTAACCGGGGAAAAAGCAAGTCGATTGATGAACGGTATGCGTTTCAAATACGGATAATCATGGTTTGAATCTCGGCGCAGGGATCATTCAACATCCATGTCCAGTAATGATCAATGCGGGAATCGTCACAGTGCTCAACATATATCGTATTCATAACCAAACCACTGCCGGTGATATTTCTTAGGCTCGTGATATCAATCATCTCTGCTCAGTGCCGACTGAGATGGTGTGTGAAGTTTGCTTTTAATTGAAAACTGAAGAGAGGTGTTTATGTCAATTCCAGACCTATTCAATTAACTTTATTTTGTTATTGGATCGAAAGTGCAAAGTAGTCTTGTTCGGAAGAGAATATGTTTAGTATTGTTGGCGATGCGAATATGCAATTAGAGTTGAAGTGATTAGTGCAATTCTGATAGGAAATTAAGAAATAGCTTGTTCAAGTTTAATTTAAATGTGATATTAAATTTAAGTGTAGTAAATCTGTTACAAGCTCTTTTAAGCAGAGCATCAAAGGTTAATGTTGCATTGCAAAGCACTTTCTTGTATATAGTAGATAATTGTTTTCAAGACCAAATAAGATTTTTAGGCTAGCGCCAGATCATTCCCTTTCTGCTTAGCCGTTAATAATATTGCCCCAATTTTAACACTCCCTTTGATGTAAGTAAGTTCTTTGCGTGCGTGCGGGTGAAATGCTTAGAATTTAGCGAATATTTTCCATATTATTGTGCGTGAAATGGCACGTGCAGGGCTAATAAGCTACAACAACGACCGAAACATATCGAGTGGATCGATCAAACTCACATTTTTCGCGGGAAATGCGAAAAGTTGAACCGAATAACTCAACGAATTGGACGAGTAATAGAAAATTAAAGAGTCCGCATCTAAAGGAAACCTTGAAAGTATTTGCAGAGAAAATGAGCCGTATCTGATTATAATCGAAGTGTGTGGGTGCAATCATATTTGAAAAGTTTATTACACATTCAATATGGAAGTGCTGTGATGTGAAAAAATCACTACTGCATTTCGTGGTAATAAAAGTGAATGCGAATCATAATTATCTGTCGTGCGTGTCTTTTTTGAATAAAGATTAGTGTGATTCGTATAATATACGTGTGTAATCATGGCTATGGTGGTATCGGGCCGTGCCAAGGCCGTTATAACAGCCTTAGTCGCGTTTTTCCTTCTCGGTGTAGTGCTTGTGACCGGCTCGACGAAGGGATGGTTCATCTCGCAACGGTATCACGGTGAACGTGTTGCTGCTAGGATACAGGTATGCTATCGTTATATCTTATTACTTAGCGATACTTCTTCGACGGTTGTGAGCAACGCTGAGTGTGTTGCCTTACCGTTAAGTATACACAATTAATTTTTATGTGGGTACCTATAACCCATCAAATGAATTTGATGAGATATGGTGGTGACAGTAAACAAAAAGCAAAGAAGACAGCTAAAATGAGCATAATATTTCGTGCTTACGTCTAATGAACTCAATTTCGTCCCACATGAGTAAGGAGTGACGGGATTCTAGCAACTTTCAAAACTGATCATAATTAATGAGACTAATCATCTCAAACTCGAGCGTATAATACCAACTACACTGTCTGACTAGATGTTTCAACAGATATCTACTATTTCGTTTATAATATTCAAGCTGATTGTTTGGTAACTAAATGATAGTAAATGGTGCATTTTTTACGTGTACTGTGTAAAATTTTCAATGCGCTTGAATACATTTTTGTTTGATTTTTGAGATAAAATTCTATTCAAAATTCACACTTTATTCAACAAGCGAAGAACGTACTCTCAGGTTGACATTATCTACCAATTTTAATTGGAACTGCCATCGGATCAGTATCGAACCACTGAAATTAAAAGTCAAAAAGCCTAGGCACATACTTGAATATTACCAATGAAAATCATTATGATGATGTTGATGACGTTGATGCTGATGAGAACGATGATGCTGATGATGATACTCCCGTCATGAAATTTATTAATACTCTTCAAGGAAAGCAGGTTGCAGGAAGGAGATGCCATCAAGTAGGATATGTATGTAGAAATATGTGTTTGGTATACCGCGTATGTATATGTAAGTAGGTACTATGGAAACGGGGCGATATCCATGAGAATATGCTGGAAAAAGGGGGAGAAAAAAGAGTTCTTGATCTGATTTAATCGAACTATCACCGTGAGTTTGGATTGTAACTTAGCAACAGTTTATTAATGTTTCCTTCCATTATAAGGAGTGGATGCTTACAGTTTTAGTGAAACTCGATATTTATCCCTACTACTTTCACCCAATTTTCGTTTGACCGGATATTTAATACATAGGACTATATTGGCTAGATTAATCAATATATTAATGTTTGGACTTATCTTACAATTTCCACCGCTTTCCTTGATAATATTTTTTCAAAAAAAACTAGCATTTTAAAGGCAATGTTCATTGATTAAGATGTCATCTAGTGGAACTGAAGACTCTACTGTGACATAAATTTATGTCCAAACTGAAGTTCCAAGTAGCAATTCTGAAATATGCGCACCAAAAGCAAATTGATCTATGACAAGAAAAAAATTACCAGGCAAAATTAATTATAGCTTCTAAATATAGATATCTAATGTTTTAGTTCAGTTCTAAAATTCACGAACATTGGTTGATTATCTGGTTATAAGACTGTATGAAAAAAATTCTACAATTTAAAATCATCTTAATCGCTGAATTTTTAAAATTTGAACATAATACTTTCGTTTTGCAAAGTAAAAGAATTCATTGGAAAAATAAAAAGAGAATATTTTACATAGTTTAAATACCTATCGTTTTGATCTTGTAAAATTGATGCACACTTAGCGCCTGGGAACAGATCCAAACAAATATTAATATAAAATTAATTGAACCAACTCTATACAAACTGTCTAATATTAGACAGTTTGTGTGTGCTACAAATTTTACCTTAATACAAATTAAGGTCGACCATCAGTCGAAAGCAATGTCAAATCAATTATTTGTTTGAGTGACTTATTTACATTTTGCAATATTAAGCAGAAGACGTGTCAACTTTAAAATTTTATGATCGAACTCCGCAAAAGGCTTTCTATTAGCTTTGGTGCAAATAATCGGATTTCATTAAAATGTTGTTTTGAATGGTTCCCAGATTTTTGCCTTCCGAAAAACATAGAACTAGACCAAACTTCAAAAAGGACGCCTTGTTTACTACCATTAGGAGAAAAGCTATGGTGTAGTGCTTACTAGTAATTTATTCTCTAATATTTTTATTTTATCTTTGAATTATTGTATTCTCAAGTCACAATTCGAAATGCTGTAAAACTTTCTTTGAGTTTTCTAGACAGGCCGTAAGGAGGTATTTAGTTTCACGTCCTGCCATACCAACAAAAAAAAAACATTGATTTTTTTACTGTGAAAAACGGCTGTTAAAAAATGGACGATATATGAATTCGATAAAAATCCGTAAGGCTAAAAGCAAAATACATAAATGTCGTAATTCTATCCTTGAAAAATTCTGAAAATACATGGCATAAGCCGTGCAATTTTAACAAAACACCTGAGAGCAAGACCATAGAAACTAAGGATTGCCAAAGTGAAACACTAATTTTCCCCGAAAACCACTAAATATGACAGCACAGAAGAGAAGAGATCTTTATATAGTATCAAATAGAGACAAGCAAATGATATTTTCATTGTAGTTTTTTTTACGATGCCGAAAAAAATAAAATAGAAGCGCATGAAAATATTTGATTTTCCGAATTTTGAGAAATACGATCTGAATTTAGTAGAAAGAGAACGTTGAAAAGAACCAATAGAGGACCAGAAATAAACAAATACAATGGTTTTAGATAATTTAGTGGTCATTTTGAATACTATTAAACCATTTTCTTCTTGAATTCAACTAAAGCAAAATATTTTTTTAAAAATACAATAATAATGCTTCTGTCAGTAATGACCTTTTAAGTATATTTCGAAACACATTGAAAAACCTTCCAAAAGAAGAGTTTGCATAGCTTTCTGCTTTTGTGATGCGATAGTAATAAAGCAAAAATCAAAAACAAGCTTTCGGAAAAATCTAAAGAATATAGATTATGGATTTGGAAATTGCCTTTAATGGAAACATTATCGGCTCTTAGGTAGAAAGAAATATTCCAGACTTTTTATTATAACGAGGATTTCATTATTGACATTTTTTGTTAGTTATAAAAAGCATTTTGAATAATGTGAATTTTTATATTATTAATGCAGTCAGAAAAACCTGCTTCGATGATGAATTCTTGAACATAAATTATAAAAAATTCAATTGAACCTGACTCACTGGCTGACATATTGCATCCTTTGCTTGTTGGGTTCAAAAACAAAACAGCTAAATTTAAAAAATGGTAAATATAAAAGTTACTGAAAGAACCCGAGTTGAATCAGCAATGAAATGAGTCGTTGAGCAAACCACTCCACACTCGACCCATTGTTAACAGAATGTAGTCGGTTAGCTTTAGCTTCCATACCTGTACTGGCCTGTAGTAAGATAACTGTGCTAGTGTTACTTACTTTGTAAAAACAGCTGCTAATCTTCAAGACCGTGCTATCCGATTTTGTTGAACACCTTTTCCCGAGTTACCTTTACCAGCTATCAAAATATTCGGCTCTCTCATTGAGAGCAGAATCAGCAGTTAACACCCCGAAAGTGAATCAACTGATGATTGTTTAAGAAGTTATACGCAGTCGAAAGACTGATAAAATCGATTACCGAAGCATTTTTCCTGGAAAGTCTTTTTGACTGATTCATGTAAAAACTGCGGGAACTTTAAGCTTTGAATAGCTGTTTCTAAAACTGCTACAGCTGATCTCTGGAAGATCCTCTAAAAAAATGCGCCTCGCGATAAGCACTTTATTTCTGGATTTAATAATCTAAAATGAAAAAAAAACCAAGACAAATTTTTTTTAAATATTCTTTATTATCTTCATTATCTAGTGATTAATCGAACAAATAAGTAAAAGAAAAAAACCTTTGATCAATCACTACAAAATTATTGATAAAACTTTTGTGAAAATATGCTACGTTTGCTTTGGAAAATCGGTAAAACTCGAATAAGTCCCCCATTTATATGCTGGCTTTTTTTCCTCCTCCTTTAAAGCAGCACTACTAAATACCTCTATAACTTCTGTTTTCTCCCGTTCCTCTCCTCCCTTATCCATGTTTAGTACCAATCCTTTGGAAGTTAAAACTCCTATGCACACCTTATATTCTAATGCTAGTTCTGGTCCTGACGGTATTCCCAATATGCTTGTAAAATCCCTCTCATCCTCCCTTTGTGTTCCTTTGGCTATCCTTTTCAACAGTAGCCTTGCATCTGGTGTATTTCCTTTTTTATGGAAATTCCCAATATTTTCCCAATCTTCAAATCTGCTGACGCATTTGTGATTTCCAACTACCGTCTTAAATCCCTCCTCTGCTGTTTTAGTAAACTTCTTGAACGTCTTGTCTGTAATAGAGTTTTTCAAATTCTCTAACCTTTACTACAACCATGCTCCTGAGCAGCATGATTTCGCCAAGGGCCGTTCTACTACGATCAATCTTATGGTGTCATTAATTCATTTGCTGCTGCCTTCGATTTTCAACGTCAAGTTGACGTAATTTATACCAACGTTTCGAAGGTTTTTGATTCTGTGAACAATAACCTGCTGCTCAATAAACTTGAGCTGTTTGGTATTTTTGCTCCCTTCCTATCCTGGTTTTCCTCCTATATTCATAGCATAGTCGTCCTTGCAGAGTTACTTTAAACGGTTCGATTTCTTTTCGTATATATCCCGCATCCGGAGTTCTTCAAGCATCTATCCTTGGCTCCTTACTTTTTATCTTTTTGTTCAATGACCTTCCCCCTTTTATCAGCTCCTCCTTCCTTTTGTATGCGGATGACTTAAAATTATTCAAGGCAATCTAGTCTGCGGATGATTATCACCAATTGCAAGCTGATTTGTTTGTCCTTAATCACGGATTCCAAAACAAACTCGTACCACTAAACATTTTGGTGTGTCCCCAAATGTCATTCTCATATAAAAATGTTTCACATGTGTCCTCGTATTCTTTATCTGGTGTTTTTCTATCAGTTGTTCAGCATTTTAAAAACCTTGGCGTGGTGTTTGATTCTAAATTGAAATGTGAATTTCATGTCATGAATATCATGGTCAGGTCTTCTAAGATTGCTGGTTTTGTCTTGCGCTCTGCGTTTATATTTACCGGCATTGCCACCTGTATTTATTTATTTGTCTCCTTAGTACTAAGTATTCTGAAGTACATATTGCAAATCTGGTCTCCTTGCTTTCAAAATTTATCTGACGCCATTGAATCAGTTCAGCGTAAGTTCACTCGCTCGTTGTTTTTTAAATTCAGCATCATTGATTGTCCCTACTCCTCTCGTCTTTCCATTTTTCATATGTCCTCATTGGAATCGACTAGATTGTTCGTCGATGAGTGTTTTCTTTTCAAACTTTGCCAAGGCTTTTTTTGGTCAGATCTTGGCTCCCAGTCCTAGTCGATCATCAGAGGTTTTGTTCTATTCCGTTTTCTCGTACGGAAGTATATTTTCATTCACCTTTGTTACGTCTGCCTACAATGTACAATGCTCTTAAGCTTGGTTCTCTCCCGCAATCTTTTTTAGAATTTAAGAATGTACTTATCTTGAACTGCATTTCAACCTAAATTGTAATTTTTTGTCGTTATTAGTAAATTACTTAATTCTTTCTTATATTAATTTTTTTAATATGTTTTATTTTCATTCTTGACGCTATAATTGGAGTATATCTGTAGCTCAATGGATAATAAATAAATAAGTAAAGAGCCGTTAAAATATAATAAAATTGTCTAACGGCTACGGGGGGCACGTAGTCGAGGTTAGCCGAAAAATCTTTCTCACGTTTTGCTCAAAAGTTTTGAACAAACCGCGTTCAAATGTTCAAAAGCATTTTACACTAAGTAAATTATTTCTTTTTTGCTTACTCTGAGTTGCTTATTCCATGTCCAGCCTTCCATTCCTTCTAATAGTCCGATTTAGTGTCTTCGATAATCCAATTTGGTGTCGAAAAAGCATGTGGATTTTCTTCAACAAATCTCATTGTCAGCTTAATATTTTCCTTCACACTCTGCACATTTATCATCGCTGCCATTAGAAAATAACTTTGCTTTTGAAGTTATGATGTAATTTGCCGTGGCATGCGAATAATTTAGTTCAAAATGTTGACTTAATTTTTCGGTTTGCAATTTTTGACAAAGAATGTTTTAATTGATTTAGCTACTATTTGAGCTTTAATAAAACCCGTTTCTCTTTTTCAAAGTGCATTGCATTTTCTTAAATTAATTAAACATTCCTAAACAGAGGTATTATTTTGGTAGGTCACGTTTCTTTTTTTGCAAATAAAAAAACAGCAAGGGCATTTGACTTTAAGTTCTTGTTTAGTTTTTGCACTGTACAGAATATTCTGTTCTTGCCAATTCATATCAAGAAAGCAGTTATTATTGCAATTAAATAAACTTTGATATCATCAAACAACTTAAGGGGGCATAACACCTTCACATTTTCAAAAAATCGATTTATTTGTTTTGATAGAATATGTTATAATGAAGCTTTAAAAACATGATTTTAATAATATAAAATTGAAATTCTAAAAAAAAAACTTTTGTCAGCATATATAGCGAAGCGCGCCAAGGTAATTTTTTCTATGATTTTCATTTACTTCACTATACCGCTGCATCGACTTTCTCTTAGTAACAACTGCTTAATATATACAGCTGTAAAAGTAGAGGGAAACATTTTGGGATACTAGTATTACCTATATATATGTTATGTATGCAACCCTCGATTTTCGAAAAAAAACATCGCCATTTTGTTATTTTTCGACCAAATTTTTTTCTCTTAGTTCATTACAAGGCCGCTTTAATACTGATTAAAATCCCTTTGATGCTTCTTTTCCTGACTTTTCTGAGGGCAGTTATCGTGCACGCCGTGATTTTTTGGTGTTTTTTCAAAAAAAAATTGGAGCAGACGACAGAGGGCCAACAACAATTTTGAAACAATTATTTTGTATAGAGAATAAAGAATATGGACAAAGTTTCACTAAGACATGTCTTTTTATTCAATGAAAAACTAACCTTTGAAACAAAAAATTATTTTTTCAATTTGAAGGTACTTTGTCCCCTTAAGGGTTTTCTGTTTTCTGTTGCTGTGACTTTGATAATTTTGTATGTTGATAACTTTGTATTTTGGTATTTTCCGATAACTGTAATGTTCTTTCATTCCCATTCGTTTTACTTTTGGTGTGCTTAATGTATCAAAAGCGTCGTTTGCTTCACCCTAAGCCGTTTTTGTCAAACGAAATTTTAATAGAATAAATTGCATAACGACTTCGAACACAAGCTTAATAAAAACGAATACTTAAACGAATACTATGGAAAACCCTATCAGTAAAAACCCTATCAAACAGTATTATACAGACTCCAACCTACTTGATGTCCTTGAAACATTAAATTTTTTACGCTGTTCGCACTTGTAGTATCCATTTAAGTTTACATAATGTAGAGAAACTCTTGAAAACGAGGAAATTGTACGTAAACACCGATTTTTTTCAGTTCGAACCACTTGGAGTTTTCTCATTGAATATTTTCTTCAGTTTCGATTCAAACCGCAATTCCGTTATGGTGAAAACTCTCAATGAGTAGGTTGAAGACGTACGACTCATCCAATATGCTTCTTCCGCCCCATTGAATAATACCTACTCGATTTTCAATTTCTGCATGATAATAATACAGCACGTCGCTTTTCCGGTGAAATAAGATGTTCTTATGGATGCCTATTTCTTTTGCACTACAAAAACATAATTAACACAATTTACACCCACAAAGATGTAGTATGCAGTCGATCCTAAGCAGACTCGTTTAAATATGTTTATAAATGTTCTAATATTTATTGTTTGATGTACCATAAAAAATTCATGATTTTCGCGATACCTGTTTATAAACTCAAGTAGAATAAAAACACTCAGTGTTAAGTGATTGATATGCTAGCTGAAAATAAACATTAGTTTCGTGATTGGGTGATTTTCTTCGGGAGGAAATTTTCATTGAAATTGATTTGATTAGTTGTTAATGACGGATAGCACATCCCGGGTAGCTGTCATCAAGTGGACTAAGATAAATTTGTTTTTGGTGCAATGCTGTTAATTTTCATGCTTTTATAATTATTGAACTGAGCCTATTTACAGTCGAACGTAAATGACCATCCATCGAATGAAGGGGCATTTGAGATATCACTAGAAATTACTCTTGGTATTTACTAGTATCAAGTGTGAAATTATTTGACATGATGTGTCATCTTGAAAAAACCACCGAGAAAAATAAAATCGTACAACTTCCGATACGGTCATCAGATTTTTACGAGATTCATACAGTGTGTGGACCTTAGTGTGCGACAAATTTGGCAAATTTAACATTTACAAATTGGGATTGGACTGCCATTTATGGTTATTTTGTTTTCATATTTTTACTAAGAGATGTTAGCATTGAGTATACAAAAGTGGCAAACTTCAACTAGGCACACTTTAAAATAAAAAAAAAAAGCTTAAAAATTTGAGATTTCAAACGCAGAAACCCAATATGGCACTGCTGTTTTTATTTGAAGCTCAGTGTTACCTGATTACGAGATCGTATCATGCTATGTATGAGTTTATCTATTATTATTACTATTTAGTGTCTAAATCAACAGATACAAATCCAATTAAAAACTAGACAAGGAGCAAACTCATTTGTAAAAGAAAAAAAAAACGAAAAATAAAAGAGACTATAAACTAAAATTAAAATTATACCAAGTATAAAAAGGCAGTGAAATCTAATCACAATTCAACACAGATATTAAATCAAAAATTCAGAAAATTAGTTCATTTCACACTCTTAATTTATTTTTAAAAGTGCGAAACGAAGGAGGAAGAGGACCAATATTCAAAAACTCTAGCGCACCTGAACCGCTAGAAAAAAAAGACGTAATACACTGTTTTGTAGAATCATATCAACCATTCCTTATCCAAAGCAACAAAACTAAACTATAACACAAATGATGAAAATGTTCAGTGCTGGCAACACTTTCCCAACGAAGCAGCAATAAGTTTACCATAACAAGGTCATACTCAAATCAACTTATCCTTTGAATTTCGTTCTCATCGGAGGATTTCATCGAAAGTTTCAGCGGTTAAACGTTGTTTGAGGCTGCCATCCGAAAAATGTTCAAAACTCGGAAAATTTAAAAATTGATTCCTTATTTTTATTGCAAATGCTTTGCATATGAGAACGTAATTTGAAGCATCTGTTAGTGCAATATTTACGGAAATGGCTAATGCTGGTTAGCCTGTGTCAGCAGCAAAGCAAAATATATACCAAATCTGCTTCACGTTAAGCTAAACCCAACCAGTAAATTTCGTTTCGATTGAATCAGTGCGCTGGAAGTTAAACGGGTGAAAAGAATTTTAGGGTTACCACCCTCAAAACTTTTCAACTTTTTAAAGCGTTAATATTTGTTGCTAATTTTCATTGCAGGATCATTTCCATTTGCAAATCTAATGACATAATCGCTCAGTAAAGAAATTAAACAAAATTACAAAAATGGTTATAGCTGGCAGCCCTTTCATGATTTATGTACGAAATTCCTAAAACATTTGGATCACATTGAGATCTATTAACTGCAAGAACTTTGTTTTGATTTCATGCCTGGACCCGAAGTTATAGGGAAAAAAGATTTATTTTACTGAGCAAATTTGCAAGATTTGGTAGACAAAAATCACCATAGCTGGCAACTCTAGTCTAATTTTTCAACCAAATTTTCACTAAATGTTATCTTAAATAAGATCCAAATATTGTGTGCATTTCGTTTAAATGTGATGGCTGAATCGGAAGTTATAGGCCAAAAACCAGTTTTTTTCTAAGTGATTTTTCAAGATGGTACCACTGCCACAGGGTTGCCCGCATTTCAGAATCACTTCTATCAAACCTGGTCCTAGTTAATACCAACATGTCCTGTAAATTTCATTATGATCGAATAATCCGGTCGTCAGTTCTCGTGACCAGAACTTTCGAGTGCTAAAAATAGAGGTAATTTGGTGATACATTGCCGTTCTTGTGCAAATCGGAATTTTGAAAATTTCAATTTGACGTGATGGACAAAGGTTAAAATTTATCAATGAATTGAATTTTTTATAAAAATCAAAAATCAAAAATTTTTCACGAGGGTCAATGGTTTGAAAGATTTTTTTTCAGGAGCCTGCCGTAGCTACAGGGTTACCCACACTACCTTGGAAATCCATGTGTGTTAAGTTTTAGTCAAGACCAATACGTTCTGCAAATTTCACGATGATCCAATGTTTTTGTCAGAAGTAATGACAAATCAAAATTTGAAAAAAATCCTTGCCTACTTTTAGGCACGCTGCACCCACACACGGCTCAAAATTTCCAATTCTTTATCATAGGCAAGCTAAAAACATAATAAGTTTTCATTTCCAATCCTTCTTTTTAAGAAAAATTTACACTGCTTGGAAATATAGGAGTACCTCAAAAGTCACTAAAACGCTCGCCGCCGCCAAAATGTTTAAGATATCTGAATTTCAGCAAGTCATGGACCTACCTACTATATACATCTACGTCCTCCGAAAATTTCAGCTCAATCGGATCGGCGACTCCAGAGATTATCTCTATTAATCGATTTGCTGATATATATATATATATATATATATATATATATATATATATATATATATATATATATATATATATATATATATATATATATATATATATATATATATATATATATATATATATATATATATATATGTATAAAAATTGAATACTAATTTTCTTCGAAAATTAGTAAAAATTATGCTACCTAGGCAAGCGTCAAAGTGGAGAGTAAAAATATACATAAGTGCGAGCAAAAGATAAGTTGAGGGTAAATGAAGACCTGGTAAAACGTACCGGGTCACGAGCAGAAAACTGCGCTCTGGGGATATATGTAATAGAACCAGTAATCATTTTGTAAAGGAGACATTCATTCAAATACACTCTGCGTGAAAAGAGAGTAGGGATCTCAAGGATTGAAAAATGCATACTCAGTAGGGAATGCGGAGCTTGAGGAATAGTGAGTTTGTAAATCTACGTTGTACAGGCGCAACAGCATCAATTAAGAAACGATAATGAGGACACCAAATTTGGCAACAATATTTGATGACACTACGCACGCAGGAGATGTACAGACGTACACACGAGGAAATATCAGTAAAAGGTCTGGACGCCCTTAGAATGAAGCCGCACAAGCGCGAGGCCTTGAATGTGACACGCAAAATGTGGACATCAAATTTTAATTTAGTGTCAAACCCAGCACCAAGGTCCATGAAATTATCAATTGGATTGAGGAAAAATCCAAGGATAGAATAGGAAAACGTGATGTGGGATAATTTACATGTGGAAGACATCTGGAAACATTTAGTAGCATTAAGGGAATTACAATTGACAGAGCACCAGTTACCCAGATCAGGCAGGTCATCCTACTGCTAGAAGCAGTCATCCACTGACTCAATCACCCTGAAAATTTTCAGATCGTCAGCGTACAAGAGACAAGGGGAGTTGAAGAGCGGAGGAAGATCATTTATAAAGAGGAAGAGAAGCAGAGGACAAGTAGGATAAAAGGGGGAAGAAGAACATGCGTGAAACGTTACAAAACAAGCACGATCACGAAGGTATGAGGGAAACTAGCAACGAAGCTGACCCGAAATATTGAAACCATCGAGCTTTGAGAGGAGGATTTTCGAGAGTCAAAAGCCTTGCCAAAGTCTGTATATACTACATCCACTTGCTTTTGCTGGTCAAATGCAGAGCCAACAGTATTGGTGTACGAAAGTAAGTTGGAATCTGTTGACCTACTTTTGACGAACCCATGTTGCTCAGAAGCGAGAAAACGTTCAATTAGAGGATAAACCCTATTGTATTGGATATGGGACGATAATTGGAGACGCAGGATGAATATCCGGCTTTAAGGTTGGGAAAAATATTTACGGACTTCCAGGAAGAAGGAAACGTACAGCAAGAAATGATAATGTTAAAGAGGACAAATAAAGAAGCACACAAAGATGATGACAGTGACTTTGCAAATATGTAAGGTAAGCCGTCGGGTCCGCAGCTAGCGCTTCTATCTAGGTTAGCAAGCAAACCTTCGATCTCCAACGGGTTCGTTAAAAACAAACAAAAACTATTAATATCTAAAGCGGGGATATTATCAGAGAAAGATGGATTAGGTTGGGAGCTCACATATTTCTTTAAGCGAGGAAGCAGACAAATCGTTTAGGTGCATCAGAGAAGGGATAGAGAAAGATTTTTCAAGGGAACGGATATGGGACCAGAAGGGTTTCTGTTGACAGGATGATATGGAGGCTTCAATTTGGCCACTTATCGCATCTTTAACCATCTTTTAAGCATACGAGCGTAAATTTTTATAGCTCAGTAAATCAGCCAATAAGCCCGAGCTTTGAAATCTACGACGCGCCATGTTTCTGGCTTTAACAGCACATATCACGTCAACAGTTAGCCAAGGCGGATCAATACTTCTTCGAACACGAAAAGTTGAGTGTGACAGAAAATAATATTAGACAAGAAATCATAGAACGGATGAAGGCCATCATCAACATTTAGACCCCTGAAAAAAGCAAAACAGTTAGCAGCATTAATTACATTGGAAATGGAAGTAAAGTCAGCTTTAACAAAAATTATAACGCAGCGCAGAGGTATTTTTATTCTTAGGGAATGATTTGATTTATATAACAAGAGGTGGATGGTGATGATCAGGGCTGACATAAAATGACAAAGTAGCACATAAACGAAGAGACGACAAAGGAGAGTTAGTAAAAGCAAAATTAAGTATTCTGTTATTAACATTAGGCAAATTATTCAACCGCCAAAAAGAGCATAGAGAGAAAAAGGAAGATGTAGCTAAAGAAACATTGCTCCTCGATTAAATTTCAGTCGAAGTTGTATCCCAGACTAAGCTGCGAACATTAAAAACATCACACAAAAGAACGAAAGAAGAGGGGTAGAAGGAGTAAACAAACTAGGAAATCTCCATAAAAAAGCGTTCATAAACAACAGTAAGACTGTTACATGGGATATAAATCGAGAATACAAACAATGCAGTAGATGAAGTAACGGATATATGAACAAAGATACATTCAACAATAGGAGAAAGTATGAAGTCGGTACAGGAGTACACGCTAAATGTATTGCGAACAGCAATTAAAACAACGCCGCTGTCAGATAAACGACTGGCTGAGCGATTACGATTTTTGTAGAAGACAGTAAAAAGGGGTAAAATTTCGTGATTGAAAATATCCCCTGTCAGCCAGGTTTCAGATAAGCATATTATGTCGTCAGACCCGATAGTTGAAGAAATGTTAAGCTCAAAAGTTTTGGTCCTCAACCCCCCAACGTTTTGATAATAAACTTCAGGTTAACCTATAAGTAAGATTTTTTTCACCGGTTTTCGTTGAAAATTTCCAGAACTTTTTGATTGGTTGACTGGCGCTTGGTTGACTGGTGCACGAGTCCGACCTTCCCCAAAATTCACAAGGCGCCGGCGAAGTTCAAAGGTCTTGATTAGAATACCAGTGGGCCAGAAGTCAATGTGACCAACAAAACTATGAGTGGCTGGAAGAGTCAGTTTAAATGATCCCACAAAACGATCGTTGGAAGTTAGCTTTTTGCAAAACACGCTCATGAAACTTCCCAGTTTACGATGTATATATTTCATAATGTTGCCTTCAGATGTATCAGCAGAGACTCGAGATAAAAACAGCTGCAGAGGAGCATTAAATGTTCAATAAAAATAATTTTTGAGATCACGATATATCCCCTTAACCTAAAGCTAATTTAATTTTTATTCATGCAAAAAAATATTCTACTTTTTCTCCATTTCCACGGTCCATTGTTCGATGTTCGCTGTCCATTGTTCGGTGGCTACGCTGGTATTGAAAAACTTTTCAGTATCTCCTGCCAATATCGCTTGTTTATAAAGCTACTCAGCTCCACTCAAACAATATGCGAAACACCATTTCTCAATATCTTTCATAAAAAGTTTTTGTAATCTGAAAGACATCTCTCAAACTTTCCTCAAAGATTATAAAATCTTAAACCGCATTTACATAGCTTTGATTAATATTTTCAATGAGAAGCATAATACCGTACCGTAGACGAATTTCACCGTGAGAAATATTATTTTCAATTTTGTTTGTCTCAAACAACCACAACTCACGATTTCAAGCAACTTCCTGTCAAATCGCTTCGTCTTTCCGAAAGCCAACTTCCATCATCCTTCTTAAAACTAATTTTAAAGATCCACCTCTAGGCGGCACAGATTCAATGGATAATCACTTGGATTTGAAAATTCAAGTACAAAACTTTCCAATAATGCCGACTCTAAGATGCACGGCAGCATTTTACTTTCGTCCTTGTGCTCTGTATCTACTAGTTCCCATCCAGACTATCTTAGCACCATGTAACCGGCAACTCTTTGTTCATTCTCTCTCGCGTTCGCTGTGTCTTCTCTCCGCAACAGAAACCTAGCTCCGACACAAAACTGTTGTAGGTAGGTGCGGCACCTATATAGTTGAATTTAGTGCACAAAAGGATTAACAAGTTTAATCTCACGTTGAGAGCTTAGCTAAGAGAATATGCCTTTCGAGTCGAGTTGAACTGAAGAATAACTGAATAACAGCATTTTCCGTTCCTCAAACTTTGTTTTAAATATTGTGTTGCTCTCTCTTGTCATGAATGAGGAAATGGTTGGGGTTGTTTCTTATAGCACGGATTAAAGAGTTCGTAAAAATGCTAAAGCGAAAAGTAATGTGAATCGCTGTAAGCTTTCTTCTATCCTTCCTACTTATGCTTAAAGTGAGATAGTATATTGTATAGATAGTAAGATGGTGGGAAGTGTACAGCTGATGCATTTTTTGCGAAAAGAATCGCTAGTTGGAAAAATGTACAATAGGGATGGAATTACTATTTAATGTGCTTAGTTTTTCTCCTGAAACAAAGGGCTGAATTTGAATGTTTGCTCACATCTTGGAAGATGAGTATTCTCATGACATGTGACAGAATCCACGAGTCATATCACAGTTAATCGATACTACTCAGTTTTAAAAAGATACTCAATATTTGTAAAATAATTTTAACGCAGCTGTGAATAATGATCGAAAAATATTTAAAAATGCTTTTACTTGGACTACTTTCACTTGGGCCCTTGAGTAATTTTTTTACCTATATAACTTTAAGGTTTTGAAATAAGTGCAATAAAATGATTTGTAATGTAACGCATTTAAAAACGATATTCTTGCGACAAATATATTCTCAGTTATTACGACGAAAAGTTATAGTTTTGTAAGGACTTTTGCAAATTTGTTTTTGATGTTTGGTACAAATATCGAGGATTTAAAGCTGTTCAAATAAAATTTGATTGCGCTTTGTTCTTCTTTCCGCTAGTTTTTACCGTTTTCAAAAGCACTTACGCGTCTTGAAATAATTTAAGGTGACAGAAAACAGTCAAATAATCTATCTTTTTGAAGTTAGTTAGCTGCTAAGGCTTTAAATACTTCTATTATTTTCTTATTTTATTCATTTTTGTTCACTATTTTCATATTATTTCTCCAATCAGAGAAACAATATTAAATTCGGAAATTTTTCTTTCAAATGTTCACTTTTGTTTCCGATCAAGGATTTACTAAGCTATTGAAATTTCACTATTACAATATTTTGGTGGGGTTGTTTGCTTGCAGCTCGTAATTTTAATGATGGGCCCTATTTCGAGAGTCACCTCACGTGAGATCTCTCGTCACCTCGAAAGTCACGTCACCTACGAACCGGTATTCTGAGAGTCACGTGAAGTGACTCTAGGTGAGGTGACTACGAATTTGTGTTTGAATGGCAATGCCTGAACATTGACGTTTGAAATTTACTACGTCCGTACACACTGACGTCGACCGATTCTCGTTCGATCACCGAAGTTAAGCAGTGTTGGGCGCGGTCAGTACTTAGATGAGGGACGGCT
Source organism: Nemotelus pantherinus (assembly GCA_963978885.1). Taxonomy (NCBI): domain Eukaryota; kingdom Metazoa; phylum Arthropoda; class Insecta; order Diptera; family Stratiomyidae; genus Nemotelus; species Nemotelus pantherinus. Next base: position 52,191,925 of record OZ022263.1, on the reverse strand, counting down.
TGGGAACACCGCATCTCCCTCCCTTTATATCACAAGTGCAGCTTACTTTGAATAGAATAAAAACAAAATTAAAGTTCAAATGGAAGTAAGGAAAATCGAACGCAAACAGGAAATTCCCAGCGATAAGCAAATGACTAGTGAAATAAAAAAGAACACGGTTTTTACAAGTGGATCAGGTATACTAAAACTTTCCACACAAGATTGAAAATATAGTGATTAGGAAAAAGTATTGGTGAATATTAAAACTGGTTTTTATGTTTGCGCTGTGCTGTTTCAGGCTTTGTGGATGACTCTCCATCAGTTCAATAAGGCATTCGAATTGTCGCTTGTTGGTTACTTTTTACCTAATAAAAATCAAAAATTCCGAAAAAAAAACAAGATAAATAAATACGAGAAGACAATGGAGGACACACTAAAGAAAAACAACCGATCAAACATAAAACACCCCAAATATTAACACACAACAACCGAATCATAAACATGCGAGCTTAATATTTATCAGGGAAATCGTCTAACGGCTATGGAAAACACGTAGTCGAGTTTAGCCGCATTATTCAAATAAAAATATATAAATATCTTCAAAATAAGATTCGCTTACTTTTTTTTTCATGATTCACGATTCAAACCTCTTCAAAAATCCTTCTTCATTTTATTCAAAATATCAATTTATATCACTTCTATCTACAATAGGGCATTAATCCCGAGTTTGAAATGGAGGTCCCGAAAATTCTAATCCCGAATTTTCGGGACCTCCCAAGACCTCCCGAGATTTCGGCATTTTATAAAAGAACTAGATTGAGCGAATTCAAACAGATACATTGGCTTATTCGTACTCAATTAAAATTTTATTTCAAATATACATATATACATAAAACCGGAAGTTAAGTTCATTATAATGTTAAATTAAAGCACATATGTATGTACATGGGTGCTAGCAAGTCTAACGTTAATCTATAGTTGCATCTAATTTAATCTTATGATCTAATTTCTTTTTATCTTCTCGTCCAATAATCTCTCCTTATTTGTTCATGATAGTTAATTATAAAATTAGTTCAAAATGAATTGAAATTTAATCAGCATAATACAATTCATCAATTTAATCAGCATAATACAATTAACAACATAATTCGTCAAGAGTTTCAAACTTTAAACTAGACCTGATTTTGCTGCACATACATGCAGATACATACATAAAAAAAATATTTCGGGTTCTACAATCTTTCGTTTGATATTAAGCATGTAATCATACGCCAGTTGTAATGATGAGCCCTTAGCGCCTCCGTTTTCATAAAACGATATTTCTTTTAGTATTAAGTTTTGGGTTGAAATGGGTTGAATTTTATCAATCCCGAAATCTCGGGAGTCCCGATAGAAAATTTGGGATCCTGAAAATATCCAAAATGTGTCACGATCCCGAGATCCCGAAATCTCGGAATTGCATGCCCTAGTCTACAGTCACTTGATATTATCGAGTGACTGAAAATCTCACTTCACGTGACTCTCGTCACTTCATGTGACTCTCGGAAGAGCCGATGGATCGACAATGTCACTTGAGGTGAGATGAAGTCACCTCACGTGACTCTCAAGGTAGGTATCCATATGTTGCATTTTTGCGTATAGTATAACCGTTGCGTATCAGTGGATACGACAAACGTGGCTTCGTTCCGTATCAAAATATGATACAAAGAAATGCAACGAACTCGATCGGTCATTTGGCGGTTTCTTGCCGTCGCATCAAAGCAATGATACGACACTAAGTGGAGTCATATTTGGACAAGTTACGTTGCACCGCATCGATTTGTGAATAAAAATACTGCAGCCGCGTATCGAGCTTTTTGCAGCGGATCGTATTGATGATACATGGAATGTTGAGTAGTGTGGACACCGTATCCGTTTAGTAAATGATACGCAACAGGGATACGATACGGAAGAAATGCAACAAATGGATACATACCTTCAGAATACGAAATCAAGGGAGTCACTTCATTCGTCACGTGAAGTGACTCTCAGAATAGGGCCCGGTATGAATAAAAATTTCGTATGGAACAACAAAATAACTAAACATGATTTGAAACGCCCCGAAATCTGATCAAGAATTAAAATAAGTTTGAATTTCAGTCGAGATTAGTATGCTATTGTGATTCCGAATGGTGAATGATGAATGAACCTTTGTTGCTTGTTTCTATCGAAAGCTGCTTATAATATGGAAATTAATTAGTAGCATCTCCTCGTAAAAAAATAATAAAAATACCTCGTGCTGATAACCTTTTGTTAGTACCACACTCAAAAATTTATCAACATCGCCTCAAGCCCTGTGGATTTCGCTTTAATCCGATGACTGCATCGGAGGGAGAAAGATTTTTTGGGCTGTCGCCCGCAAAATGCTCAAGACTTAAGCAATTTAAACGTATTTTAGTTATTTTCATTGCGGCTTGGCTACAATTTGAAAATTTATTGGAAACATTTCTTAATGCAAAAATTACAAAAACTATCATAGCTGATTTCGGAACCAAAAATCTGTCAAATTTGTCATCCGTAAAGATCAATTCAAATTATGAACTTCGTTTTAATTTGATACTGCATCAGAGCCATTAGAGGAGGCAAGTGTTTTTCTGACTGATGATATTTTAAAATATAGCTACTGTCCCAAAAAAAAATCTATTTGGTCTAGTCCAATACATCCTGTGAAGTCTAAAACACCTAAAGCAAACTTAGGGTGTTGAAAAATAAGTAATTCGGTGAAAGGGTGTAGGTTGATTTTGAATATTTTTGAACTGATTGTGTAGACAAATCATTGACTTTATAAAAGTTTTTCTCAAAATGCGAAAATATTCTAGGAAGCTCCATGCTTTGAAATCTTTTTTTCCTTCCCTACCGTAGCTTCAAATTTGTCGCACAGCAATTATATGTCAGGTAATTTTTTTAAGGATTTGATGACTCTGTCAGAAGATATAACCACTGGATTTTATCAAACTTCATTTCAATATACACCCATTTTGCAACTGGTTAACTCATCGACACACTATCGCATTTTCACACAACCTAACGGGAATCGCTGTAATGCATTCCAGACAGAATTTATGAAGCAAACATTCTTGGTAATGAAAATGTAATCTCCTTGCAAGGAGTTTTCCAAAAGTCCATGACTGGCCAATGAACATCACTCGCAGAAATAAGGCGAAAAGAACTTGCGAGTGTACATCGGCTATGGGTAATAATCGGCTATATAAAACGGAAAGATGAAAATTTCGGAGCATTTCAAATCATCACAGGTAAGTAAAATGTTTAATACAAGATTACCAATTCCCCCTAGTAGCTGCGAGAATACGCTACTGGAATTCCCAATGAGCGTCACAATCACTCATCATGCAATAACCACACATTCCGGGTCATGCAGAGGTACGATCGGCCTCCGGCCAAAGCTTCAATTCATATTCATCCTAGATGACGGAATAGCAAGAATACGATGTCGGGCTTTCCAAAAAGTTCTTTCTATAAAGCTATAAAACTGAAAGCTCAAACTTCCCCTTGTCTATGCCTTGCAAGCCTAGGACATGCAATGTTAAAAATAAATAAACAGGCTATGAATCGGTAATGCTTCCACGCATTACGCGAAAAACTTGCTGAATATATGCTGACACATTACTTTTCTCGTTGGGAAGTCAGAGCATACACAGCCCATATTTTTATACTATGCTTGATCTACATTATAGGATGTTTGAGGACTGTTGGGCTAGTCAGGCTTGTATTCTCAATTGGCCAACGCGGCGGTACAAGCCAAACTCCCGGAAGGAAAAATCAAATGCAAGAATCCTTTTGCCACTTTCAAATCAGTGTATCCACTCTACTGTTTCTAGTTCAAGGAAACACTAGTTATATATAAATCCATCCAACCAAGGACTAGCATTGCCATTTATAAGAAAGACCCGCACAGAAACTGTCGACGAAATCTATCTTTTGAACACGTTAAGCTCATTAAGCTTTCATGCAGTGTTCATGTCCTGCGAAATTTAGTTAAAGCTAACTCGAAAATTACATTTCGAATAAATATGCATTCTTGCTCTTCTGGATCTTCCTCGTTTATGGCTGTCGGACTGCATGCATGTCATTGTACCTGAAACTATGTAATTAACGTAATTATTCGCAAGAGTAAGACATATTCAGTTTTGCGAAGCATTATTATTCAATGCACTCAAGCAACAGTCAGAATAAATACGAGTGGCATGTGCATTTCCATGTTTGAAATTTGCAGTCGACTCGGGTCATGTTTGCAACCAAAACGAACGAACCAAATCAACCTAGTTTAGATCTTACCAGTTCAGCCTACTCTATCCCTATCCCATGTACGCCATTCTCACTTCCTGACCTTTTGCAGGAAGATCCGAGTCCGATGTAGTTAGCTCTCATTGTAATTCAGTAAGAATAGGACGTCACCGAACCGAGCGACGGTAATCCGTTAGAGCTGTACATACGCAATCTTCTAATTTGCAATCATCGTTACAGTAAGTATAGTAGCATTGCTTGCACATATGTCTCTACGTATGCATACCAGTTACGAGGAATCTAATGTTCCTTCTTCTCGATTTTCTTAATCCTAATAAATACTGACTTGCTCTAAGTCTACTCGCTTTCCTTCTCTTGACGTAGGTCGTGTCAGAAAGATCAACTTGTGTCGCTCGATAGTAGTTCCAGGAAATATAATTTGTCGTAAATTGTCCGGTTTTGGAAGATTTCAGCATACAAGCAAAGATGTAGGTGAATCACATAAGAGGATATGGAAAATAGAAATTTTAAGGAAATTCATGTTCATTAGGAATTCCTGGCAATATTTAATTCAGTTATGCACGACGTTCCCTCTTTGAATAGATCGTTTGATAGGAATAGAATAGCATGAAAATGCTAATAAATCTAATTGATGCCGTAAATTTGGCATCCTTGTTGAAACTTAAAATAGGAATAAGAAAGTAAAATTCAGCCCGCGTCAGAAAAGATAGTCGTTTCTTTTGCTAACTAGATCCTTTGTTAATGCTCAAACAAATGACAGCATTACGCATAGCTCAGTACATTTTCATGGAAACTCTAGTAATCAATTTTTAATCTGCAACTGGAGCACAACCTTGAATTCAACTATACTTCTTCAATTATACTTGATGAAATAAATTGGTGCTACATATTTAACATGTACAATATTTTGCTATGTTTGTTGCAGATCCTCCAAAATCACTAGGAAATTGATCATTGTTTTAGTGATGCAGAACATGGACCGTCGATACGAATGCTCGAGAGCTTGGTTAGAGTAGCTATCACACCCGAGCAGATCAAATGTTGTATTCAATATACTTAACAAAATTTAATCTGCTCGGGTGTGTAAAACACTCACTTATTGTAGTAGTTTTTGTGGCAACGTGGGTTACCGAAATTTCTTCGAAACTGTGTCAAATATTTGTTCGGCCGGTTACTGGCTTTTAACAAATTGAAATATCTTGGTGAAATTGATCTTTTGCAGTACAATTCTCATTGTTTGTACATTATTCAGTAAAATAATTATCTTTACCGGAAAACCAAAAAATGTCCATTGATATAAATGGTATGTTTGAGTTGAGCATGATTCTATGCCGAAAAATATAGGTGGACTTTAAAACGTTCGACAAATTGTGATTCAGACATATTGTTTTCAAAGCTTCATCAATCATTATTAATTGATCCTAATAGATTGAATTATCTGCTCATGTCATGCGAAGTAAATTAATTTTGCTCTTTTTCTGTCGAAGACTAGGCATATTCATTCTATGCCGAATTTTCGAGTGCTTGTATGTATTTTTATTTATAGTGATAAGGCTAAGCGCTATGGACCGAATGTCCACAATCTGAAGCAAGAAGCTGTGACAGTAGAGCAGTCTTGCCGCAAGAAAACCATCCTTTTTCTGGGAGTACATCTGAGCGACGATCAGATGTGAAGTCCTTCACGGCTGATGGAATAAGTGTCAGGACTACCTCTGATTTGGACCGGTTTCGGAAGGGAGTGTAGTAGCCCTATCATCCGAGGGGAACCTAAACTTGTTCCTGATACGGACAAGTGAGGCTACTTCAAAATAACCCCCACCATTCCCAAGTGGCAGTAGCTGCCCTGCTTGACTACTTGTCTAAGACAGGAGAAGAGTTAATTTTAATCCGAGAAACATGCCTTGTAAATGACCGGGCTTACTTGCTGCGCACCAATGGACACATACTTTTTACACCCGACAGCCTTGAGTAGCGACAATATTTTTTTTTTTTTAAAATAACATTATTGTTTCTTTTCTTCATAATTTTGGTGACAAGCATAACTTAGATTTTGTAGTGGACATCGATCGGAAGACGTGCAGATTTTTTACATGCTATATAAAACATGACCATAACGTTAGCTTTTCCGATACATCTTCAAGGTTGTAGTGGGTGTAGCGCTAGGACCAGTGTGCTTGTTATTCTTGGTGCTAACTCTTATCAACATATGAAAGTGATAGTTCTCTGATGATCGCCGAAACTGAACTGAGCAAAAATACCCAATTATTAGGAAAAGCAAGGACTTGACAAAATTTCAATCCCTGGTCCCACCTTTTTCGATTGTTGTCGAAATTTGAATAGCTAGTATATAGTATAACCCACCCGAAGCCAGAAGAAATGATAAGTCCTCATAGTGGAATATTGAAATCACCATCCAACGGAGAGAGAGAGAGAGCAGGTAAAAGTTTAGCATCGCAAATGGTTCTTATGACTAGTGAATCAAATGTCTTTATGTATGTCGTGCACAAGGCAAAGATAGCGCACAGAAAAGCCTGCTGTGGCAACATTGAGGATATCAATAAATAGAATCACCTTTTTAAGGTCCTAGGAACGAACAATTGAACTTTTCGAACGCTAAAAGGTCTTTTCAGCGCTCTGAAGGCAGCTTGACTGATTTGAGAATCGATACATTGACTCTATTTATGCATTCACAGTTCCCACAGAATCATAGTTCGCTAGCATACGCAGTGCTTGAAAAATAGCAAGCCATCAACTTTCCACTGCTTCTAAAGACCTCAAACTCCCAATTCAGGTGGGTGATAAATGCGTCTGGACTCTGACGAGGCTCCACCGCCTGATAGACATCCAGCAGTCGAGAGAGCAAATACCACCATCGCCAGAGGAAGTATACAATGCGTACTTGTGCTTCTCGTTTGTTCCCAGCAGCTGGTGTAACACAAGAGTTATTTTAAATCCGAGAGCAAAGAATATTTCGTACATTCAATCTAAGGACTGTCGCCTGATATGTCTTAGCTCTGCTTGGATAAAAATTATGGAATAATTCTTCGGTCGCCATGTCGAAAAGTCAATTGGTCAGTCGGCCAAACTAGCCATTATTCAAAAATACCTTGATGATGCTTAGAGGTCCTGGGTTGAAGAGTCATTCTGTGCGATCTCAAGTCAGTCTTGATCTCCAAAGATGCGCATCGCACCTGTCAGCCTTTAGCTTAGTGTTCAGTGTTGCCAACTTTTTTCCAGCCATTGGAGCTAGAATTTCGGAAAAACGTAGCTAAAAATAGCTAAAATATTCCCATTGTAGCTAAAAAGTGTAGCTAACTTCAACAATAAAAAACTCAAGGTTTTGGAAAACAGTTTTAATAAGCTAATGGTTATAAATCATATGGAAAAATAATAATGAGGAGTTTATTAATTTAATAATTTTAGCTATGACTAATACTAAGTTCATCCATTCGTTGTTAACAGCAAATTGGAATCTTTCTTATTGGTGTCACAAAAATCTTTTCAAAATATAAAAAATCTTCTTCAAATTCGGGTAAAATATCAAAATTTATACAGTCAACTTTATGCTAAAGTGCCAATTTTCGTTTCTATAATTATAAACCTCCAGCCAAAATTTTATGTTAGTTGTTAATTTTTTCTCTTCAGTCAACGATTGATAATTGTTCTTTTTTGTATCAGTATATTTTGAATAGACGTTTCACCAGCTGTAAAAACTTAATAGTTTTTATAAAATCTTCACCATTAACTAAATTTATATTATCCACAGAAATTTGGAAAATATTTCGAAAAATTTTGACATGATCAGGTAATCGATATTTCAACTCTTCTATTAAGTTTTTAATAAATGTTATACAAGGCTGTCTTATACTTTCCTCATCTGATCTTGAAATTGTATTTTCAGACAAAACGTTAATTATTCAATCTGGATTCACACTTTTTTTTACAGCCAAACCTTATATAAATAAACAAAAATCGTTAAAAAGCTTAGTGGGTTCAACAGAAATACTTTGAAATTTGTTACTCGTGATACTGGCAGTTTCTTGTACGTCTCACTCAAATGGTCAATTGATCTTAATGCGCAATGATTCACAACGAAAAGACGCATGGTAGCTTCAATTTGTTGCCGATGTTATTTTTCTGGTGCTGCTTCCAACAGTATTTTTCGCTCACCCAAAAATCTGTACAAAATGAAAAGTGCAATCAAAAATGTTCAAAATATGATTTGGCGCCATGTACGTTTCTTTTTAATTCAATGATGAAAAATTTTGATTTGAAAATAAAATTTTTATAATAAAGTGGAATTCAAATAAGATTCGCTTTTTATTTCAAAGTGATTTCAACTTTTGATTTAAAGTGATTCTAAAAAAGTGTTAAGTGGTGAAATTTTTCTGAGTGTAGTGAAAATTAATGCAATCAAAGCAAAAAAATTTATTATTTATAATCTGCAAATTAGTAGCTAAATTTGTAACCAATAGCTAAATGAACAATTTTGTAGCGATACAGGTTCTTTTTGTAGCTAAATCTAGCTAAATTGGCATCACTGTTAGTGATAGCCCGTAGTCCTCATCACTGAGACGTTGTTGTTCTCGCTGGCCACTGCCTCATAGGATAGAACGGGCAGCGGTTAGTCGTAGGATCCAACGATATCTGTCAGAACCGTGATTCAGAGGATGAAGAGGAATATTTTCTCCATCTGATGTGCTACTGTCCGGTTCAGCCGCGAAAGAAAGTTTTCTCATTTGGGATCACCATTCTTTTAAGTCGGACTAAATTATCCTTTACTGGCAGACAGTCGATTAAACCTAACCTACCCTAACATCATATCAATAAAGTTTAAATTTAAGTGTTGTATTTATCAGCTTTCAAGCAATCATGGATATTTTCTTGCCGATTAACACAAATTTAGTTACGTTTTCATTTACGTTTTTCTCATATTTTTCATGTTCCTGATTTTTACCTATTTTATTTTCGTAATAATTATTTTCGATTGTTTTCAAAAACCACAGTTCGCTCAACTCTCTCTCTCATTACTCGCACGATGCAAGCAAATGTCCATGACCATTCACCTCGAAGGCCGTTCTAAATTTCCATAAACCTAGCCGTGGACCTGAATGTGCAATAGTATAAAAGATAGCAGACATAAAAGAGTTTTAAGACTTTTCAGTTGTAAGATTCAACCTTTGTTGAGATATTGAAAGTAACTGTCTAATCTGCCAACAAGCGTTTTTTTACAACCTAGCAGAGCAGGTTAACGTAGGGTTGCAAAAAAAACGATCCCGAGCAGAAAAAATTACGGTGTTCGAAAATGTTGTTGCATTCGCTGAGCTTTTGCTTAGATTGGTTGTTAAATGAGAATAATCCATAGAAAAAACCTGAATGAAATCTTATCTAGATTTTAATCTAAATCAGACATGAAACTTGCATATGAAACAATCTACAATGTAATGTGCATCGAAACACTCAAAAACAGTCTGCACACTACAAGATTTGATGTAAAATAATTGAAAATTGCAGTGGTACGAACCGTTTAGAACACTCTTACTGTTATCAGCACACTCTACATGTAAACCCATAAACTACCACTGCTTAACATTTTTTGATTCAGTGACTCCACAAGTGCAGGATTTTTGTTGTTATATTGAATATGCTTAACAAAATTTGATCTGCTCGGATGTGCAAAAAAACGCACCTATATAGGTTAAAGTTGACCAAAATTATAATAGAATGCAGTATATAAGAATTATATGTGGGTTCTCTGAATTGCTTATTTTGCTGAAACACCCAATCGTTGGTGGAATCAAAAGATAATTTCGAATTATTACTGCAGCTATGCGGTAAATAGATATATTCACGACACGGCTCCAAAGTTAAACTAAATAGAAACAAATTAAACTGTAGAAAAGCTAATATTTTCGATAACTTAACTTTAATTTCAACAATAAATTCGGTTATTGTATGTCTCGTTTCATAACCGGAGTTTTGCATGGAGCGTATACTTGATTATGAGATACATATGTAGGCAAGCAGTTACACTTGAAACTAACTTTCATACTCAAAATATCAAGTACCTAGGTACTTCCTGAAATAATTTTCTTATCGGATTCTGCCTATGAGAGCCTGAGAGCTAAATCTTCCTTAGACCTTTTGTGAGTAAATTTTGCCCTTTCGCTACGCACTTTGTGGCAATTTTCGCATTGTTGAAAATTGAACACTAATCTGAAGTTTCTTTGAATGCCTACTTCTTCAGCATGTCTAACACATTCTAATCGGCTTAAGTTTTAATGCGCCAGCGGGCATCCATTATTCTGCTATTATGAATTATCCTGTTTGCCTTGAAGCAAAACACCGAATATGATCTGCTTCACAAAATTTAATCTGCTAGGTAAAAGTAACTTCCTGTCATGTACATTATAACATGGCAAGCCCACAGACAGGGAATTAGCATATTTACAGACTTCGACCGGGTGTGTCAGAGTCTAGTCCAGATATGTTGGGCATTGGACATTCATTCAGTTGGCCTCGCTCTCCGTTTTTCATCTCGAATAGTCAAGTCAGTGGTGAAGCTTTCTACCTGCCAAGTTTAGGTAGATGAGATAGCTTTCTGAATTGGCGAGCAATAAAAACTTGAACAGGAAGATTCTAAATAATTAACTTAATGGCCCCTTAATGCTTTCAGTGGAGCAGACAAAGTTTCACAAAATGTCCCGCCGGGTACAAAAAGTCATAGTAAGCGAAGTTGACTTGGTGTACGAGTAAGTCGAAGAGGAATTGTTACGAAGCAGGGAGAACGCCATCATTCATTAAGTTGGATGGAAGGTATGCATGAGATATGAATTTCAAATTTACACCTGGTACAGTCTGATGAAGTTTGAATTTTCCGTTCGATAACATGTAAACAATTCAAGAAAAAAAGTTATATGAAACTAAATATCATATACACTCAGAGAAAAATCGTTGTATAAATAAAAAAAATTGTTATGAATCAAATATTTTCAAACATGATTTAACATGATTTAACTTCATTTCAATAACGCTGTATCAAAATGTGTCTTATTTAGCACAACATGTTATGTTTTACAATCAATGATGAAAACTATGATATGAAAATAACATTTGTATAATAAAGTGGACTCATTTTTATTGAATGTGGGGGCATATTTAAATCAAATAAGATTAGTTTTTTGTTTGAAAGTGTTTCAACTTTTGATTTAAATTTGATTCTATTAAATTTTAAGTGGTGAAATTTTTCTGAGTGTACTTTTGTTGTGTATATTTTGTCAAATTAAATATCATACTTTTTTTCTCTTATGAGAAAAAGATATTTGTCTTTCATTCTCGACAGTTTACCGTTGAAAGCGAACAAACAATTTATATCCCTGGAAACCTCTACATTTTTCAAATTGTTGAATAGGTGCACGTGCTAGAAAGCTTGCAAGGAAAAAACGATATCTTGCCGTAAAACGTTTAAGTGCTCCCTTCATGAACATGAGCTTGCTTGAATATTATTTTCTCTTACTTCAAACTAACATAGCTTAATCCTCCTTTCTTGTTGTTTTTGAACATGAAAGATCACAGTAATCAGAATGTTGTTCATATTTGAAAGTATGCGTCCTGGAGAACGAACAAGGGCGCATCGTTCGATTAACGCTTTGAAGAGAAGCTATTCAAAAAAATATTAACTACGGAGGATTGAGCAGATAACATCAACACAGCCTCGTTAGTGTGCTTTTTGCAAGCATGGATAGGTCGATTGGAACATTTTACTTGTACGTTGGAACATTTTCTACTTGCTCGCTAACAAGAAATCAGGCGAATTTTGTGCGAAACGCTATCTGTGTTCGAGTATGTACCTTCTGTAAGGATCTTAACCCAACTGAATGCAAATGAACGCGTTGAATGGTGGAATGTGGAATTCAAAGCTACTAGCTGAAGAGGATTGGAAGCAACCAGGCAAGCAAACGACCCTAAAAGCATAAAAAGATCCGACATTTGTGCTCAAATTGTTCTTCCCTAAGCTTAAGTCGAATCGAATTAGAACTTGGTAACGATTTGCTTTAATCGTCACATCGTCATCTGACAAAATTTTCCATTCTTCGATTGCTCTACTTGAAATAGTAATTACGAGAAATTGACAATTTCGTGGAAAGGATTAGTCGTGTACGATTAGATTTAAGACTAGAAAGTGTCGTTTGAAGGCGAGAAGATATTCGGGTGTGAAATTTGAATGTTTCAATTTGAAATGGATGAAAAGAAATTGATGCAATAAATAAATCAGGATCAATTTTGAAGGTTCACGTAATTAAGGCGCCATAAGTAAGTATACCCTTATTCAATAAAAGTGATTATCTCGTCATAATAATTAGCATATTTCGGAGCTGGCGACCAGATTTTAGTCCCCTAGATTATTTTGTTATGTATTCGTTTTGATTCTCTTGTTGAGCTCGATGAGATTTGATAAGGGACATGAAAACGAACGAATATTTTGGCAGCTTTGTTCAATATTTCTTAAGGATATCATCGTAAATACATGGGAAGTTTATTTTACCATAAGTCTGAAAAGAATGATACGCATCCGTTTTCCAACTTGGCCAGATTTATTTATATTCATACCAAAAATTCTATGAAGTTAGCAGACTAAGTCTGGTTATTTGGGTCCTTGAGCATAACGAAACTAAAATCGACGAGTTCTCAGATTCCTTTTTCTTCCAACTTTCTGATGTGATTAGTTCGTTTTCGTATAAGCAGACGATAAAAACGGTTTACTACTTCAAAGCGGAGAAAATGACAAAAGGATGGTTCTATCACCTATAGTCACAATTTTTTCATTACGAAAGGCATAAAAAGAATTTCGAAACTACCTATATGCATTCAAAACAAACTAGAATAAATACTATACTGTAGACAGCGCTATTTCAGTTTTACAATGGGTAAACACGAAACAAAAGCTCGTGTAGCCAAGTGGAAAGAGCAGTGCTGAGGAGTTGAAGTCGTGGCCCTGTACATTTGAAGCGGAGTCAGAGTCGAATTCAGAGCCTCGACTCCAATATACAGAGCCACGACTCCCACTCCACAGCTCTGGGATAAAGCACTACCTTGGCTTTGGTTCGAATGTTTGTTTGAGTTAGAGACCGCGGACCGAACTTTAAGTTGACCCAGGCAACGGAATGGAAAAGTGAAGTATAAGTCCAATCATCTCAGACTCGTCGAAAATTCTATTATGAAAAGACTTAAGATCGTAAATGATTTGTGGTTAAATGACATTGGTTTACTTACCTATAAATGAGTTCCAGGCTATAGAATAGGTTTACTGCTTACGGAGCTTCCAGTAGACCAGCAGTTTGAGTCCAATTACACCCGGCTTTCTAGTTAGAGCTGCAGAGCTAAATTGAATCAGCTGATTCAACACAACGGTACTAGTCATTTCTACTCACTCTTGAAAGCTGTTGAACGGTTTAGCCTTAAATTTTGAGACTAACATTACAAGGTATGCTTGATAGTGTCCTCTTCCGCCTCGCATATTCTGCGTTAATTGCTGTGCGTCCTAACCTGTTCGCATGAGAAGCAGTAAAGCAATACCCAGTGAGCAGGCCAACCGTCACTCTCAAACAGTTTTTGCTAAGTTTGATAGTAAGTTGAGGGCAGTAATGGCCTAGCTTCCCTGTTGCCCGTCCTGTTTTCCCATATGAACTTTTTCTATGTAATCCATGTCCTCAGCGATGATATATTGTCTTCCGCTTTCAGTAAAAATAGTAAGAAGAATCCTCTGTTACTTTTAAATAACATGAAACTGCATTGTTGATTTGGGGAAATTTTGAAAATTTCGGTTCCAAGAAATGGTGTCTTTGTTTAGCATGTGTTTTGGTCTATGTTCCTGTACTTCATGATCAAGCTAAAACTTCTACTTTATATTTTTATCAGCAACGCTGTGGTCAGCTTGTGTACTGTAGTGGCTTCTAGTATCTGGGGTCCCTGGTTCAATTCCAGGTTCGAACATTGGATTGCGCACTGAGCTTTGAGCCCACTTAGCTGTGAATAGTTGATCAAAGGTTAAGTGATTCGTGGCACTAATCACTTCGTATTCGCTTTGAGTGTAAATTTGTGAGTGAAGCTTTCTACCAGCATCAGCCCCTAGACTCAACAAGGATTGTCGTAGGATAGATAACTTAGCATTATCGGTATCGATTATATTTTTAATTTTCTCGTCTTTACAAGTTCGTCGAAGCTATGGACTATTTTTCGACAGAGATATTATTAAGCTAACTCCCATATTATTAACTTGGAAAGCAAATATTAATTATTCGCTCTGCAGGTGACATTCGTTCAAACAAAATAAGTGCCAATAAATAGCCAATAAATTCAAATAAGGAACAAGTAGATAACATCGCATGAGATTCCGAAATATTATGTTTAATGCAGTGAAAAGATTATGCAAATGTGACCGGTAAATCAGGGGTCATTAGCTATGCTCGTTTAGGCGTCAGTCCTAGGCAGTGTTGGGCATTGGGATGAATAAATGTGTAGCAGATATTGTTAAAAAAAGTAGCAGATTCAGAAAAAAAGTAGTAGAAATGAGACATATACATATATAGTGTATAAAAAAAGCCAAGAACAACTACTTTTTCTGAATTCGAAGAACTTCACCAGACGAACAGCGAAAACACTGCTCAGCATTTTTACAGTAGTTGCGTCACGCTCGGCGTTTCCTTATCGCAGATGTGCTTCAGTTAATGCTTAATAGTTCACCGAAGTTTCATCAGTGTCATCTTCACTAAAAAGTAGTTCCTTGGGAAAAGTAGTAGATATCATTTGCTACGTAGTAGAGTAGTATATTCAGAAAATGGCAGAAAAAAGTAGCAGATCTACTACAAATGTAGTAAATGCCCATCACTGGTCCTAGGCAGTGATCTACTACCCCACCGTATACTCATGGAGTATTTATATCTCACATATAATATCCTTCATTTGTCTCTCGACTCCTACTGCTATAGCTAAGCACACGCTTCAAAGAGTAATCCCTTGAGATTTAACATCATCATCATAAAAAAAAACACCCAAGTCTTTTGGGACAGTTTAACGATGAAGATGGGCAAATTAAAATATCGCAATAGTAATACGCAACATAGAAAGAGGGCGCATTTATTCATATTATCTGGAAATACAGTCAAGAAAATGAACGAAATACTACCTAGAAAATTATGTAGAAAATTTTTTTCTGAAAAATTTAAACATGGAATTATGCTTCACCCATGCACAAAAATAAATCCAAATAAATGTTAAATTTGATTTATCTTCCGCCACCGTCCTGAATTTACCAACTCACAACTCTTAAATCTGGCCGCAACATTACCTCATTGGATATCTCATTTTTGGGAAAATTCTCGACTTATTACACCATAACCAGAAACAATATTTCAGCAGATGATGAGAATTCCTGTGTTTGCAACTTGAAACGCTACAAAAATTCTCCTCTAGAGAAATCAAAGCAAGCCAAGCGGCAATCGTGTATTTTCCTTAAGCTTTCTATAAATAAATCTAAAGTTGGCGAATGGAAGTTAAATTTTGCGAATAGGATAATTTCACTAGAATCATGAAAGACACAAAGTAGAAAATTCTCAAGTAGAAACCTAAATGGAAACAAGAGTATTTCTTCAGTGGTTGGGAATTCCTTTCAAAGCAAATGTATTTAATTTGGAAGCTTATTGAGATTTTTCACGATGCTCGAAACCTGTGGTTTGTTTCGAGGAAAATGAGTACTTTTTCGTACTTCTATTAAGGATTTCAATCCACGATATTAGGTTTTTCTGACAGTTTCTGCGTTAAAGTCGTAATTTTTCGTTCGAAATGTTCACATACATATGTTTATTGATTGCCTCATCTGCTAGGTTGAGTTTTGAAATCTCTTAAGTTTCGTATACTTTAAAAACGCTAGAAAAATTAATTTCTGAAGAAAAACCGAAAAAATATGTAAATTTTCAATGCATCTATTACTCCATGAAGTGAAACAAAATTTGATACTAAAAATAAATGATACTAAACTTTTACCTATGTTGACAAGTTTTTCTTCGCCAAAAGTAGTTATTCATTTCCAATTTTAAGTCAGGAACCTGACAAAATAACCGGCATTTATTTAATATGGTAGTGCAAAGGTCTGTTATGAAACAACATCAGCAATTTTTCAGGAGTCACAAAAACAGTCGTGATTGTTCTTCAAATTGTTAAAATATTTTACTAATTAGTGAAAATGTAAGATTTTTGCATCACCATAAAAATTCTACAGCTGAGGTCGGCGTAGAAACGCAGCATTATCTCTACTCGTCTATTTAAGCTCCAAGAAATTAAATATGGGGTCCCTGAGATGTTTGTTTCACTTTGTTTGATTCTAAAAATAGGTTAAAAGCTGAAAAAAATTGCGACAGTTACAGTTAGATCGCGTTTGCGCTGAAAAAGAAAAACCAATGAGCACATCCAATCAGTATTTATTCAATTCACTTCTACATTAACAAGGCTAAAGCGCATTGTTGTAATAAAATGTCCAATCACCTCCGTTTTTCAGTAAAGCATGACACCATTTGGACATATCGTCGCTGTAAAATCAAACCGGCATATCTGCAAAAAGCATATTTTTCACCAGAGCGGTTTAAAGTTTTCGCGTGTGGTGTGTTTCCTCACAAATGCATACCGGGAAAACACCATTAGACGGCTTTGTATTCAACTATACGATATGCCGGTGCGACATAAAAATAGACGGGAAAAAGAGGAATTTTTTGATACCAAAAACTCAAAAACTCAATTTTTGCAGATATGCCGGTTTGATTTAACAACGACGATATTTTCAACATGGCTTTCGGCCAGTGCTGCTGGTAAACTTTTTCAGATGATAGCTTAGCTGCTTTAAATTTACCCCACGCTCTTGGCAAAGCATTTGCGTCATGGCAGCCCAGTTATTTTCGATTGGGCTCACGTCTGGTGATTGGGCAGGGCAGCTCATTGTCGTGGTGTCATTTTCCTGTTCCCATTCGGACTGCGATGTTTTGGATCATTATCCTCTTGAGGAATCCAAACCATTTACGGTCAGACTTTTGGTAGATCTCTTCCTTTTCGTAGATCTCTTTCATCCTCACTGAGCTCCGAAACCCTTGTTTCCTGAAGAATCGATCATGCTCGCTTGTAAGTAATGCATGCTCAAAAAGATTCGTCCGAAAAAAATGACACTTGAAAAATCGCGTTTGCTATTCTCTTCTGTACTAGTTTTTCATTGTGTCTTTTGCTTAAAAGAGATTTAAGAGCAGTATTACGCCATCCGTAGCCTGAAGCACTAAGTCGGCTATAAGTTTTCATCAGGCCAATGGAGAATCCGTTTTGCAGCCAACATATCTTGCTGATGCAAATCTTTCGCATCATCGTTATAGTCGAATTTTCTTCGAATATCTCAACGATTACAGTGGATGTCTTAAGCCTCTACCAAATAAATCGTTCACCGTTTTTTTCTCATTATACCGGTCAATCCACTTGCGAACGAACTGGTTAGACTTTCTGAGATATCGGGCTGCAGCAGTTATTGGCGTTTTTGCCCCTTTAAGTTTAGTACTGTCTTCAATTTCACGTGAAATTTTTATATAAAATTTCACGTGAAATTTGTTTCGACGAAAATAAGCAAGAGTTGTACTCACTTCTTAGCGTGAAAAATTGCTTGGATGTTGCTTTCGCTTTGAAAATGCAGATGGCATTGAAACATGTCTCCAATCATTCCACGCCAATTTAGTATGTGCAGTTCACTCATTCGAGCTAAAATGTGACATTTGGTGCTTTAACTACGAAACTGAATTAAGCGAATCTCATTTTAATAACAAAATCGATCGAAAATTGAAATTCTTGATATTTTATCCATCACAAATGAGCAGTGCCTCCGCTTTTCTCCGTTGTCAAAATTATCGCTCAAAAAAATGGACAAATAAGGGAGAACTGTCATAATTTAGCTTCACGATTTACTCAGTACCAGCTTTTAGGGTGTAAACACAAAAACACAATTCCAAATCTCTTTGCGTACGCAAAATCCATTTTGATTATCTACGATTTCCCTGAAAATCACAATGCAATTGAACTGTAACCTGCAACACTCATAAGCGAAAGGTTTTTGTTTGCAGCGCACCTGCTCTTGTGAGACTTAAGCCGGCGCCAAACGATGCGGTGAACGTTTGATTCAAACGTTCGCCTCCTACGTTTGAGTCAAATGTTGGACGATTGACATAGCAAGCGCTCTGCTACACGGTGGATCAAATTCTTGATCCAATACATTTGATTCCAGTGTTGGTTCAATTTTCCGTGCACATTGATTTTGTATCATAAATTATATTACTTTTGTTAATTTCAATTTAATTGATAGCACAAAATGGATAACATAGTATTACGATTATAATATTAATCTAGAATGATTGTTTTAAAATGATTATCTATTAAAATTTAAATTGAAACTTAATTAAAATATATCAGCAATAATCTACCTAATTGGTTAGAAGAGATATATACAGATAAGATAAGATATATACAGATACCTGGACATATTAAAGCAATGAAACAATGATTTTTATTGGCATAAGATAGATCCGAAAATATTTTTATTCTGGTGAAATAGTGTTTGCTCTTAAATCTGAGACATAGCTTAAGAACTATATAAAGCTCGGAAAGTACTTAATTTGCGATACAATTTGCGATATTTCCCAACTGATTGGGAGAAATAGATAGCAATATCCATGTCCAAGTTGAAAAAAGACAGAAAGTACCCCGCCAAGATAAGACACGCCCTTTTTATACGATCAGATACGTTTCCCATTCCTACTAGGCAATATACATGTGCTTTGCCAAAGGGCCTCTTTTAACGAATGGCGATTTATGCAATATTGATTTTCTTAAAACGTTTTCTGAGTATTAAAATGGTAAGCGATAAGATAGTTAACGCGGAATACTACTTTCGATACCATTTGCCGAGTAAAAGGAATATTTCCGACATTTATATGCAATCCATTACAGAGAAATACGTTTGTTGCCAGCGAATATTCGCTGCGCTTACTGTTTCTTGATAAACACACTCTCACCTATCAGCTAACACGGATATATAAATTCTCACCTGTCATTTGAGAGTATGGTTTTCTCACTTTTGCATATGATAAAGTGAACTTATTTTGGTTTTGGTTCTTCTTAGGTGCCAGCTGATGATAAATCCTTCACTCCCTACCATTCTCTTCCATCAGGCAAATATTGCACAATACCGTTCTTTCCATGCTATTTATTAGTTGTTATGCTATGTCTGACGTCTGTGCACCCCGATCACCAAACCTTTACCTAACCGAGTTTTTTCTGTATTTTGTAGCAATGAGAGTCCGAACAGTTTTCATGACTGGCAAATAGCATGAGTAAAGTAGTCCAAATTTCAAAAAAAAAGTTGTGATTTCAATAAGAATCGTCTGGCGATGAGATATCAAAGTGATACTACATAGAGTACTAGATGTTTTCATTCAATGTTATTAAACGATAAAAATGATAAAAGACAAAAATATAATGTATTGAATAGTCTCTGTATTGGAAAGCTTACAAATAGCTAGAAAAGAATAAACAACTTGTTTGTATAAAATGTAAATGAGTTTTAATTTGTGACGGCTACATAACGAAAATATTCTGTTCTCTCTCAAACAGACAAAACTTACTCAGACATGTTTCTAGAATGTATTCCTAAAGGCCCCCACTCACGAGCAGTCCAAATGGCCTGAGTCCATTTGGCTTGAGTCCGTTTGGTTTGAGTCCAATTTAGCTCGCCACTCACGATAGAGCCTCGATCTAGTCAGTCCATTTCATTTTCTTTCAATAATATGGAAAAAAAAGAAGATAAATTTGAAGAAAAAAATATTTTAAACCTATTAATGGATCAGAAGCATGTGGAGGAGTTTTTTGCTATAGCAACTTGCATCTACATAAAGCAACGATAGCCAAAAAGGAAGTGGTAAAAATTGTAGGTTTAGTAAAAGAACTCACACTTGAGCCTTCTGATTGTCAAAATTATTTGAGAATGGATGATACGGCAAATAAAACGTTGCTATAGTTGGTCACCCCATTTATCAAACGAAAGGATGCAAATATGAGGCAAACTATCACTCCTAACGAAAGATTGACCGCTACTTTGCGGTACTTAGCAAGCGGTTGGGTCAAATAATATAATATACATTCATGTGACCTATATTATTCGATAGCTTCCAAAACAAAATCTTGGCCACCACTATCCATTATGCTGAATTTTTCGATTAAATAAAATAATTACAGAAACAGTCAATGAGCTTGTCACAAGTCAGCGTGCAAAGCAAGACTGCCACATTGTTTGGACTGAGGCTTCAACACACACGACTAGTCCATTTTATCAATTGTCCAAATTCGCCCTACTATTCACCCACACACGGTCAATCCAAACAATGGCCCGATGGCCTGAGTCCATGCACTTTGGATTGATTGGAAATCTAATTTGGCTCCATGAGTCCATGAGTCCTTCCGAGTTCTCCTACACACGGTGAGATTTTGGTCTGGCCTCAGGCCATTTGGACTGATGGACTGCTCGTGAGTGGGGGCCTTAACACACAAACTAAGCGAAATTTCGAAAATAAAACTTTGAGTACGAATTTCAATTATCTAATACTTATGTCGATAAAAAAATTTCTTGATACACAAGAAAGAAATCTGGAACTGAATCCGCTAGAACTAATTTTTCAAAGGCACAAGTTATAAATTTCTAACATTCTTATCGTTTTTAAACGTCGAAAAAGTATTGTTAAATGACAAAGCAACTGTATCTTTTCACATACATATTTGCTCTGAAGGCTTAATTCATATTTTTCTTTTCGGAAGACTAAATAACAAAAGCCCGAAATCCGTTTATGTGAATGCTTATTTTTGCAAACTCTGTAAATTATACTCCAAGGATTATTTGAAATTTGAGACGGTTTAGTCGAAGTGAAGTTTTATATAATACGAATATGCATTTGAACGCCACAAAGAGCCTGAACCACGTTATCTTTGAGAATTGAAAACTTTATATCGGTATAGTCAGAAAATTAGTATCACTGTGCTATCAGGTGACTTTATCATTCTATGCTACAAATAAAATGGCTTTTTTACAATAAAACATCTCTAAAAGATGTCAATGTTTCAAGCAGTTAACGTTCGGCTGCTACATTCGTTCGGTTGCATTGGTTGCTAAAAATTAATCAGGACAGTTTTTCACTGCTTCAATTTGTATGCACGGCAAAAAAACGAACAAACAGATTTGAATTCATTCTGTTAAATAACGAGATTAGCCTGAAGTTAACTTTCAGACATCTTATGTTTTTCTGATACTTTCTTTTCAGTTTCGATTCAGTGCTCACTCAAACAAACATAACATGGAATAACGCACCGCGAAAACCCTTCCGAGTTGATAAGCTACTTCCAACCCTCACACCAAATACATACTGTTCAATATCAAATCTTACCATCATTCAGTGCTGAACAAACTGAACGTGCCTGTTTATCCAACACGTGGCAACGGATCCTTTCAGTTGAAATTTTATTTTTTCCACAAATTTTCTTTTGTTACCGACTGAGCTGGGCAATAGAGTACCACCTTTCTCAGACAAAATGTGAATTCGAGAAGAAGCCTCTCTTTACTGACCTATTTACCCAACCAACCACCCAAGGTGCCTGTAAAAGTTTTTCGTAATATTCATAAAAAGTGGAAGGATAAGAAGTATGTAGATGTATTCTTTCATTTTGCTCTCAAAAATATCAAGCTAAAAGATTTTTTGATGGTGGGCAATAAAATAGACGATGGCCTTGAAATGAGGGCGATTCATCGAGGGACTGACTTTACTTAGAGTTTGGTCTCATTTTGTTGTTGTTGAAAGAACGAAATGAATTTTGAGAGAATACTGAAGTATGAGCTAGGAATTTGAATGGTTAGTAAAAAGGGTGCAAAATTAGTGACGGTGCTGAAAGGACAATTTGTTTTAATGTGGCGTTTTAGCTTTGTTTCTTTTGCAGATAATTTTATCTGATGGAAATGAGTTTGCAAATATTTAGTTGAGTACGTTTTGGTTTTCCTGATGAAATCTTGATTTTGAAATAAAATTTACGGTTCATTAGGCTCCTCATTTGAAAATATAACAGGTATAATAGATAAGCTAAAATTGTGGAATCTCTTAGTGTTTCAAATATATTTATAAATTAATAACAAATGCTTTTCTTTCTTTTAAGATCTTCGATCAGACTCTATACTACAAATGATTATTTTTGTTTTCAACCGATATCACACTGCTTTTCTCATTTGACAGGTGACTGACTATTACATGACATGACATTTTTATCTGATGCATTCAATCCTATAAACATCTAATCTTATGGAAAAATCTTATCTAAACAAATTTATTTTAACAAAGCGTTTTTATTATAAACCTAGCATGCCCACACTGAGAAAAATACTTCTATTTTTTGAAGAAAAATGAACACATTATCAAAGAAAATTGGTTATGATTCTGCGCCAAAGAAATATTTACTCAATCCAAAGAAAGACATTTCTTCATTTCAAAGAACAAATATTGTACTTGCCCTGAGTAAAACTTGGTATAGTTTCAAAGAAATATTTATTCAATCGAAAGAAAGGAATTTATTCATTTCAAGCACTGATATTGCACTTGCCCTGAGTAAAATTTAATATAATTTCAAGAACATCTGGCATCTGGCATAAATCGGTTCACGTACGATCACCGAAGTTAAGCAGTGCTGGGCGCGGTTACTACTTAGATGGGGGACCGCTTTGAAAGCAAAGCATGTTGTTGGCACGCAAAAACTTTGAAAAAAAAATTACCATTTTTTCCTTTTTTTAAGGTACGATATTTTTTTTTCATTTTCTGAAGCGCTAGTATTATTTATGCCCAGTCGCCAATTTAAGCTATAATGTTACACTTAATCAATGGAGTTAGGAACACTGAAGACGAACAAAGTCAACCATGACATGAACCCGGCGGCATTCGAACCATCGAGCGGTAGATCGCTGCTTTGGATTGACACGTTAGCGAACTAAGCTATCGACCCTTTATTTGTGTAGAGGAAAAGTTGATAGAAGACAGAAAAACTATCAATTTTTTCGTCGAATATTGAAGCGTGGTTGTTGTTGAAACATAGAAAAAAATATTCGCGGTGTAGATATAATTTACTAAATTCATAGACATAATTTACAAGATTTGAGGAAAACTACTTACTTGAAATCAGGTAAAGCAAAAATTGTATTTCGTTGAATATAAGAAGTTTTTCAATGATATATATACAAATTACTGATATCAAATAAAAGTTTATTTGATTTGTGGAAGATTTCACATCTCGTAAACAAGTAAATATTTTCTTTGATTTTCGGAAACATATTTTTCTGAGTGCATGAAAATCGTTTTCTCTCTTATGATTGAGAAATACAAAATCAGCAGTAAACCGCATTGACGTCTTAATATAACTACTATATCCACAATCACCAAACATACTATTTTCATTCATCAATTCACATGGCTAGATCTGCTTATCTTGTTAGTTTTGCTTATTGATTTGTCATTTCCACTGTGCATAAGTAATAGATAAATGTGAAATGTCACTTCATTACTATTAATAGTCCTCGATTCACAACACCAATGTTGATTTGAACGAATCAGGATTCCGGAGAACTCATTTCGAAATTACTTATTGAATTTCCTTTTTCATTTCTTCAGACCGTCTTCATAACGGCAAACGTTCATAATCTAATCACTAATGGCTCATTAGTCCGAATAACAATTAAAAGAAATTCAGTTCTAGAGAATTTTCTACTCATTCGCCTATCAGATACTTATGACCAACAAATGATTTATGCATGTTTGTGCTGAAACTTGGACTGGATGGGTGGATTGCTTCTCGAGCGCGAAAACCTTCGGGGAAAATCGATAAATCTAGTTATGTCGATGTTATACAAATTGGAAAAATTCTGAAAAATTGTATTTGTTAGAGAGTTTATATGAAATTTCATATATTTATGGATCGCGATCAGAAATAGGATAAGCTTTGAAATTGATGCATAGCAATACTCATAATGCTCAATCATATGATAAAATTTTCTGGTCCATTATTGATGATTTTTCCGTAATATTCCTAAGTCACTGTTGTTCGAATTGAGTTTCGTCTGACCTGCTGGGAGTGGCGAGAAGTAAATTTAGAAATTATAATAGCATGATTTAGATGACGTGATGGTTGATTAATTGGCCTTGCGGTCTTGGTTTTCACATGCCCTCCATCCCATTTTGGACATAAAGCACATTCATTCAATCAATTACGAGTATATCCGGATCTGACAGAAAATATTCGAAGGAAATCGGAAAATATATTCTTACAACTTTTTTCTCCAGCGACTGGGCGCACCTTGTTATTAGCAACATAATGAAGGTCTCTCTGTCGCTTGGCGAAGACATCATAATATTTTCGTGTTTTCATTCAGTGTTAGGCATCGAGATTTCTTTTCCTTCGAATCTAAATGCACGCAACGTAGAATTTTGGCCTAAAGCCTCTCTGGCAGGATGTGATTCAATGGCAAAAGTTTAATGGTTTTACCAGCTGGAACGATTCTTGGCAAAGCTGTTATTTTTTCGTCGTTATATGTCGTGATTGAAAAATTCATGTTAGGAACGCAACGACCTGAAATATAGGATTTTTCATATTATGAAAAATAACGAAAAAAATCAGGGAATACTTTCCTGTTTTATTGTACTTATAAATTATCCACCACGAAGAGGTATGCCATTTCCCAGGAGTGAGTGAAATTCCACAATTTCCAGGACATATTTCCGGTTTTGAAAGTAAGATAGGAGTGGAATTTCTTGTTTCGCGTGCATGTAAGCATATATCTGTAGTTTGGAATGTCAGATTCGTAAAAAATATTGTGCGATGGTGTGATATGGTAATTCACATATAAATTTAAATACATATGTGATGTGGGAAATAAAATGTAGCTGCTTCACATCAAAAAGCTGAAAGATATCAACGAGTGCTGAGAAAAATATATTTTTGGAAAATGGATTTCGTTTTATGCGAGATGAGGGAATTCGCAATAGAATATGTGAAACAAAATGTTTTGAATATGCCAAAAGTCACTCTCTGAATTTCATGATTACATCTGCGCAACTTAGGATGGATTTGGAGTCAACAATAATGTCACAAAAAGATCGACTATATTTAAATGAAATTATTAATATTTTTTAAAAACGCAAGAAATCATTAGTGGAAATTGAAAAGTGATTTTGTAACGACGTAATATCGGCGAAAATATTTTTTTTAGCATAGTATGATATTTTTTTTTAGCTTATATCTGAAGGTCATACAGTAGAATTTTCTAATTAGTTGTCAAGAATGGGTTGAGATACAAATGGTGACTATGAATATTTTTATTCAATTGATAAGGACCACCACTGATTTTTATTCCGCAGTCTTTTATCAATATATCCATATTATTTTGCATTTTCTTATTACGATCATGCATGTGGAATCCTGCTGTGTGTCCGAATAACAATATCAACATTTTCTTACTGGCGACTGTACATGCCACATGAACTAAGTTGGTAGTTTTATAAGTATTTATTTCTTAAAAATAATGAACAGATTTTCGAAAAAAATATTCTCTCCAATAGATTTCCCTTTGCTCGATCAAATTAATCTTGACAGGCCAGCCTCATTCTTCTCAAGAGCCTTACTCCGCGCATGTCCTTACTTTCTTGTTAATTGAATATGTACATAGTTTGGTTATGGTAAGCCTAAGGACTTAGTACCTTTTTTCGTGTGCCGCATAGAACCATGCCCATGATCACATGTCTTTGCAATATACCTACATTCAAAGAAGCGCTGGGAACTTGCGTGATCATCAGAACACGCAAATGCCAATGGGCTTCATAAGAATAAACGTTGTTTTTTCTGCAAAGATTATTGCCGCTTCATTTAGAAAGCGAATCCAGATATCGTACGGGACTGTCCATAACCAGTATTTACGTCAATAGCATAATTTTTTAGCTAAGTAATCTGAATTCAAAATTTTAAATTGCTGAATGGCTAGAGATACTTCTTAAGCACTCCACTTTTTCCAACAATATTATGCTCAAAATAAGACAAATTCTATTCAATTTTTTTTGTAGGCATCTTATTCTTTATTTGGTTTTGACCAGGTAAAGCTATACTTCAAACATGTAAATATGCTTAACTGCTTGTTTTCAGACACTGACATATGACACTGACATGGTCTCAGATACGCATCGCAATATTCCCAGAGTCGCAAGAAACTTGGAGCATCATATATGCTTATTTTCAATTTAATTTGAATAGTTCAAGTAATTTCTTACTGATAGGCAAATTTGTGGTGCGCTAATTGGCCTTTGACCTAAAGTCTCTATATTTTCCTAAAGTGACCTTAAGTTTCTAGATTTCTATCTGCCTAATTCTAAAAAATCATAAAACCTATCGTCCTGTTTACACCTATAAAATTCTTTTGAATAGCAGAAAGTATCGAAATGGTACTTTTCTTTTTAAAAACAAATAAAAACCTCTAAAGAACGCAAAAAATAACCTATAATGAGCTTGACAGGAACCTATATAGTGGTTCTGTTTGATAGCAATTTAGATATTGCTGATGAGCTTCCAAAGAGGTGTCCGTGCCCTCCGAGTTAACTTAAACACTTTGGAACACTTCAAATCTTTGGAATTTTTCACCTGTTCTTGCAAAGAAGGCAGAACTTTAACTGAAGTTGTATGATTTTGTTTCTAAGGATCGAACATGCTCGCCCTGTCATTTTCACTTTAAAAATAAGATAACGGAGACAAATTTTATCGATTTACCATCAAAATGTTGTCCTTTTACAGACACCAGTCTCTTTACTAATGTTCGAAGAAGAACATTAGTATTAAAATCACTATGGCCAAAAATTCATATTTCTATATATATATATATATATATATATATATATATATATATATATATATATATATATATATCATCATCAAAAATTTTCAGTGAAAAAATCTCAGGAACGCGCCATCCGATTGAACTGAAACTTTCAGGACACATTGGTGTATATGCAGAATAGTACCAAATCTCAGAAAAAGTTGATAATCTTTAACCCTTTGGCGCCGGCGGCCATTTTAGTGATATTTTTAATATACCTATTATTCCGTACACAAATAATTTTTGCAAAACTAAAGTTGACAAAATAAATTTTGAACGTGTTTTACATGTGAATCGGATAATGTTTTGGAATTTTTTAACCCCATGTGTGCACTGGGTGCCTAAAAAAGGAACGGAAAAATTTGAAAATTTTTAAATTGCGATAACTTTTGACAAAGCTATTCAATCATTACGAAATTTTGAGGACATATTGCTATTATTTAGTTGTAGATTTGTGTAGCTTTTATTGAGCGTGCTGGCAACCCTGTAGCTAGGGCAGGTACTGAAAATGAAAACCTCCAAATCATCGTCTCTCTTGAAAAAATGCCGCTTCTTCAAAAAAAAGCCACTCATATGTAAATCTCGTGCTTTGTTTACATAGACAAAAAAAAATTTGATATGGTATAACGGGCACGCCTGGTAACCCTTGCCCAATTTACCTATATTTCTAGCATCAAAAACTTCTGTTCACGGGAACTCACGATCCGATGGGCAGAATTCATTGAAATTTGCAGCATGTATTGATCTTGAATAGGACCAGGTCTGATAGAAGTGATTTTGAAATGCGGGTGATTCTGTGCCAGTGGTGCCATCTTGAAAAATCACTAAAAAAGATAACTGCTTTTAGCCCTATAAATTCTGATTGAATCGTTCGATTTCGACGAAATTCACACAGTAGCTGGATGGTCGAACCACGTTTGGTAGAAATTTGGTCGAAAAATTCGGTTGGAGCTGCCAGCTATCATAATTTTGGTGTCTTAAATTTGAAAAAATAAAAATTTGGAAATGAAAACATTCAAACCATCGAATATCCTAAAAATGTCCGTTTCTTACAATAAAACCAATCTGTATACAAATCTTATGCTTTATCTACACGATCAAAGTAAAACTTTGGAAATTTCATGTCGGACAAGAACGGTAACCCTTTCCCAGTTAACCTATATTTTTAGCATCAAAAATTTCTGTTCACGGGAACTCACGAATCAATAATCAGATACCGTTGAAATTTACAGAAGGCATTGGACTTAAGTAGGACCAGATCTGGACTTAAAAAGGACAAGGTCTGGACTTAAGTAGGACCAGGTCTGGGCAACTCTGTGCCAGTGGTGCCATCTTGAAAAATTACAAAGAAAAAAAACTGCTTTTTGCCCTATGAAATGTGAATTAGTTACCAGATTTTCATGAAATTGACACAGTAGCTGAACCTTACTCTAATCTCTGTTTGATAGAAATTTGGTTGAAAAATTCGATTGGTGCTGCCAGCTATGGTAATTTTTGTGTCTTTGGTTTTGAAAATTCTCTCAGGAAAATAAAACTTTTTGCCCTGTAACTTCCAGTGCAGTCATGAAATCAATACGAATTTCATACAATTTATGGAACCTATTTTAAGCATTATTCAGGCCAAATTTGGTTGAAAAGCCACAATAGGGTTGCCAGCTATTGTTGGTTTTGTGTTTGTTTGCAATTTCTTTATTAAGCGGTTTAATCGTAGAATTTTCAATTGGTAATGATATTGTAGTGCCAATTAACAGCAAATATTAAGTTTTCGATTATTTGAAAAAACTCGCTGCAGGTAACCCTAAATTTCTTCATACTCCTATAACTTCGAATGTAATATAACAACGTGAAGCAGATGTGATATATTCTTGGCTTTGATACTGGCGAAAAGCTGCCAGCACGAGTCGGTTGTGCTACTTTTGTATCAATAAAATTATGCCGGAAACATTTACAATGAAAATAAATAACCGATGTTTCAATTCCCAAAGTTCTGCACATTTTTCGGATCGCAGCCTCAAACACCAACTTCAGTTACAATGCTGCAGGCACTGAGCATTTTCTTCATTGATGTTATATGAGATGCTGCTTTCAAAATTTTGTGAAATAAGCAACTGATAACAAATATAATTAACCCGTGTTTTGCTCTCATAAACGTTGAAATTCATGCCAGTGGTAATATCTGAAACCTTCTACCATATGAGTTATAATGCATTCTTGAGACCAAAGTAAAACGTGGCATTTGAAACAGTTTGGCCATAATAAGCAGCTCATGTGGTGGAATATGCACTCAAAACCTGCACGATTCTTCTACTGTTCTTCGAACATTAGTGTTTCTAGCGGTTCAGGTGCGCTAGAGTTTTTAATGTTATTATTAAAATTACCGTTGATCTGCTCTTCTTTTAAACCTTAAACAACTAAAATATGTCTATATATTTTCGCATTCTCTTGTCCTTGAATTTCAATCTGAACATTCATATTATCCTTTTGTTGCACATCAAACAACATGTACCAAAATGTACAAAACATTGTTCGAAGGCAATAACATTCACTAATTAGCTTATGGAAATTCATTAATGAACAGGCAATCAATGAATTTCTGCTGTCACAACAGGATACCAGATCCCGACCAGTTCTGTTGTTTATACGACGAAGATGTAATGCATTTAAATTTCGATTTTTGTATGTGCTTATCGAACAGTTGGCCATGAGGCTACATGCAGTTGCACTATGCATCAAGTGAGTAACGAAAATCAACTACAACGTATACATGCATAATCGATCACGATTTCCGATTCCTTGTGCTCCGTATTAAACAGCACAACACTGTATAATACCATACCAATAGTAATTGTTTTCAATTCGATACTCAGTCTAGTCGATATGTATGAATATAGAGCTGGCAATTTTGACCATCTACGGGTGTATTGTCAAAGGGTTCGGGGTTTTGTGTTTATTAGTTATGCTTTATCTGTTGATAGGCATGAATGTTAGCTTATTGATTCACTTGAAACCATAACTGTTCGATATTATTTTGCAAGTACTACAACTAATTTTCGTCCACTTTTTCATATTATTCCGTTATTTTCCAAGAGAATATCAAATCACCTATATAATCAACCTTACCATAACATTCCGTTTTTGCCGCAATAGAAATTCATTGAGGCATATTTCGAAACACAAGTCTATGCAAACGAAAAATATCTTCGAAAAGCGTGCGCTAGTTCGGCTATGTGGTCCCGTGAATAGAATACATTACATCGCTGTAATCCTTCTATGAGACCAGGTCATAGCACGCAGTCTGCGCAAAATAGAATACCTCTATTCATTCAGTCGTTTGCATTACCTTGAATCACAAAGTGGAAGAAAATGGAGCGAAAAGTAATATAAATGTAAACGGCGACCAGCTGTTCGGCAGAAAAGCTGTTCTCGCCGAAGTCCTCGGTGTGGGTGCAGTACGCGACATCAGGAAAACGCGAATCATTCAACCCCGTGGATAGGACGTATGAGCAGAAGATGAGAGAACAATCTAATTGGAGCATGATGTAATTGGCATTGCTGCAAGTGTACGGATACATGTCTGACAAAGTGTGCCTACTCGTTGTCGACAAGCAGTCACCGGTCACAAGAATGTTTGTCTAACAGACGTTAGCTAAGTTAGGTACTGGTGACGGAACCTATTCCGCTGCGTTCGAGCTTCGACAAGGCACAATGTTTTCATTTCGAGCGAACTTTGTATGAAGTATTAAATTCAGGAATGTGTATTTTACTTTTCAAAGTGAAATTAAGCTTATTTCCAAGTTTTATTTACTTGTAATTAACTTGTGTTTTGTCTAGGGCTTCAACACGCAACAAAAATGTATTTTTTGGAAGGTTCTATGTAGCTTTCAAGACATTTGTTGTTTTAGTGGTGAAATTAAGATTGGCAATTTGACTCAACGAGAACTTAGCTCTTTTGGAAGAAGAGCTCGGCAATATTTGTTAGTATCTCATCTCACCAAAAAGTATAACAATTTGGAAATGAGATAAACAAATATAGATTTGCTTCAAATCAAATAGTTGTACGCTTTGGTGCACATTTAATTGATTTCCCATTTAATGCTGCTTATTTCTTAAAACTGTCAGAAGACCGTGCAGATAAATTACTATAACAGCGAACATGCACCAAAATACCTTGTAAAAAACTTGCATGAATTTAATCCTTTTCCCAAACTAAAACTCAATTCCTGAATTGTATATCAAAACATTAAAGAGTCTTATGAGTCATATATCATTTAGAGTTAACTCCATTGTGGTTCTGTATCGCAATAAAACCGCCGTGTCGGACCAGACCCTCCTTAAACGTGTCGAGGAACGGCCGAGTTATATCGGTAAGGGCAGTTTTACACTTCTTTCGCCTCTGTCAACAAGACTGACTTAGTCTATCAGCCGACCGTTGCTCTTTCTGAGTTGCAGGATGAATTTATTCGTTTAGCATTGCCTATTTTAAGGACTTTCACGAAAGGTTCTCTTTGCTTTGCTTCGAAACTGAAAAGCATTCGTTGACATTTTGGGTACTCGAAGTGAAGATTACTGCAGCGGAACCCTACGTGCGTTTAGTTGCAGGTTCTCGGAGGCTCCGCAGAAAACAGACTTCTACCTCCTGTTAGTGCTCAGGTTCACTGTCTTGGTACTGCAATAAGAGAGGTCATTGAATTGTCAAAGGCTCGTGAAGTAGACATGTAAGTCATTTTTCCAGAATCTTCGCTCAGAGGTTCAGGCAATTTTTCTGCAGACGGTGAAGTTGATAATGCAAAAATTCTTTCATTCACTTCTCCTCCATCATTATGACATTTTACCGAAAAATTGACTCTTTCCTTGACAAGTGATACAGAGGATTTGATTGAAGTATCAGACTTCTGCCCGATAATATTTGATTTAACTATTATTGTTCTGGTTTTGTTGAACACATTGATGCTCTTCTGCATTCAACTGAACCTACGCAGCCAACTTAATGGCAACCAAACTAAAAGCATTTCATGAGCCATCAGAAGACGAATAAGTCCTCAATGCTAAAATCACTAGCCTAGCGTGCAGATCACAGTCAGAATTAAAGAGTAGTCCGTGGGCGAAAGAAAAGGCGAACTAATGGTTCCTGAGATGATGCTTAGGAATGACCGGTTAAGATGGAACTGCCTCTTGCCTGTCACCACCAAAAGCATCATATAGAGCTAGATTGTTTGATGTTGCCCAGGATACATCACGCGGAAGTGATTTAGCTACATCCTCTGGTAAGCTGCAAAACAAAGCAAAAAAACATCTGTTATTAAAAAAGCTAATAATCGATGTTCCCGTTGTGAAGGGGTAGGTGTTGTCGCGAACATTTTTTAAAACATGCTTAAAACATATCTTTGCAAAACGCGAAAATGTAATTTGGATAAAAAACTCAAAAGCTGTGAAAAGCAACAAAATATCAGAAGTGAGTATTGGTCCAGCCTTGTATTTACAGCTTTTCCAACCAGTATTTCCCATGAGCGTATGATATGCAACTAAAATTTATCAAATGCAGTTGCACCTGCCACTAATAGTACATTTTGGCATATAACACCCCTCTACATAGGAACACATTGACTTATTATTCAGAGCAGAATAGCGCCTTCGGTTGAATCACACGGACAGGAGCTCTTTCAATGCTGCTACTCTATTCCGTTCTGGGTTGAGGAGCAAAAAGCTGATAAATAGCTGTTGTCAACTGTATCAGACTTTTCGGGCAATCCTGCCTAGAATATCTCAGTCCTTACGTTGAAAAGGAAGGACTCTTTTTCAACCAGTTAATAAATTACTTTCTGCAAAACCAGAACACTTCCTTCAATTATCGAACTATATGCCGTTGATTGATTGATTGATTGAAAAGGTTTTTTGTTTTATCATAATTGTGCATACCTCAACCTAGCTTAAAATATAATTAGTTACGATAACTTAAAATCTAGCGGCTATACTATTTTGGCCTTCTAGCTCTTATGGTATTATATATATATATATATATATATATATATATATATATATATATATATATATATATACATATATATATATATATATATATATATATATATATATATTTATACATATATATATATATATATATATATATATATATATATATATAATTTTTATCTTAAACACCAATAATACTACCCAACCTGTACAAGTACTGAAGTTTCCTAAGCAATACTTGACTTAAAATCTACCTTACAGTACAATTCCCTTCTTCCAGCCCCTTCTGTTGTGTTTTCTACCACTTTTTTTATTTTTATTAAATGGCCTAGTAGTAAAGATGCTTATAAAATTAATATTTCGAAACATTATGACCTATAGGTTTGGGTGTAGTTGAACAATAAAGAAAATATTCGACACTTAGTCAATATCCACATAGGGTATGTTATGAAAGAAGTAACCTTTACTAAATATGACGTCAACGTAAAACATACAACTAATCAATCGTCATTCTCAGCTGCTAGACTGGTTCAGCGTACTAAGTCCAGTAACTAACTACTAACTCCAGTAATATGGTCAATGTAATTTATAATATTATTTCAACAATTTAAAAATTATTAAAGTTACTAGGTGTATATCCCATAGAGCAAATGTGAATAGCTCACTAATATAATGGGTAGGTAGAGTCAAACTCTATTATCTATTATTACTTCTTCTTAATTCAATATGTACAGTGGCGAGCACATGTGGATACATGTTAGCCAAATTCGACAATAAATACTTGTAAAATGCTTAAAAATACATTAATTGGTTTGAAATTTTTGCAGTTAAATTCTTTATTAATATTTATATGAAACAAATGATAAAAGAAATTTTAAGTTTAGTCTAAGTTTTAAAACAAATAATCGAAATGGAAGCTAAAAGAAGCTAAAAATTTTTTTTAATATTTAGTCCAGAGACCTATGGCTTTAATAACGGCGAGCATACGCTTAGGCATGCTCTCCACTAATTTTTCAATTAGTTCGTGTGGAATATTACTCCAATCCGTGTGAACTCGACACCAAAGCTCATCTAATCCCTTCGGTGCGGTGTCGTACCGAGCTAGTTGTTTTTTCAGCAAAGCCCATAAATTTTCGATCGAGTTAAGGTCTGGGCTTTGATCAGGCCACCGCATTTTTTTAAAACGTTGCCTGATGAGCCACTCCTTAGCGATTTTCGCCGTATGCTTTGGGTTTCCATCCTGCTGAAAAATGACTTCATATTCTGAATAAGCACATTCGTGTACAAAGTCTGGTAGATTAGACTCCAAAATATGAAGATATTGTTCCTTTTTCATAATGCCATCGATGTTAACCAATGGACTTACGGTCCACCAAGTGAAGCAGCCCCACACCATCAAGCCGCCTCATCCATGCTTCATAGTTTCTTTCACTTGATGCTTTTTCAATTTTTCGTTTGCGCGGTGTCAGTAATACTCCTTACCATCGGACTGAAATCGGTTTATTTTGGTCTCGTTAGACCAAATTACCCTCTTCCAATCATCTGCGCTCCAATCATTGTGCTCCTTGCAAAATTTGAGACGTGCTGCAACATTTTTCTCTGATAGTGCTGGTTTTTTTGCCTAATTGCCGCTGTTAGTCCGATCCTGTGAAGCGCTCTGCTGCTGTCCACTCACTTACGGGTTTGTTAATGGCAACTGCAACCTCTTTTGATGTTGTCTTCGGTTTGGTGTAGTGTACGTTAAACATCGATAGTACTATCGATAGTATCGATAGTTCAGAACTATCGAAAACCTCGATGTTTTTTTTTGCAATCGATAGTTTTTGAAAACAGAAAAAAATGCGTAAGGTAACATTTCGATATCATCCCATTCACTGTGAGTATTTTACGTTTGCT
Source organism: Nemotelus pantherinus (assembly GCA_963978885.1). Taxonomy (NCBI): domain Eukaryota; kingdom Metazoa; phylum Arthropoda; class Insecta; order Diptera; family Stratiomyidae; genus Nemotelus; species Nemotelus pantherinus. The sequence continues at coordinate 52,156,761 of OZ022263.1, read as the reverse complement.
TAGTTTTTCTCATTTAATAATATTTACGACAATAATATCTGGTGCAAATTACATTACTCTTTCTTATATAACTCCGTTATTACGAGGGCTGACTCTACAATTATCGAAAGTGGGAGTTAACATCAAAAACACTGCTGGAAAGAATATTTATAATGCTTTATGCAAGTCAGTGCGGGAACGATTAATACCGTTTGAGAAAAGGGTCCTTATGATGTTAGCCACCATTCTGGATCCAAGGTTCAAAAAATAAGTGAAGACGATGGAAACATAGCTGACTAATCTCTTCAATTAGAATATACTTCTTTTCTGATGACAGAAAAGCCCGAGTCAACTCAGAGTACTTATGAATTTATGGGAGCTGCATCTACAAGTAACTGAACTATTGAAACTGGGAAAATTTACTAACGAAGGAATAGTGGAAAACAAAATAATCCAAGGAGTTGTTATTTCTACCTGAAGATTTATTCAAAGACAAAGCTTATAGCTGCCCAAATAATGATGCAATAAGACATAGATATATAGCAAAACATGGAGAAAACTCCCAATGGAAACGACAAATGTCCCATCGATTACTGGTTAGATTCAAATACTGAGACAAAGAAAATGTTTGCTCTCTAGCATTTATGTGTACTTGCGTCTTCTTTTCCGAGTGAACGATTTTTTTTCGAAAACGTGTAATTCACAGTGATCGCAGAAACCTTTTAAAGTATCAAAGCGTCTCAATGAATTGCTTTCCCTAAATTAAAATGCTCAGCATTTCGGAAATGAATAAAACTCTATATTTCTATGTTTCTCTATAATAGTAATTGAATAATCAGTTATTTTTAAAACAATTATTGAATCCTGGGTTTATCTACTAATTTCGCAAGACACATATACACCATCGATAATCTATCGATAGCCTATCGATAGTTTTGAAAAAAATATCGATATTATCGAAACATCCAACTATCGATGTTTAACGTACACTAGTTTGGTGGTCATGAGGCGCTCCATAGCTCGAGCATCTCTATTAGTTAGCAATCGTGGTCGCGATTTATTTATTTCAGGTGCACTAACATTGCGTCTATTTCTTACTTGAAGCACGGGTCGGTGGCAAATACCCAGCGATTTAGCTATTTTACGTGCTGACTCATTGCTTTTCGTCATTTCCACAATTTGATTTTCTAAGTATTCCGGTATTTTCTTCATTTTTGCTTCAAAATTAAAATACTCTCAGAAAAGGTAAAAAATCGTGACTGATTAAACCAAACTTTTATGCTTTGAAGCGTAAAACACTATTTCGCACAATGTTAACACTCCAATTGCTGTGAATCCCGTTATTACGTTTTGTTTCGATTCACAAGTCACTGCAAAAGTGGATACATTGCCCATTTCGATTATATGTTTTAAAACCTAGACTGAGCTTATAAGTTATAATTTTGTTTATTATTTGTTTCACATAAATATTAATAAAGAGTCAACTGCAAAAATTTCAAATCGATTAATGTATTTTGAAGGATTTTAAGTCAAATTTGATTAACAAGTATCCACATGTGCTCGCCACTGTATATCTCCTGCAGAGATAACGTGAAAACCTCATGAAAATAATGATGAAGTTTATTAAATATACCACTTACAACCTATACCTTCTATTATTATTTCTAATTAAAGTAATACGTAGAAGCCTTTAGATCGAATAAGAAACCTTATAATCTTTTGCAGTATGATCTCATTATATCAATGCTGTACAGTCAAATTAAAAATTCGTTTCTAATGTCTGCACAATTGGATATGGAAAGGAAAACTTTTCACAGACCACTCTTTGCAAACGAAATGTATGACACTTTCATCGCCAATCGTTAAATATCTGCCACTTCAATTAAATAGGAAAATTCTACTTTCATTTTTACCAAATAAAATCCATGTTTGTAAAGTAATTCACAAAAACGATTTTTTTAGTACACCGAACAAAAGTTCTCCAAAGTTTTTTAGTTAATATTCAAGGAAATAACAAAGCGGAGCACAACCAATGCACTTTAATGTTCAATCGTTTAATGCAATCTGCAAAGCAAATTCAATAGAACGTAGTACGATTTTATGAGACGATCGAATCATTTCCATAGTTTATACCATTCATATACAATTTCGTGCACTATAGTACACACAATTTCGTATGACACGGTCCCCTATATCTATAACAGATATGTCAGTTAAATACTAACCTTCTTCTTTTTATATTATAATATTTTTCAAAACATCATTTGGAATCTCACTATCAAAACAGCAATATTTATTTATTTTTAAGTAAAAGTATTATTGTCGAATGACGAAAATTTTTCTCCATCGTTATCCGTGCGATCGCTTGCATATGAAGCCGTAACAATTGATTTACATTATTCAGGAAAAAATATAGAACTAGAATGCACATACTTTGGTAAGCTTGATCTTGTAGATGCCCGAAGATCCTGGGAGTCTGAAGTGGGTGGGACCACATTACTAATTTTTAGCACCATCATGATTTAATGGAACGAGAAACCTAAATTTAGCATATTGCACATTTAGCAAATTGCCTTAATAAAAAATGAAAAGGTAGATCATTTTATTTCACTTAATATTTCGCTTTTTGCAACGTTAATAGCACTTGTGACTAGCGACAGGGATTTTCCGGAAATCGTAGACAAAGAATAGAAGATCGACTATATATCCTTTGTTCTGCTGAAAGCACAAAGGTGTAGTACTATTTCTAATGTATTTTTGGGTATTATCTGCAGCGAATTCATCGGCAGTGGGTGAGTTTGCAGCAGGGATTCGTTTCGTTCGCTGGGGGTATATTTACATATGAAACTTTCAGAATAATCTAATGAGGCAGCATTACATCTGTTCGCGTACTCTAAGCATTGCCAGGAAGTCATTTTTGTACGCTGTTTGACTAAATACTGAAAACTTTCCTTCTTTCATGAAAGAGCATGAGATTTCAGTTGAATCTGAGCTTGCCAGATCATGAAAAGTGTCAAATGGTGTGAGGCGAATACATATTTTCAAATATGCACGGCAAGGAAAATATTTTTCGCGCAATGTTATGAAATTCGAATATTTTTCGGGAGGTACTTTATTTCTGCTTAAGATTACTTTATGATCACATCATCATTTCAAAATCATACAACTGTTACTTCTGGTTGTCACTTCTAAGGAAATGCCATGAATGCGTTTTTGTACTTTTCATTAATTTCCTCCACCACATGATTGAGGAAGGTTCAGTCCACGAACGCGATTGAAAGTAAACGAACAGAGCTATTATTGAGAAAAAATTGATGGGCAAGATTGTAAATAGATGAGTGCCAGATTATTCCGAAATTTGAATTTAAATGCTAAAAATAATGCTAAATGCTAACTCTGAACTTCTAATGCCGTTTTGGGAAAAATAATGCCAGATCTAGCATTCAAAATGCTAAAATGGCAGCACTGCCCATTAGATGCGCAATGTATGCTATTAATAATAAGTAATCGGCTCATAGTTTTGATCGTAAATGTACCAAAACACTATTGATTCCGTCTGATTTTTTAGGAACTCATGCGAAATTCTATCCTTTTGTTTTTATAAGACCGTAATCATGTCTTCAATGGAATCATATTTTCTGAGTGTATGAATTACATTGTAACAGCAAGCTAGTCGTAGCTCAAACTTTGACGTCAAACTACCTTATTTACTGTCAGTCACTGAACGTTGTCATGTTAATACCAAACACACTTCATTAGTGTATATTGTGCCTACACACACAGGGAATATTCGAGATAACATCCCTTAATTACAGCCACTCTCGCCGTTCGTATCCATGACAAAAGCAAGGATAAATACACCGCAGATTTAATTTTGCATTCTTCATATACTTATTTTCGCTAGAAATATACATCGTACACAAGTTAGCAGACTTTGAAATTAACATCAACTCGTAACTTTCCCACTTGCAAAGTACTAAATTGCTTTTGAAGAGATGATGAAAAGTAATTTTGACATTATGACAAACAAAGTGGATAGCCGACAGCGGAATCGAACGCCACGTGCAGGATGCGCAAGCGAAGAAGCATTCAACCGTGTCCGTGCTATGTTGCAGTGCAAAACGATGGATCGTCGTGTTCTCTATGAATTTATCGCAGTTTAGTAACAATATCAGGAGCAGTTAGCACCGACGATGAAAGAAGTATGCTTATTACGAGTTCAACACACAGTCAATATTAGCTGCAAAGTATGCAAAGTTCTGGCGAGGATGAGTTTCAATAGAATATTACACGAAGGAGATTTACCGGATTTTACTTTCCGCTCTTATGAGTATTACAGTTCGAAAAGCTGGGTTGTGCAGCGCTATGGAAAATTGAAGTGGCTTGTTATAAATTAATACTTCTTTCGTTTCTAGTTGACTTTGACGAGTGAAGTGAAAGCTTTTAGTACCGAAGCAATTACATCTGAAGTAGTGAAAAAGTAGAAAAAAAGTCTAGAAACAAATCCTAAGTTGTCTGATGTAAACAAATTATTTACGTATAAGCTGGTCATGCAACTAATTATATTTTAATGCAGGTTCTCCTCAAATCAAACGGTCTAGAAGCATCTCCAACAAACCTTTTCATTTATCCCATAACACTGTAAGTGTTCAAAACTGGAAGCCATGATTGTAAAGACACAAGTTTTGGCAAGTTGCAATTACTCCACGGAATCGTTGGGTGCATCTTAAATCGCCTGTCGTCACGACTATGTTGCATATTGCTGCGTAGTGAACTAATTTTCCCCATTGCACCCTAATTAAGAAGTAAGCAATCGCATTCTCAAAACATATATAATAGGCCCAAAGGTTAGTTCTAATATATTTTTATTACAAGAGTTATGAGTTTGTTTCAAGTATTGATTTTCTTTTCATACACTTTTACTACGCGTCATTTTTCGCTTATGCTTTCGCTTTTAATTCATTCCGAAAGTCTCTCATTTACATAAAAATAATTAGTGTAATGGGGAAAAACCTGTTATACGCACATAAATTACTTCATTGCCAAAATCTTATTCAATTTCGTCGAATAATAAGAAAAATATTCCTTGAATACGCCTACTTATTAACGTGGTGTCTGAAAACTGAATTGATTAAGAGATTATTTTTTTCTTCTTATATTACATTATTTATGGCTTGTTATGTGTTGGCGTCAAAGCACCTTCCACTTCATTCGAAAATTCGCTAAACACTCAAGTTCCTGAAAACCTGAACGTTTCATGACTTTAATTACTTTGATGTGCGAAAATTCTAGATTTATGGTAAAAATTGGATTTTTAAAATTAAAAAATTGTATTTTTAGTAATGAAAGTCTCATGTGTGGGAACAAGCTTTCCTGATTTTGCATTGCATTCATTTCGAGTTAGAGTTGCATTAAGGCGGTTGTCACTTACAAGGGTTGATCTAAAAGTAGTGATTATCAACTATTTGCAGTTTGTATAAAAGTAAAAAATTAAATTTTCACTACCTCAGGTACCCAACAAGTCAGCGCAAAAGAAACTATATAAATAGGCCACGACTCCAAATACATTCATTTTAATACGAATAGTCAAATATAGAACATCAAAATGGAGAAAAACGAAATTAGAGTTGTCATTAAGTACCTGTGTTTGAAAAAATATCACATCACAAAAATATATCGACTTGGTGAAAACACTAGGAGACTCTGCTCCTCCATATTCCACCGTTGCATGCTGGGCCAAGAAGTTTAAGCTGGGAAGAACATCCACTGAAGATGAATATCGTGAAGGACATCCATTCACATCCATCAATGAAGACAACGTGAAAAAATTCGAAGATGTCTTGTTGGCAGATCTGATGGGCCATTTAGACAAGCGTCCATGCGTCCACGCGTCCAAGCGTTTTTAGATTACACGAGTCAAGTCAACTCAAATCCAGTTTTTTTAAGGCGGGGCTAAGGCGATAAGTGGATGGATTTTACACGCTTATGATGATGTTTTTTTGCTCCGTACAAATATATTGGTAACAGAAAGTTGTATGTATTTATCCATATGAGTATATATACCTACATATATATGTTTGTGTCTAGATATTCAGATGCATTCAATTTGTTTTCGTAATAGTCATGCACGTAAGGATGCAAAACATATATTATCCACATCATTATATAAGAAAATAATCATCCACAAAACATATATTTAAAGCGCCATTCAGACATGCGTCCATGCGTCCAAGCGTCCAAGGGTTTTTAGATTACACGAGTCAAGTCAACTCAAATCCGGTTTTTTGAAGGCGGGGCTAAGGCGAAAGTGGTCGGATACGGTGATTGATATACCATTGACTTAATTGTTTTACTTTCGCTCTTTGTCATTTCGAGATGATCAGTGGATGGATGGATTGATAAGAGGATGGATATTGCGCGCTTGCAACGATGGTTTTTTTATTTTCATACTATTTGAATATATACGAATATAATCAAAGTGATATCTATATATATATATATAGATATATATATATATATATATATATATATATATATATATATATATATGTATATATATATATATGTATATATATATATATATATATATATATATATATATATATATATATATATGTGTATATATATATATATATATATATATATATATATATATATATATATATATATATATATATATACCTAGATACTATACATTGACCTATATATATAGTTTTGAGGCAGAGATTTATTTATATGGAAAAAGAATGGTTTATATAATATGGTTTTAAGCTTGGTGACGACGATATTTTAAAAATGTTCAGCCGTTCGGAGGCACTGACAACTTGAAAATGATGGTTTCGGTTTATGTTGACTTGTCAAATGATGATATCATTATGAAATTTACGCGAGCCATCATGCTTACTGCTAATATATTGGATATTCTATTAGGGCTTATTGGTATGGCAGTTTATTTTTGAAACAGTTGTAACAATTGAAACAGTTATAATACTAATTTTCTTCGAAATTCAGCAATAGTTTAAGCTTATTTCAATATATAATGATAAACATAAAAATAGCGGCAGTATGTTCAAGTACAGAAACGCTGGTAATTTTCATTGTCGGCAACAGTGTATCACCAATGGAAGAAAAGCATCCCAACTGTTTGAAAAACATCACAATTGTTTCGTAAAAATCAACGTATCATACAAATTCATTTTACATCTACTGACTTACTTCCAAGTTAGCAGAATGCAAAAATTTTTAGATTTGCCTCGCGGAAACAATGAAAAATTTATCATAATTTAAATATTGCTTGTTTACTTTCACTGTATGGACACCATCATTTGCGAATTGTATGGTTTCATGCACCCTTAAAATAATTAGAAAAAAAACCATACCAGGCAGCCCTAATATAATATCCAATATATTTGCAGTAAACATTACGCCGCGTGTGTATTTCCTCATGATATCACCTTTACATAACAAGTTATTATAAATCGAAATTTTAAAATAAAATCATTTTCAAACAGCCAAGGCCCACAAACGCCTAAAAATTTCAAAATCATCGTTGTGATCAATTTGAAAGCATTACTAATTCTCATTCCTCAATATTTCCCCATTTTTTTTCTCCGTAAAAATAAATTGGTAGCAGACAATTGGATATATTTATCCATATGACTATATATACCTTCATATAAAATTGTTTGTGTCTAGCTATTCGTATGCATTCTAATTTTTTCGTAATAGTCATGCACGTAAGGATGCAAAAAAAAATATTATCCACATCATCACATCATAAAATAATCATCCACAAAACATATATTAAAATGATCATCAACGAATCATCCACACATGCTACTGAGCGAAATAAATCATTTGAAAATCTATTGTACATGAATCAGCATACTCCACCTCCTTCGCTTTAGACCCGCCTATATAAACAAAATCAAATTGACTCGTGTAAGCAAAACACGCTAGATCGCTTGGACGCTTGGACGCATGGACGCATGTCTGAATGGCCCATAAATGATCACCAACGAATCATCCACACATGCCACTGAGTGAAAGAAATCATTTTAAAATGTATTGTACATGAATCAGCATACTCCACCTCCTTCGCTTTAGACCCGCCTATATAAACAAAATCAAATTGACTCGTGTAAGCAAAACACGCTAGATCGCATGGACGCGTGGACGCATGGACGCCAATGTAAATGGCCCATGAGAGTGCATGGAGAGTGACCATCAGGCATGTAGCTGAGATCACAGAGATCTGGTGTGGCAGTGCTCAAAGAATCGTTGCCAACGAATCACATGTGCAGAAGGTCTCTGCGCGTTGTGTGCCGAAAATGCTCACCGACGAGTAAAACGAAAAACGGGTCGACATTTCGAGGGTGAATCTTGAAAAGTTCCCGGCAGATCTGGAGAAGTTTTTGCCACGTTTCGTAGCCATGGACGAGACCTGGATCCACCATTTCGACTCAGAAACCATTCAGCAATCGATGACCTGGAAACGACTCTCTTCACTGTTGCCGAAGAAATTCAAGGTGTTGAAATCAGCAGGGAAGGTAATGCATCAGTTTTTTAGGACGCAGAAGGAATTATTATGGACTAGGGTGGAATATTTGAAAAAGGAAGCCATTATATAGGGCTTACTACACAGACAAAATAAGAAGCTTGCGGAAGATTAATTAGGAAATAAGACTCGGCATACAGCGAGCCGAAGTGCTTTTTCATGAATACAATGCACCGGTTCACAAAGCTGCAAGAAACAGAATTCGATCGAGCTGCTTGAACATGCACCCTATTCGCCAGATCTAGGTCCCAGTGAGTTCTATCTCTTTCTTCGGCTCAAGGAACAACTTCGGGGCAAAAAATTTGAAGATTATAGCGAAGTTATGGCCGCTGTTGGGGCTTGAAGACAAAAAAAAATTTCTAATGGTATCATGGGTTTGGAAAAAATATAAACTAAATATATTAGCTTGTTAGGAGACTATGTTGAAAAATAAATATTTTTTTTTATTCACCTTGGTTTATATTGATTATCATTAATTTTGGATCAAAACTCGTATATTTTAATCTCTCAAAATATTAGATCACATTAATATTGAACACATGATAATAGCTTCCTTCGTCTACTGAACAAATTACGCATAACATTGTAACCCTGTTTATGTGAAAAATTAAGTCACTCTTCATTATTCATGCTTTCAGTTCTTGATAGGACCCGTCAACAACAAATTTTCCACTTTTTTACCGATGGTTTTCATTAATATTTGGAAAATATGAAATGCATTTCATTGCCAACCTCTATTCTGTTTGCAATGTAACATTCAATAAGCACACTTTTTACTCGACTCCCGTCGTCCCCACTCTAACATTGAACTGGTTTTCTTGATACATAAAGCTTTCATCCTAACCACAAGCAGGGACCCGTGCAACCTACTCGATACCATATTTAAAAGTTTCACCGAGCTATCAATGCCAACGAGCCTACATCAGTTCGCAGGAAGTCTGCTTTCAATTAAATTTCGTTATCCTTCTGCTTCAACGAGTTCAACTGGATGTTTTATTTAACAATATCTGTTCAAGCGAGCTGGCCCAAATAAGTTTGAAAAACAAAGGTACAAGGAACGTCGTGAGTAACAACGGAAACGGCAATAGTATGAAATGCAGATAGACGAAATTTTAGACTATCGAAAGATGAACTGAATGGAAAATACAAAACATAATTATGTTTGCTTAATTCACATTGATAATTCTTTTTGAGCGAACAATACTCGAGTACACGCGCGAATTGTAGCTACCCAGATTCCAAAGTTAATAAACAAGTTATTCATCTCTCGGTAAGAAGAAAATTCATAGTAAACTCGACGGCGATGCGAAAAAATAAAAGCAATGATCGTTAAAATTTTTATTATATATACATATATATATATATATATATATATATATATATATATATATATATATATATATATATATATATATATTAATTTTTCCATTTTAGTGATATTTCCAATATACCTATTATTCCGTCCACAAATTTAGTTAGCGAAATGAATTTCGAACGTGTTTTAAATGTAAGTCGGATAATGTTTTGGAGGCTTTTAACCCCACGTGTGCGCTAGGTGCCTAAGAAGAGATCGGAAAAATTTGAAATTTTTTAAATTGCGAAAACTTTTGACAGAGCTTTCAAAGTATTATGAAATTTTCAAGATATATTGGTATTATTAAGTTGTAGATTTGTTTCGCTTTTAATAAGCATGTTAGCAACCCTGTAGCTAGGACAGGCGCTGAAAGTGACCACCTTCAAATCATCGACTCTCCTGAAAAATTATCGGTTTTTGGAAAAAAGCCCCTCATGTATAAATTTTTATCTACAAAGCAAAAGTAAAACATTTGAAATTTTGCTACCGGCAAGAACGGTAACCCTTCCCTAATTTATCTATATTTTTAGCATCAAAAACTTCTGTTCACGGTAAGCCACGACCCGATAATCAGATACAGTTGAAATTTACAGAATGTATTGGCCTTAAGTAGGACCAGGTATGATAGAGGTGATTTTTAAATGTGGGCAATTCTGTGCCAGTGGTGCCATCTTGAAAAATCACTTAGAAAAATAACAGCTTAAAGCCCTATCAATTCTGATTCAGTCGTTCGATTTTGAAGAAATTCACACAATAGAAATGAACCTTACTCTAAGCCACGTTTGGTAGAAATCTGGTTGAAAAATTTGGCTAGAGCTGCCAGCAATAGTAATTTTGGTGTCTTAAATTTTGAAAATTCACTGAGAAAAATAAAGCTCTTTGCCCTATAGCTTCCAGTACAGTCATTCAATCATAGCGCAGTTCAAATGGCAAATTAAACTTATTGTAGAAAATATTCAGTAGAAAGCTAGTTGGAAAAACAATGTTAGGGTTGGCGGCTATGGTTGTTTTGTATTTTTTTATCATAGTTTTAGTAAGCGATTTTATAATGGAAAATTCAAACCGTAGTGATCTAGTAGTGAAAATAAATACCAAATATTAAAATCTACAAAATTTGAAAACTTTTGCGGGTGGTAACTCTAAATTTCTTTGTATAACTTCCAATGCAGTCATCAGATCAATACGAAATTCTCAGAAGATATTAACTTCAACATGAGGCAGATGCAACATATTTTTGGCTTCGGTGTTACCAAACGGCTGCCAGCACGAGACGTTTTTGTTATTATTGTACTAATAAATGCTTGCATTATGTATTCACATCGCGAACATTTGCAATGAAAATAAGTAAACAATGTTTGAATTTTCTAAGGTCTGGACAATTTTTGAATGGCAGCCCCAAACACCTTTCTATCGCTGCAACTTTCGATGAAGTCATCGAAATTAAATTGGCTTAAGGTCTATTATTACTAAGGGTGTATTAGTCTTAAGTAAGAAAAGTAGCTGGTGGTAGAATACGCACTCAAAATCTGGACAGATCCTCTACTAATCTTTTTAACATTAGTGCTTCTAGTGGTTCTGATGCGCTAGGTGTTTTTTTGGGAATGATTGAAGAAATAACCAGACACTACGCACACCACGCATATGCCATATAGCGATTGACGTAATGCCAGAGCTTCCGTAGCATTGTTATCACCTTTTCTACTTAATCCTCACTTTTCACGACGTATCTTGACTGCAGGCAGACTAGGTACAATGTAAACCAATAAATGCTTACTCAGCGTGTATCTAGATACGCTTGTTACCAGGGTATAGAACAAAATATTTGCCTTCTAGGACTCTTTGGCCGCTTGAAGTTCTCTTCGTTAAATTCTCTATAAAACCATCTGAAGCATGAGATGCAGCTTGGCTATGAAAGTCATCGAGTTTATCAAGCATTTCATTGAACCGACAGCTGGTGTTCCAGCCCTGGCCTTTTAGTAAGGCAAAATAAATTCGAAAAAATGTATGCTTACTTGAAGAAAAAAACCAGAATGAATTCTAGCTTATTGAAAGTCTATCAATCATTCTGGTTAAGAATTTATAGAGAAAATAAAATAAATAAATAAACCAAGCTTTCATCGACTTTGGCCAGAAAATTTATCTTACTCTCGTCATAGATTCCGACATTTTATATTTACTGACAATTGAAAGTATTTAAAAATTGATTCACTTAGATAGAAGCCCTAAAAGATGAATCAAACTCGATTTCACAGTTACGCTGGATTAAAAGACGAAGTTTACGTGTATTTATCAAAAAAGAAAGTCTGTCTTTTTTGTCACGACAAAGCATGCTTTCATAGTTCAAGCAACATTTTTCCTCATTTTATAAATTTTAGTAATTTCAAAATTAAAAGCAAACACAAGATTTCATCCACAAATGAAATGAACGGTCTAAGATTCAGCAAAAAATAGCGTTTTTGACTTAGGATCTTGACGAAGAAGATTGAACTAAAAAGTTGGCATCAAATCTACTTAACTCTACTTCGCTCGGTGGAAAACAATATCTTTCACGGGTCTAAAGTAAGTAAAACTTCTTGGACTGAAAGTGAACTAGCAAAAATCCCCAAGACCTGACCAAATCACCAACCAACCCATCAACTTCACTTATCTGCGCGATGAAATCCGGCGAAACATTAAGGATATTATAAATACCGTTTTTTCTTTTCAAGAAACACCTTGATTGTTGGCAATTATTGACAGAAATTGCCACTCTGATGCCAGGTGGAGGACTCACCACCTGACAAAACAGGGGTTCTATTAGTCTCCTCTTTTCAATTGGTAAAATAGAACACAACTCCCTCGCAGAATAGTAATTAGGCTTTAAACCACAGCTTTATTTAGTGCGAATCGAAGAGTGCGATTCGAACAGTCGGGGGACTGATCATATCGGCTAAAAAGGTCTTAATCAATATCAGGTCGAATACTGCAGCGTGGCTGAAATGGCTAGTTTGCTATGCTACATAATAAACCTGGGCCGAGGGAATACAGAAATTACTCTAAGATAGAACTCAGAAAGGTGAAACGTATCTGCCTGTGCTCGGAAAATCACAAGTTCAGCAGCTTAGTTTGATAACCGTAGGCTTGTTTTGCAGTGCGTGCAACAAAGCAATAAATTCCACACATCTAAGTAGAGCTATCGATTTCCTTGAAGAGTCTCCTCAACATCCTTTGCTTGGTCATTTCCAACGAATCTATAAAATTTTCAAAACGATTTTTTCAGCAATGCTAAAATTTCACACCGAAACAAATTACCCAGTCTAAAACAACGAATCCAATTCTCATACATGCTGAAATCGGATACAGTATAAAATATTTTTGATGTGTATAAAATATTTTTGAAGTTGAAGTGGTGTAGAAAAACGAGGGAAATGAAGCAATGGGATAATAAATTCGATTCTCGCTGGACTGTCGTGATAACTCCTCGAATTCTACAATGTCCTCCAGTTGTTTTGAGAACCGTTACTTGCAAACGATAACAAAAACAAAGACTCGATGCATACTGCTACAATGGTGGTAACCATGTAACTAGGAGATGCAGCAAAAACAAAGAGATTTAAGCTTGAATTGGGTGGTGCTCAGCTCATGTTCTGGCAGAATATGAAAAACTAGCGCGAGCGTACTCGAGCTTTGGAAAGGATGTAAAGAAAGTATGTTATCGAAGGGAGGAATTGCATTGCGATGATTTTTTCGTGTGCAAGAGAAAACATTTATTTAACTCGATTCGGGCTGCACTCATTGCGACAAATGATGTGTTGGCAAGTCTTTCAGTGGAATGTTTATGGTATTGGATATGAATTTTCGAGATGAAAATTAATATATAATGAAGTGTACTGTAAAATCAAATGTAATGTAGCTTCAGTACCTACTTTAAACAGTAATTTGAACAATCAAAACAACGAATGGAATTGTTTTTGTGAGATGATCAGAATTTGAAATTTTACTAATAAAGTGGTTTGTAAAGTGTGCACTGTTTCTCATTAGACCATCAGCTCATAGCGCATATCTGACTGATATGACCACTTGCAGTCGGAGATTATCAATTTTTATTTGCGTTAGCTGTCACAAAGTTTCACATATGCGAATTTTATCCAACGATAATATTTGCCCATAGAAGTTCTCATGAGAACTTTTATTTCAAAATTGCGTTTAAATTTTTTACAACAAACAAAAAAGAAAAAAATTTTGTTTGAGGTTCTTCTAATGCATTGCAATGCGAAATCAGTCATCATACTGGGCATGCAACTTAATCACTGAATTTTCAATAAACTGATATTTCGAACGTAAAGCATAGCTTCAAAATAATACTATTCTATGGAAGATGGGTGACGGTTCTTTGAGTTAAAATTTAACCGATTTAAAGACCTTAGAAGATTAAATTAAACTTAGTTTAAAGTTCAGGGCGCTTGTCTAGTTTGAGCTTATGAAATGCCTTTTGCTTGGAGCTAGAAGATATATATTAACTTTCTTGCTATGATTATTAAGATCAATACATTCTCTAAATTTCAACTGTATCTGATTATCGGGTTGTGAGTTCCCGTGAACAGAAGTTACCTACTTAAATAATTGCATTTACAATATCTGAAAACCAACATAGAAATGAAATCTTTTCAGATTCACTATCATACAAGTGTCTGAACATCGACGCGAAAGGTGTAAAGAATTTGAAACAGTACCGAGATACTATCACAGCATAATACAACCATACAAGGAAGAGTGGAAAATAGTAAAAAAAAAAAAAAACGTTAGTGTAAGCTCGAAAGCTAGCTTGACGTTGTTTGCCCTAAAGGAATCTCTTGTTCGAGTATTTTTCATTGCATATGCTACCCTCTGTCTGCACTTACTCAGAAATGTTTACCTGTTGATACTGCTATATTCGTGCTCTCTAATCTGAAATGGCATACCTATCGGCTATAATCCCTGTGGCAGGTACACTTGTAGCATGAGAAATCTGTTACGAATTCGGTTTTTTAGTATGTTCTGACCAGCATACTGCCACCACGTGGTAGAATGATGGAGCTGAACTTTGTTTTCCTGCATCGTAAAGCGAACCAGGGCACATATGTGTTTCTAGCGAAATCTATGAAGTTTCAAATAGGAAAATATGAACAATGTAACGTTTTTCTGTGTATACACTGCAACACTAATGTCAACATTTCAAATCTTATCTTTATTTTTCGCATATTATACCAGCAAAATTCACATGTTCACATTGTTACACAGAGTGACTCGCATATTCATGAAAAACATACAAGTCTATGTTTTAAATAAAAAACATACAATTCTTTATTTGATACTCATCAAAAAAATTGTTTCCAGAGAAACTCAGGGGTTCCTACAAACTTAATAAAATGCTCACGCCAAAACGTTAAAAGTATTTTTTTGTAAATATAAAATATTCTTCTGCATATAAACAGATATCTCCTGAAATTTTCAGTTCGATCGGAAAATGCGAACCGGAGAAAAGTTTTTTTTACTGAATGTTTAAATTACTGAATAATTATAGGTACTAGCTCGAAAATGTTGGATGTTGTTTTTTGTTAGAAAATCCCAGAATATATTATTTAGAGCTATATGCATAACGTGTTATTACTGTTATGGACCATACATTCCATTCCCTCTCCTATCGATAAATTCCAACCCCACACTTACCTTTTAGTCTCATACCAACAATATTCCTGAAATCCAATCTTGCACGTCAGCAAAAATCTCATTTGAGATTCATAAACCATAGTTAATTCCCAGAGGACCACTTTAATTAAAATACCAAATTTAATAGCTTTCCAAAATCATAAATTATGCCAAATATGGGAACCAATTCGTCTAAACAAATCAATATTCCTTATGAGAGATTGTACTTTTGCGAAATTTGTAGATCCGATCAAAACAATTCACCACATTGTGTTTATATTAAGAATTGCAACGAATCATCCAACTCTATGCGTAAATAGTGCGAAATTGATAAAGACGTGACCAGAAGGTAGAAACAAATCTAAATCAAATCGTTTCTTGAAATTAATATTCTGACGAATTCCGAAACAATTCTAAGTCTCGAAATTGATACTTTGGTAAACAATTAAGAAATGGAATTTGCGGGCGAGATTGCGAAATACATTTTTTGTAAACAATAAGCCCTATAAAGGGGCATTGAAATCATTAGGCGCGTTTTTTTGCTCCTCTATCCAGCACAGGAAACAACATTGGAAACAACAACACTCCTGTCCCAGTGAATTTAATT
Source organism: Nemotelus pantherinus (assembly GCA_963978885.1). Taxonomy (NCBI): domain Eukaryota; kingdom Metazoa; phylum Arthropoda; class Insecta; order Diptera; family Stratiomyidae; genus Nemotelus; species Nemotelus pantherinus. The sequence goes on along the minus strand of OZ022263.1, from coordinate 52,140,597 downwards.
CAATGTGCTGTTAGAAATAAGAAAGGGGGCCCGGTAGCTCTGCTCGCTAAGGCGCCAGGCCGAAAAGCGGCGTGTTACGAGGCCTGCGGGTTCGAATTTCGCCAATGCCATGGCTGTAAGTGTGAATGCGTGTGATTGTCTATGAGGGTGGCAAATGGGCCCAAACTGGTGGCCTAATGCTTGCCGCGTTCCCGGCAGCCCTCTCACTAACCTAACCTAACCTAGAAATAAGAAAAGCTCATGAGTAGTTGCCTTATTTTATTGTGAGGTGGCTTTGGATTTTTTAAGGTTATGTTGAATGTTTTTGTAGTTAGGAAATCAACAAAAAGCCTTCATAATGTGTAGAAAGTTAAAAGAGATAATTTTCTGTTAGTTCTTATTCTATTTTCTATCGATTGTGGTATTTTATACTCATTATTTTCTCCTTTTATTTTCCAGCTGTTTTGCACTACCACAGTGGTGTAGTAGTATGTAGTTTAATAAGAGGAGTGATTTGCGTTTCTGTAAAAGAGCCCATAGTATTGCCTCTATCTGCGATGTATAGATAACCGCGTTTGCCAAAAACTGCCAAACCATACATGATAGCAGATAGACAGTTTTCAACCATTACTATTCCATAAATTAACTTAGTCATATTGCATCAGTTCATGGATGATAATTGCGTTGATTTGACTCATATGAATCGAAACACAATAAAAAAGACCAAAGCGATGAAGGAGTATAAACGTTACAATTTTAAAGTACACAGCAAAAAGTTTGCGAACGTTTTTAAAATTGCACCTTGAAAAATGTGAATGGTTTTAGGCTTTAATTAACGAAAATAAACTTTGCCTATTCTCCTCCATTGAGCAGAAGCACATCGATAACTAAGCTTTTGATATCTCTAATGCTACCATTGCAAATTTAAAACTTTCCGAGAAAATTGTTGCCTCCGTACATAAACCGACATTTCCACTAAGTTTGAATTACAGGACTAGTACACTAAATTCATCAAGGCTGTGCTTCACAATTACCATTGACGAAAATTACTCGACTTAATCACCGCTCCTCTGCATTTACCGCTCAGTATGCAGGATTAGGAAAGAACGAATCTGTGAGAAAAGTGCCGGCCTATCAGGCGGCTTTGTGAGAACGTTGCGGACAAGCTGAATTTGCTTGCAGCATTAAAAGTGTTTCCATCGCAGGACGCGACGTTGCTCGCTCTGTCGACAAAATTCCAAACTGCAATTACAACAGCCCCTAAAACAGACAAAATGGAAAATGAGAAAAATCACAGAATTTCGCTTGCAGGAAGAAAAGCAAAACACTAATTAAACCATTTTGAAATTAGTGAGTAGTGCAGCGCCGGAGCTGTAAAGGACGTAGTAGGTACCTTTCGGGACCAGCAAACAAGCTAGCCCGTAGAACGTACACTCAGGGCAACAATTATTCGCTCAAATAAGGTCAAAAGTACTCCAGAAAACTTTTCTACTTATATTTCTCTCTTCTCTTCGCTGGTATGAATCCCGCTATAGTGCCTACTCGCCAGACTCTTTTCATCCCTTCTATACACGTCAGCCACTGCCTTCAATTAACCCTCCGCAAATCTTTCGACCCTCAGGTTGTTTTACGTTTTAACATTCAATTGAATATATGTAGTTAGTATTTTATCATGCTGGGATTTTTTGTTGCTTCCGACGCTTTTCAGGACACTTTCCTCTGAAACAAAATGTTTATAGGAAAAGTTTTTTTCCGCGAGAACAATGCAATTATGTAATGAAGAAAGAAAAGGAACTGGAAAAACAAAAGCATTGAATGTTGAACAGAATAAAGCGAAAAAATACGCTATAGAGAACCAGAAGAGAATCATGGCGGTGAAGACTATTAACATCGGATTAGTTTAGCGGAGCACTACGCTGCCCGGATTTTATTGAAATGCTTGGATTAACAGATTATCTCAAAGCGAAAAAGGAAAGTTTTGTATTTGCCATTGTCTCAAAACAAATAAAACGTGATTAGTTTTATGTTTATGTTTCTGCTATTGTTTTCATGGGACGATACAAAAAAATACCCAAACTATACAGGCATAGTATATACCCAACACTGTAAAATAAATACAAAATATTTGAGTGTTTATCTTGAGCATTCTATATAACTGTATTCGTTTCTTGTCGCTTAGTTTTTCGCTTAACGGAGTATTACATACATCTGCTGCTCCATGCGAATTTTAGTTTTGTTCGGAGATAATGTAAATTTACAGGACGGATTCGTCAGCTTTTCAGTCAAAAATGTTTTACCATATCATTGAAAAATGTAATTCGTTGTATCTTTAGGTAGACAATTATTTATCTAACAGGTTAAATCTAGGAAGGAAATTAAATGAAACCATGCACTTCTTTCAAATAAATACAAGTAATATATAAGACTGTATGGACCAAAAATGCAAAACACACATTCAACAAAAATTAAGTGCGCCATAAAGTAAGCAAGCTTAAATATTTCTTAGATAATAATGTTTTGTAGTTTATGCATCATGTAAGTTTTTTAATTAAAACGTAAAAAATCCTCTTGATAATACTAATTGCTGGTGAATTTTAACAGCTCTACTTAATAGACTTAATAAATAATTACTTTTGTAGAATCTGTCAGTGATATTAACTGAACACTTTTGATTTATTTCCTTATCGACTAGTCAAAGCTTGCTGCTAATAGTATAGCAGTTTCAATATAAAACTTATGATATCATCAACAATCTCTTTATATTATTGCATATGTCCGTATTCTCGCAAATCGTCACTATTAAAATTTATTGAAAACGTAAAAGTCTCGAAACTGTATTCTTCCAAGTTAAATTTTTTTTGTCTTGGGTAAAGACAGCGCAAAACTTACCTCAATTTCGCAGCCTTTTATGAAAATAACGATCACAGCGGACTTTGCCTGTATTTCGCCTCAATAATTCTTTATCCACTCCTAAAACGATTAACTCAATATTCGATGTATTTGTACTTGATGCGAGTTCGCGATGGCAGACTGCCTCATCTTTTGTTCTAAATTCTTCAATCTTTCAAAATCTTGCGAAAGAGGGTTGTTTGGCAGTTATAGAATTCCTTATACTGATCTTGACATTTGCTGGTATCTCGCTGGAATTGAGCTCTCGATCGACATTTAGATCATTTTCTTGGAAATAGTTCCCAAATTTTCTCCCTAATTCCAGGCGCCCGTTTATGGCTTTTGTCGTGAACGCAGCTTTTCCAGACTTCTCCCCTTCAAAATCGTATTCACAATCATTTACTATATTTATCATGTCAATTAATTGTCTTAAGCTAAATCATCAAAGCACTTTCCCCCTATTTCCTGCACTATTTTAGTTGTTTGAGGTTATTCATGTTCTAATGGAAATCTAGAATAGTCAATTTAATATCCTAGTGTAATCTAGAAAAGCCAATTACTGCAGGCAAAGCTGTTTTCCAACAGGCATTGGGGGTTGAATTGAATTGAATTGAAAATTATTTTATTTTAAATTAACCCTACATTCTTAGCCTTACTTAAAGTTTAATTAACAAGAAAACTTACAGTCTAGTAGCTATATTATTTTAGCCTGCTGGCTCGGGTTGGTTTTTTTTTCTTTTATTTTTTGGCACAATTTTTCTTTCCTTACACTCTAATGGTATTAACCAGCCTGTACAGCAGCTGGGATTGCCCTAGCAATGCTTTTCTTAAAAACTATCTTATGCTAAAAGTACGATCTAACTTATACCTAATTATAACTAACTTATCCTAATTAGACCTAAATCTTAGCCTAGGTCTTAAGTCTAACCCCTTCTGTTCGTCGGGTGGCCTGTGTAGGTGAACAGCGCATTCGTGAGCCGCCGCTGCACTGCTATCTTCGCGGGGCGCATAAATGGCTCATTAGAACCACCTGTACGCCCTAGTGACCGAATCAGTCCGTTCTCATGTCCGTCTGTTTGTCTGTAGAATCGTGTCGTCACTTCCCCAACACGGTCCCTAAGTGGCTTCAATCCTGACTCCTGATATAGGAGAAGGTTCTTCGGCTACTTTTTAGTTACCGGGCTGTAGAACCTGCCAGTGCAGAAGCGGAGGATTCTTCTTTCGAACATGTCCGCTTCGGCCATGATAGTTTTTGAGCAGGTAATCCAGGATGGGGATGCATAAGCCAGGATGGGTATGATGAGCGTCTGATAGCAAATGGATTTAACATTGGGGGTTGATTGCTTCATCTCTGTTAATGATAGTGCGGTGCTTAGAACAATTTAACATTTTAAAAAATTTCAAGCATCCGTAATTGTAAGAGATTCATCATTTTCAATTTGGTCTAAACTGAACCTGAAGGTCGTTCACTTTATATAAATTGTCTTAAAAGTCCCCTAATCTAGTGACTGCATTAATGAAGTTTTGTTTTTGGGTAGTAATACATCTTGCGCATCTTCATGCTGTTAATATTGAGAATGAACTGGTGCATTATCAATTAAAAGTATAAGGTTAAAAATCAACTCCTTATTACTCAAATACCTTTTGTGGTCTAGAACAAAGCGATTATGAAAAGAATTACTGAAAAACGGGGCCGTAATTCAAGCTTTATTGTTAGCCCTCCAATAAACATGACGTTTATTGGAGGGCTAACAATAAATGAGATAGGTTTTAATATGCATGAGATAGGTTTTAATATGTTTTCACCTGAAGCTATAAAAGAGAATAATCATGCAAGCTTTTGCTGCTCTATGTTCACTAGCCGTTTTATTATTGTTAAGCAAATGAGTTCTTTCTCGCATTTTTCCAAAACAATCCAGTCTCAAAAGTAATTCTTATACTGCCGCAAAGGAGAATGCCTGGTCAGAGATTTAAGAGCCCGTGGCAATAATGTCTGCGAATTTTAATGAAAGTTGTTGTTCCTCGTCATGAATCAGCAGATGTTAATTCATCTTTCAATTTTAGCTTATGAAAATAATGTCTTTTTTAAATCTTTCAAACCAACTATGGCTTGCAGAAATAAATCGACCACTGTTTTTCAGCTAAAGTAGGTAATTGACTTTTAACCTTTTCATGCAAATTTATAGTCTTATTTTGCATTGCGTTGGAATCTGTTCAAGTTTGTTTTTGTGCCCATATTATTGAAGCATTTCCATGCTTTCCATTCTAAGATGTCTTAGTAAGCTGTACTTTATGCTCGTGGGGCATTTCACGTGAAGCGGACAACGAAAAACAGTCGAGGTTCCGGATTTCGTTCATATTATGCATAATGGTACTTCTAGAGGATATGAACGTGGATGCACAATTTTTTTCTTCTATGAGGTTCAGTTGCCGAGTTATGGGCTTCTGAAGAATTGAAGAAGCTGAAAAAGGGTTTTTTTGGAAGCCGATTTTGAGATTGAAAAAAAAATATTAAAAACATTAAACATATTGATTGGTATAGAAAATCAACTGTTCTTTTTAATTTTAAAATCAGACTTGGAATAAAAAAAAATTTTCCTGTTTAAAACCGGAAGTAACCATTTCAACTCGTTATTTGAGTAACTTGGACCAGGTTAATTTTTTTTATTTTTGTAGTAAAACAAAGCTTAAACTATACTTGTTTTATCATAAAAATTTTAGAATGGGATGGCGAGTAGTTTGGGAGGTAGGTGAATTTTAGTACATACAAGTCGTATGGATCGTGACACCCGAAGCTTGATTAGGATAGCTAGTGAGTGTGAAAACAAAACATTTTTAGTAAAATTATTGCTATATCGTTAAAATATTATATATAGAGTTAATATAGTTAAAATAAAGCGATAGAGTTTCAATATTAAAAGTTGCTAATGCTAATTTATTTAATAAAAAAACAAACTTGTTTATGGAAAAATGAATTTATTTCACAGTTTTTGCAATTACATATATAATTCACCTACATATAGAGGTTAAAATATAAAACAATTGCTAATGCTTATTTACTAAATGAAAAAAAATGATTTATGGAAAAATGAATTTATTTCACCATTTTTACAATTTGACACTCATTACTTGAACTTGTTCTTTTTATAAGAAGGCCTTCAGTAACTGGAATAAAACAGTGAAATTTCTTAGTCCCGGGAATAGTAATAGAGGAATCAAACCGTGGTTTTAAAAATATTCTCTGGCGTTGAAGTTCCTCTGATGAGCAATAGTAAGTGGCTGTTAGGGATAAAGCCGACTTTGCCCAATGAAAAAAACGTAAAGGTGTAGTAATAGCTTTACTAGGAGGTAATTGTAAACTCGCACGTGTTGCCAGTCGTTTCAAATTACCACCGAGACCATCAAATGGGCCTTTTCCATGCGAAGTCGCGTGAAAATGAAGTTCAGTTTATGTTTTGAAATCAGCTTTATAATAAAATAGAGTCACAAAATTAAATCTATTTTTAAAACGTTGTGGGGTCCCATCTGTTATGAATATAATTTTTGACACAGCTATTGTTTCTTCAGACAGATGTTTGTGAAGGGTTTTCTGGAAATACTACCATGTTCTATTTTACTTCCAACTTTATAATAATAGACTGATGTCAAAAGTGTTGCCTGGTCATTATTCCAATGAAAAGCTTGAGCAGCATCTTGTACAACAAAATAATAATTCTCAGCAAAATCGCATTGTACTAAAATTTCCCCTTCGTTTATATTTTCTTTTAGATTTTTAAAATAATGAGCCAGTTGCTCTGCAATGTAAGCGTGGGGTCTCGAGGCATCCAACGCGTGACAAAAGCTGTCCACAAAATCATCGGATGCAAGCAGATGAGTAGAAATGGTAAATCTGTCTGAACAAACCCATTTTTCGAACTGAACGGTTGTCACTTGATTATCATCAAATATCATTTTCAAATGATCACGAATTGCACTTACGCCAGGACAAGATTTGCAACTTTCATTTAGGGTTTCTGTTGAAATTGTTAAATGACATTTCGGCGTAGGATTGGGACACATCATTTTGCGTAGAAAGTAGAAAGTTCCAAAATAGTTCCAGATGTGAGATTGTCAAAGTCTCCTCCACTCACCATTAATTTCACATTTTGGTGATATATACATACACAGACCATATGTGTTCCAGAGTCACCAGCGAGGATACATTGTTTGGGTCTCAAAGTGAAAAATTTTGTTAGGTCGATTTTGATATCCGGATATTCATTTTTAAACGTTTGGTAAAGCTCGTCAATGTTATACATTAAAAGCTGTGTTGGGATTTGCGTTCTTTTTCCGTCATCTAACTTAATAGATACACAATCCTTTTTACCGGGTATTATTCGACTAATGTCTTCTCGCAGATAAAAGCACTTCACTAAGTTCATAGTTTCAACTGCTAGCCTACGGCCACCTCGTGGATTTGGAGATGTTAATATACCAAACTGATCCACAAGTTGCTTTGCTTTTCTCGCTTGCCGCCTGAATGTTCCGAATTCTTGTGCTAGTCTGTTCTCGGTCCATGACTTAGGTGTTATAGTAGTTTTTATATCAGTAGATGTAGACGTTATAGCAGTAGATGTAGACGTATTGCTAAATTTTGCTTTTAACTGGGTCAGGATATCTTGGTCGTATATTGTTGAATCAGTTTACTTTGAGCTGTGTTTATACTTCTCTTCAGGAATGAATGGTAAACCCGGGGAGCACAAAGACAAATCAGTTGATGATTGGCAAGATCGCTGAAAATTTGCAGGTGTTTCCACGGTCAGTTTTTTCCTGCAGCTTTCACACACGTACATATCAGAATAATATCTCCACTTCTCTGCTATTTTTTTTTTTTAATTTTTCTTAGGTCTTTAACCTTCCGATGAAATCTCAAGTCGAAAGGATTGAAACATCGGTAGCCGCAAGGAGACATAATACACACAATTCAACTTATTTACGTAGTCACTTCAAGCGCTGAAAAAGAACTAAAACAAAAACGGAAAATTCGAAATGGCTCTTTCATCACACTTCCATCCCTTTCTATTACATAGCTTTGACCTCCTTCTATTATATGGCTTTTTATGAAAAAATAATACCTTTTTCAACTAAAAAATGGCGCCACTAATCGCATTTCTGTAGGGTAGTCGGTTAAGTATGAACACAATTTAAGTATGTATTTTAAGTATGTTATAAAAACTACTTATAAACAGGATATAGTATCACGGCTAACTACATATACTTTCCACTCTAAAATTTTTAACATCAAATAAGTATAGTTTTAGCTTTGTCTTGTTACAAAAATAAAAAAAAATTAAACTGGTCCAAGTCATATAAGTTCAAGTAAAAAATGTTTTTCCACAAATCATTTTTTTGTTTTCACTTCGTAAATAAGCATTAGCAATTGTTTTATATTTTAACCTCTATATGTAGGTGAATTATATATGTAATTGCAAAAACTGTGAAATAAATTCATTTTTCCATAAACAAGTTTGTTTTTTTATTAAATAAATTAGCATTAGCAACTTTTAATATTGAAACTCTATCGCTTTATTTTAACTATATTAACTCAATATATAATATTTTAACGATATAGCAATAATTTAACTAAAAATGTTTTGTTTTCACACTCACTAGCTATCCTAATCAAGCTTCGGGTGTCACGCTTCATACGACTTCTATGTACTAAAATTCACCTACCTCCCAAACTACTCGTCATCCCATTCTAAAATTTTTATGATAAAACAAGTATAGTTTAAGCTTTGTTTTACTACAAAAATAAAAAAAATTAACCTGGTCCAAGTTACTCAAATAACGAGTTGAAATGGTTACTTCCGGTTTTAAACAGGAAAATTTTTTTTTATTCCAAGTCTGATTTTAAAATTAAAAAGAACAGTTGATTTTCTATACCAATCAATATGTTTAATGTTTTTAATATTTTTTTTCAGTCTCAAAATCGGCTTCCAAAAAAACCCTTTTTCAGCTTCTTCAATTCTTCAGAAGCCCATAACTCGGCAACTGAACCTCATAGAGGAAAAAAATTGTGCATCCACGTTCATATCCTCTAGAAGTACCATTATGCATAATATGAACGAAATCCGGAACCTCGACTGTTTTTCGTTGTCCGCTTCACGTGAAATGCCCCTCGTACAAGACCCTGCTGCTGCCTTCTAATGGAGCCTTCTTTTTTTATTGTAGCTTCATGTATGATATGAATTTGAGCAACATTTGCTTCCCTTTCTCCATTACGTAAACAATCTGAAATTTCACTTTTAGTCTATAGAATGAAACATTTTCTCTGTCTGCTTTTATTTTTGCTATTTTTGGCATTTTGCACTAAAAACAGCTCCAAAATAATTTTGAATAAATCTTATTTATTGCCTAATTTTTTCAATCATTTAATACAACAGAAATATTACCATGAGTGCATAGATAAAGTAAGTGTTTCTTAGTAAGTGAAAGTAAGAAATTAAAAACCGTCCTGAAAGTAGACTAGGTTTTTCAAAGAAAAAGGTTAAACATGGCATTCAATCAAAACTAACGTATTTCAAAAAATTCAAACAAAAACAATTTTAACCAAGTTTCAATATAATTTAACCAAGATGAAAGGAACTCAATTACATAAAAAATATATTTTATATTGCCAAAATTGTAGAAAAAAATTTTATATCGGCAGAATATACATACGGTTGCAGTGCGCCATGTTTTATTCGGTAAATCAATCATAATCAAAATTTGATTAAATTTTACTCCTTCCTTGGTATAATTAATTTGATCCACCAGTAAATTAAATTATTCACCGTTTACAGTCAGTTTTTCATTTTTAAGAATGAATTTTATTGATTGCAGATTAAATTTTTGAATTTTTTGTTTATAAAAATGGCAAAACTCAGACATTTTGTCAAGAAAAGAAAATTGATATTATTTCAAGAAAAATTCACTAAAAAATAGAAGATCTACTAAGTAATTGAATAAAAACAACAATTTTGTTTTCATTTACAGAAATTAAATTTTTGTTGTTGTTAATTTCTGCCAAAAGCTCGAATTTTTGCTTAAACACCTTTTATTAGATTTGACACAACCGTTTCTGTGACTGTACCAATTGGTTTCGTCCACAAAGCCGAAAGATTTTGGAGTGGTTTGGCAGTTTTATTTCCCTTTCGTAATAATCTTTTAATGATAGCCAAATATCTTTCTTTCGGTGTGAGCTCTGGATCACTGAGTGGGCTAATAAGTTTTTCAACGAAATATACATTGTTGTCCTGAGACCATTTTATTGTTTGCACAATTTCCTTGACCTGGAAATTCCAACGTTGTATTGTTTATTAGTTTAATATTATTTTTTTCCCTTAATGCTTTGCTTAGTGCTCTTTGATGTACCCACTTTTTTTAGCAATATCTATTTTTTATTCTTAAAAATTTGCTTCAGCACTCCATGTTTCTTTTTCCTTTTTGTTCCAGGTTTCTTCTTTCTTCTTCTTAATCTTGACTTGTCTTTCAATCCTCAACCTCGCAATGCCATTTATATTGCCCTTTGCATCGTCCATTTTTAGGTACATACCTGCTAGTTTCGCGATCACAGAAGATTATTGATCACTGTTTTAAATTAATGCTCAAAATGTTTTGACGAACTTCTTCTCTTGTTGACGACATTTTTAGAACTGAATAAATTATTTAAATTCATCATATTAAAGAAACAGATGCATATCTACATACTTGAACAGTTTAAGGATAAAACTTCAAGCGCAATGCCTGCGCCGTGTCCGTTCCAACGCATCCGTCAGAGCTGAGATCTGCCACCACCCACATACTTTTTATTGCAAACCAGAAAGGTACTCCGCCCTACGTAGCATAAACGCCCTATCTGCATTTTAATAATTGCTGAGTTATTTAAAGATTTGTGTTTTTCTAAGTGCTGCAGATTTATGGAAAGGACATTTTTCAGTGTTGATTTTAACATACTTCCAGAAAAGAAAGGTCTTTCATATTTTGTAGTGTCATGTAATAGATTATGAAATTTTCAAATCCGGTGTTAGCTCGAAAATGAAAAAGTCAGATAAGGCGTTTATGCTACGTAGGCGAATATTCAGAACTGCTCAGAATCAAGAGGACCCTGCGGACCTGGAAAGTTTGAGCCAATATCAAATTCAACGCTTAAATTGTCTGAATGGCCTATCGCGAAAAAAATTAATTTGTATTTCGTGCTTAGGATGTTTTATTGGAGAACATAATTTTTCCTAATATTCGTTTTACGAATTTGCTATTTTTGAGAAATTTTCCTTTTGGACATAATCGTTGGAAAAGAAAAACATGTGTATTGGGAGATAGGTGTACTTCTCTGCCATATGTCCATACCAATCACATACTTATGTAAGTATGCTGCAATCAAAACTTGATCATGTTCATTTTCAAATGGGGGCCGATAAATAAATTGGTTACAAGCGCAAGCAAACTAACATATCGTTTTACGATCCATTTTCTCGGTAAAAAGCGAGTCAGCGCCATACACGTTGATATGTCATATTACTGAATAAGCGAAACCAGTCACGAAAACCTATTTATCTAACTTGAGTATAACTCTGACAAATACACACACTTCAATAAGAGAACGCACGTGCGTATGTGCGTTACGTTTAAACTTCAATTTCCATATCAATTGCAGCCAATCCTCCGGTGTTTGTACTGAAGACGTAAACGTTTCCACTCTACCCTTGGATACCTTATTCTTATTACACCAGCAAAGCAGCGCGAACTAAATTATTTATTTACACCGAGCACACTGTGGAAATCATTGTCACTGTTTACGAGGTCGTCTATCGTTTTGTGTATTGCTGGGGTATGTACCTGTGACGAGGTGATATATTACACCCAGCGGGCCTATCAAATCAGAATGTTTCGAATAAAAGTTCAGTGGCTGGAAATGGAGTACTTGCAACCACTAACTAGCGTACTAGTAGCGACATCTTGAGCATACTAATAAATATCTTCGCGGAATACAAATCACACGTGGCAGAAATGCCAAGGTGAAATCTCACTGGCACAGCCGGATGGTGCCAGGAGTCTTCAACGTGAAGCATTCTGTTTCGAATAGATACACTACAAAAAGCTTTCGCATCTCCAGGTGAATGAAAGAAGACAATAGCGTTCGTAATGAGTGAAGTTGTACAGCTGGAACGATTACCCTCAATATTTCTTCGGAGAGAATGGTGTTCTGGCAATTATTTAATAACAGAAGAGAGCATATTTTTTAGATAAATGTCAAAAATATAAAACAATATGGATAAGAAAGGAAATCGTAGGCAACAATGTACTCACCGCTACCGAAGTAGGTACCATCCGGCTGACTCATTTCTTTGACTCGTTTAATTTAAATACCTCTGAAGTATACTATAATTCACATTCCGTAAATAAGCTAGGAAGAGGACAACAGCACTTGGGTAGGCTAAATTGATGAATTTTCATGTTGCTAAACAAAGTAGGAGATTTCTCTGGCAGCACGTGCCTGTAAGCCTTATTGCTTACTTGTTTCGCTGACAGCATTGTCGGAAGCCTAGCCGAAATAACAATAATACCATGAACCGCCGACCATGGAGAAAAGACAACGAACTGTCAGTTCATGCTTTGCATAAATATTGGCGTACGAATGTCGTCACGCATACCTAACGTTTGTTTATATGCACGTTTTGGTCCTTCACCGAGTTAGGCGCAGCAGTGACAAAACGGGTCCCAGCCATATAGAAACTGCTCCGGAGAACCCTCTTCCACACCCAAACACCTATTGTTGCTGGCTTGGCTGATACTTCTCTGTTTCTGTGGTCGTCCTGAATATGAGATTTTATTCCTCAATGAATGACATCAGGGAATCCTGGAAATCGTGCTGTCTTTTGTTTGAACTAGTGTTTTTTGTGAGGAGAGAATAGAATGTTGATCGCATTCTGCAGTTGTCTTATAAAGGCGAGACGTGGAAGATGCCCAGGTTGATATCGCCAAAAGCGAAACGGAATTAACGACAAATAGCAATGTTGTCTAAAATAGTAAGCACTAAGGCTTTATATCTTCTACGTATTATTTCCCGAAAGTCAGATGAGTGTTATTTCGCGTGAACAAAAATGAGGTACACATTACTAGTAAAAAAGTGTCAGATATTTTTTTCCCATTCTTATACCACCAAACTTTGTACTAAGTCTATGAAATGTAAAAGCATTAGATTTGTTTAATTTACCAATTTTATTTATAGCACGGAAAAGGATTATTATTCAAAATCAATTAACACGAGTGAAACTAAAACATCTCGTGTGCACTGCCATTAATGACCTGCAATAACGAAACTATTAATGCTAAATTTTATGGTGATCGGAGCTACTTCATAGCCATGTTTGTAATTTGCATTGCATCTGAATTTTAACTAATTTATTGGTTGCATGCAAGCTATTGATTTCTTGTCCAAACACTTAGCACCTAATGCACGAAAATATTTCGTATGAAAGCGTTATTTGTGCGACAGCTTATAGGTTTGAGTAAGCGTTTAGTAAGCATGCAGTGTTATAAACTGAAAATTATGATGATTATAGCGGGTTAGGATTATAAAAAAATACTTTTTTGGTTCTCTTTTCCACAGTCACTTTCTTTGAGTCGGGACTAAAAATTCTGACTGAGAGTCGAGCAAACAGAGTTTTTTGAATGACTAGAACTCGCCATAAAGTGAAGTGAGAAATCTGCGGAGGGTGATGTTGAGTTTTTGAAGTCTCAGCAATTTGATTTCATATCTATTGTAGTTGAGGTTATTGAGCGGTGGACAATAGAATACCATGTTTTCGGGTAAGACTGTACGGTCAAGTGCAATAAACCGAACACAGCAGTTCAGCGTGTTTTTCCACAGGCACAGCTTGATATCTGTGTTTATTGAATCCACGAAAATTATGCCGTTTCTGCTCGTATTACTATTCTTGCCTTCTATTTGCTGCCTTCTTCGGTCCCTTGACTTATACAAATGTGATTACTTCTTTAGTGTTTCCTCAAGACACCTGTTTACTAAAATAGGCTCGTCATTGAATGTACTGAAGGAAGCTCTCCGCATGAAAGTCTTCCATATCAGCAGAGCGATGCTGAAAAATAGATGCTAACTTCTAAGACCAGCTTCAGAAATCCAGCAGTAATAACGCATACCACATAAGAGATGTTGTTTTCCTCGTTGGATTTTATTAAATATTATTACAATATGGACTCAAATATGTGAATATTTTTAAGAAAAATCTTATAATTGAACTTATTTTAGATTATTTCAAGCATCGTCTATTATCTATTTTAACCTCCGTCTATTATCTATTTTTTGGATTGTGGATATTTAATATGAGTGCATTATTCAAATTCTTAGATTTAATTTAAATATTGTTTCGAAATTCATCTTCAAAATTTAGGGCGATTTGTTAGTTCATTATCAAACTTTGTTACAGTCAAAATTAATTTCGTATGCTTGGTTTTTTAAAAAAATTTAATTATTGATAGAATTACAAGGCTATTTAAAATGTCACTGAAATGGTGGCTGGCGTCAGAGGGTTAGTAATAACTAACATCAGGTGAAACTTGGTCCTGTTCCACATAAAATAGAATTTAATTAGCTCAAGCGGATGATACGTTCACGGGAAACGTTGATTTAAATATAAAATTATTCTGTCCTTATTTTAAAACCCTATAGAACTTGTTTTTTGCGTTGATTAAAATACAACTGCTTCCCACTAAAGTCTTTTAGTCGGGAAAAAAATGCAACGATTCTGCCGTGATATGAAGCCAATAATTCTAGACAAAACACTTTTATCCCATGTCTAATTTTTGTGGCCTAGTCTGCGGATAGCTGATCCTTTTACTATACCATTCATCAAACCCTTTCTATTGCTTTTGGAGATTTGCAAATAATTTTTGTTTGGAGTTCGAAAACATCAGTAAGTCACTCAGAGTAATTTGTTTTGTCACTCACATATTCTATGCGTTGCTTCGAAATCCCATAAAAATCGAACAACTGTCGCATTTTCCAGGTTGTCTCTTGCCTAGCTAGATGAGGCCAAACTCTTCATAGAACAAAATTCACAAGAAACACATAATTTGCATTGATCGTTAAGATCTCACTCCTATAAAACTCCGGCAAATAAGCTTGTTTCCAAAGCAAATCAGCTAACTGGAAAACAATTCAAATATGTTTTTTTTAAAAAAGCTTTTTATGCAAATACAAAAATATCTTCTCTAAAAAAGCAAAATAACTGAATATAAATGTAGTTCCTAAACCTAATTTTTGGTTTTGAAGACTTCATTAAATCACATCCCATAAAATGGGAACAAACATTAATCAAATTGTTGAATGTAACATTCGAATGCTTGTATGTTTGATGAGTCCACTTGTTTTCTTCCGCCAACAAGCTTTGCTTCCTGCAAAATGTTTGACTTTGATGCTACTAAGAAGATATTTTAATGCCAGAAGTCTTTCATGTTTCATTTTTGGGAGTTAAGAGAAATGTATTTTTTCGAAGCTTATTGTTACATACTGTGTACATTTGTCATTTTGAAATACATCCGGATTGCGTATTGGAAACGAATAATTTACCTGAATGCCAATTGGCGGAATGTTTTGCAGGAAAATACACTTCCACATCTTCGTAGTGTCTGGCATTTCACACTGAATCGTTGATTTGAAGACAATAAACTAAAATAACTTGTATTTGTACGTAGCGAAAAGTATACTTTGAACCAATCTAATAATAATCGAAAGTTTTTCTACTTTGTGCAAGCATAGATCTGGGTGAATGCTTTTCTTAAGCTTTGAACTTGCATACTTATAGGAACAGTTATGCTATCAGGGGCTCGAAACCTAAGGCATTGAATGTTGGATGCAGAAACAATTTGATTTTTATAGAAGTATAGTTTTATCTAAACTATATGAAATACATTTGTTCAAAGCGTTCTAGATTTTTGGTGTTGTGCCACAACAGCCTTATTAATTTTACTCGCACATACACTGTTTAGTCTGTTTGTCAGAAATACTGCCCGTGTTCCATTACCACTATTTTGTACTTGCGAGTACTTCTAGCTACTACCAATTACTCGCGCTCTTGCTCCCGAGTAGTTCACGAGTAGTTATGTCTTTTTTTGCCGTAAGGTGGCTAATTTTTCGCTAGTTACTTTTATATATATTTTCTATCGATTGTGGTCGTTTTTACTCGTTATTTTCTCCCTTTATTTTCAACTGTTTTAGATTTGAAAACTGCATACAATTTGAAAGATTAGAATCTGCTCCTATGAACAAAGATGGCGTTCCATTTGTGATCTTGTAGCTGTCCGCATAAAGACTTGTAAGCCTTTCGTGGTGAGACTGAGTATCATCAACAGTCCATCGGGCAACTCACTTTTGTACATTTATATTTCGTTCATTTCTGCTTCTGCTGCCGTGGCAGAAAGACTGTTATCGAGTTTTGAATTAAATTATTATTGTTTGTAAACCCAAGTATTTCACTTAGTTAAAAATATTGTATAAATAAGTGTAGATTATCATGCTACAATCTAGTGCCAAGTGCTTGCAAGTACTAATTAGTAAAATTGAAGCACGGCAATTGAAAATGCTGTGAGTGATGTGAAGAATTAAAATATGTTTTGGCGTTGTGGAAATATTCTTCTTATTCTCAGCTGTTAGATCACCAAGCCGAACCAATAGTTAGGTACTTATCTTAAAATCCGATTATTACAAATGTTCACGGAAAAGCGTTGTGCCACACCAAATCTTGTTCTTAATCGAACGTATTGCTGTCGTTGCTGAAATCTCACATAGAAACAAAAGTCTTACGGCTCTTCATTTTTTATGAAGAGTTGGCTTATTAATTGATCATTGCAATTTCTTCAATTTGAAGAGTTTCAGAAAAAATGTGTGCCTTCATTTGCATTATATATGGTTGACCCAAGAGCTATTGCAATTATTTCTTTAAAAGAAAGTTAAAAGTTAATTTCTGTAAAACGAAACTGATGCATCTGGAACTGATAGGTAGTTTTGTGTCATTTTCATATTTGAGGAAGCTCATTCATGACTTCAAAGATGTTTTGTTTTACATTGTTGTGCATAAACGCAGTTTTCTTGAAACTGTGAAACCCATTTGCTAAACAAAAATGTAAAGATTAGGCTCAGTTCCGTGACTGCCCGTTCAAACAGGACTTCGGAAAACGTACAATTAAACACTCAAAGCACATTGTCATACCGCATTGCGTAGACAGCAACGTTTGTTAAGTTGAAAGCCCCCTTGATTCTTTGATGACGTGGGCGATCCTATTCAGGTCTACCGAAGCCACTTTGCTTAGGCTGTCAAAGATATATTAGCCAAGGGGCTGAATACTTCTTCCACACAGGAAATAAAGAACTATTTTCTCTTCCTTCTTGCATCTACAGCTCTGGCAGAAGACGTCGTGAGGGGCATCCATGTATGCCTGCCAAGTAAATAATGCCCAGTTGAGACAGCCACCGCTACGCGAAGGGATGCACTTCATAAATCAATAAGTTCCCTAGTGTGACGAATGTCAAAATTTTTCCACAATCTTTTAGCGATCACACAGGAAATTTCTTCCACATAGGACTTGACAGCGTCCTTGAAGTACGTTTGGTAGATTGTCAGTTTGACTGAAGCCATCGGAATATCAACCAGAAAACTGCGGAGTGAAGCGAAAGCGTGCCAACTTTTGCAAGTTGGTTTGCTTCACAGTTTCTCTTAATGTTCCTATGTCCTAGCACCTAAAAAAGCTGCACAACATTGGACGCATCGATAGCTTGTTAAGTATTTACTTGTTGATGAAAATATGTACGTACGTATATATTTGTTGATAGAATTTAAAGGTGTAAACTCCACTAAGGAATTGTATAGCCGCTTGGCTATCATCGATAAATATTCACTCAGAATAACTGATTAAATCCGAACCAATTAGCCAAAAAATCTGAAAAAGTAACTGTTTTTAACGTTTAAAATAAACTGTTAAGTTGATGTTTTTCTCCTTTTTAGCTCCAAGTCTTACTCTAAAAGACCCAAAATAAGTTGTAGCATGACAACTTTGCAGCATTTTGTCACTTGTGAGCTGTAATTATCTTTCAAACTGCAAAACTTAATAAATAACTGTAACAAATAACTTGAAAAAATATCAAAATACTAGAAATAATTTAACACCTTCGAAAGACTTTAAAACCGTTTTTTCCTTTGAAAGTAATGTTTCCGGGAGATTTGGTTTGAGTACAATAGTTGTATTAAAAATGGTCGCTGCGACTTTTTCGAGACATATTTCAACTCTCTGCCTGACGATGTCTAGGACGAGATAAACTTATAAAATCAGAACAATTTTAATTGTCATCTTAAGTGATTCTGCCTTAGATTTTCATTCAAATTCATCAAAAAGCTGCGATCCAAAATTATTAGCGTTTGATTAGCCTGAAAAACTTTACTTCAATTTTCTTGTTTTATTAATTTACCAATATTTAATCAAAAATATAAAAAATAATCCCCAACGGACATACTACACTTATGTAAGTATAACACTAAACCACTTTCCGTTACAACTCACAGAAGGAAATTAAAAAAAAAATTTCAAAAAAAGTCAATACTCCCATCCTCCTGGTATATAATTAAGTTCACTTACAGTGACATATCACTTGTAACAGGATTAGTACACTTGCTGAACTTGTCCTAAAAATTTGTTTCCTACTCAAATTATTCTAACCCTTTAGAAGTTGTCTTGGGCATCCGCTGGCAATAGCGCTGACAACAACAATGAATGAAGAATTCGCTGTTGACCACTTGACCTGGTTTCAAACCCACACACCATAGCCCCGAGCTTCAGTGAGCCCTGCGGAAAAATATCACCCAGTCATCGTTCTTGACGTCTTGAAAGTGAACGTGCCAGAGTACGAAAAGAAGCTCGGTCGCGAGGATTAGCACACGTTGTGCGAACCAAACTTTGGCAAGACTGCAACGTCACCAGTTGTTATAGGCAAACATCATATTGTGATATGTTGTGGGAAAGATTTCATTTTTTCAAGTTCCAGCTTGCTGAGTGAACTGTCAACAAGTAATGGAAACGTTGGATAACATCAGTATCGATTCGATTCATTTACTGGTTTGTTAGTTCCTATGAAGTTGCGCTAGAGTACGGAAGGAGGTCGTTGCTAGTATACCAGCACCACATTGTTTTCTTTTATTTAGCCAGCAGCGTGGTTAAGCCAACGATGATAACAAGGAAAAATACTTACATTCATTCTGGTTTTGTACTCTTAGCAGGACTAACTAAAACATTCTTGAGACCTTTCCCCGTTGAAAGTGTGTAGTTTGCGCGTAGTTGAAACAGAAGAAACTAGAACATAGTAGTTGAAAAAAGTGAAAAACAGAAGAACACAAAATAATTGCTCATTCCTGACTCTAGGTTACTAAACATTAGCATCAGGTGCTGTTTCCGTAAACTTGTGAAATAGAGCAGGACGTGCAAGAGTGTACTTAGTATAGTAGGTCAAAAATGTGTACGGACGTGGCAATGGAAAAAAACATCCATTAACAACTATACGAATCAAATTTTTCAAGTTTTGGTTCTATCATTCAGTTTTTATTTGACTGCTCGTTAAAGCAGATTTTAGAGAAATAGATTTTGAACTACGGAAAAATTGATACACTAATTAAAAAATTACTTATAAAGTTTTTGAAAGTTTTCTCGAAGGTAATATCTGGTTTCTTGATTTCATGAAACAAAGGCTTTTACCATAGTCATAAGAAGTCGATTATGAGCAAACGAAATTCTGTGCATAGTTCAATGAAAACAATTCATCTTCAATGACCGTAAATTAGCTTAAATTTGCGGCAAATCAGGACTCATTTACGTATTTCAAATATAATGGCACTTTGAAAATATTCCGGACAATACCCGAAACGGATAATATTGAAAAGATCAAAACCATTCGTAATTTATCTTTTTAACAGCCCATTCAGTACAGTTTAGGGACAGGATGTGGTTGAACAAACACTCTAATGCTGGCTGAAATTTACAAGCCGGAAATTATTTTCCATTGGCGATTTACAGCCATTGCACGCGAAAGACTGAAGCGCTTAATTTTCAACCGTAATTGGTGCCATTAACTTTTAGTTTCACAGATTGTCCAAATAAATATTTAATTTTCTGATCATTAATTAAAGCGTCGTGAACCAGACGCAGATTTTCACTTTTACTATCATTTCACCCGTGTTAGATCCTTTCGATGCTCTAGCTTTGCTTTTATTCGTTATGCTAAGCTATTGGGTTGTCTATAGTGCTTTATTAATTGGAAAATTTCAACAATAGAAACTGCAAGTGGAATCCATTTGACTCAAAATTGTATTGTTTACAGATTGTGAATTTTCATGTACTTGACACGAAACATAGTCGACTGTTGTTTACGTGTAATTACTATCAATTATTATTGTAAATGCGTATCGGCATCTGTTCGAGATTTGAAATTGTAGCACAGGAAATTAATTTTGATATTATGATTTAGGGCAATGCTCATATTTTTTGGTATGGATGTATGGCTATCTTGTCGAATGTCTGTTCCGTTAATACAAAGTGTTTAACTTTTCTATTTCTTAGGCACGACATGTACAACTCAGCTCTATGACGTAAGGCTATTTTTTATATTTTTCGAGAATCAACTGCAATGATTCTTGTCCAGGTTGCGACATTTTTCCTTTAAAAACTATCGAATCTGTCCATGTGGGCATTTTTGGCCCATCGGTACTATGAAGAGTCTAAACTTTTGATCTAAGTGGATAAAAAGGCTAGTACAGTTTTTCTGGCAAGTTTGCTATTTATACAAACAATTCTCCTTTTTCAGATTACTAAGCTCATTGTTTCAATTAAATCTGCAGAGAAATTCGATTCGGAAATAAAAGCTTCAGATTATTTATAGTCAGCATCGTCACTCGTTTAGTTTGAATTGCTATGCATTAACACTTCAAGCTCTTTATGAATATTATAGAAAACAGCCAAGGGAGCATTTAAGATTTTTTTTTGTTTTGAAAATTTATACGTTTGGGTTTTTTACGAGTAATATACAAAAGAATATGTGTATTAAACAAAATGGAGGCAAATCTATTAAGTTTTTTTTTATAGCGATGATCCTATTTGAACTACTAATTTTTCTTAATATATTATAAAGATGCTTTATTTATTTACCGATACGGACAAAATCAGAACTAATGACCTGAACTATGCCAATGAAAACTGTATGATTTATTGTATGAGTTTTTAACAGCTTATTATATTTTTTTTATCTTTTAGATTTTAGACCTTTCCTCCGCGTACTAAGTTTAAATGACCCGTGGCAAATGAATATCTTCAGCATTTCCTATATTTTCTGGGGCTTGATTTCTGCTTATTTAGTCTCTTAGTGTTCTTTTGAAAACATCCGTTGAAGATTTTCGCAATGGTCCGTATTTTGTCATTATTATTTTATGCAAGATTGTGGAGAAATGTTATGTACTTGTTGCTACCATTGAGACGATATTTCATCGATTCGGAGGGGGCAAGGTCTTGGTCAGTTTACAAAAAAAAACAGAGCTGAATGTAGGGAGTATATTGTCGTGAGTACCACTGCTTTCAGAATGAATCTGGAAGGATCCACAAGTTTTGCACTTATCAGTAATTTGCATTATCCGCTGTTGAAATTTCTTTCACTGCTCTTACTGAAAGTCATGTGCTGTAACTATCATTAGTTTTGAAATCACGAATAATTATAATTTAATTTATAGCTATATGACCCTTTATAGTCTCCTAGTTAGTTGTTTCAAATTTAAAAACTAAACATAAAAGCGAATAAACATTCGGCTATGAAAATATAAATGTTGTAGGAGGAAACAAGCTTACTGGTGACAGAAGGAATCGCTAAACTGTGACACGTTGCTTTGACGACCAGGCGACTTAGCAGAATTAGACCGCAGGTTGCCGAAATTTCTGCAGCTCATACAGTAGCAAAGAAGGAATTGACCAATTGCAAGCTTTTTGCAAGGATATCAACCTTGACCCGTGCCGTGTGTGGCACAAATTGGTTACCCGCACACTCAGCTGCGTGGTGTCTAGAGCTTCCAACGATGTGGTAACCTTTAAGCGCATAGTGAGCCCGCTGTTGCTGGTATATCTACTAAAGACGAATGCTGGCATTATCGTCCATCGAGTGGACGTTTCTTTTCATATGAAAGACGAATTGGTCACCGTAGTGTGTAGGCTAAGTAATAATAAGACACCGGACTCTGATCAAGAAACTGTCAAAGAAAACGACAAAGAAAATCAAGCACGTAAAGCTGTAGTGAGGAGTCGACCACGACTATTGTTCGAGCTATAAAATTCCTGCTTTCAATTCGATGAGGTGGAGAGCATACTGCCCTACTAAGCATAAATGTTATATCTGCATTTTTCTCATTTTTGAGATAACATCGGATTCGAAAACTACATACTCTATTTCATAATTGTACAAAAATTTGAAAAACCTATATTTTGTGGAAGTATGTTAAAATCAATATTGAAAACTGCACTCTCGATATATCTCCAGTGCAAATCAAAATACAAATCATTGAAAATCTCGAAAGTACTAAAATGAAGATAGAACGTTTATGCTTAGTAGGGCAGCATAGCTCTCGCATTCCTGATTACTTGTTGGTCATCATGCAGGACTATTTTAGGGATCAAAAGCTGCCCTTCCACACTGACAAGAAGTCTAGAATGTTTTTCAGCTCAGAGGCAGCACAGAAATCAATCCTCAGAAATTACCTCCGAAGCATTGGTTACAATGGGCTGTTGCACCTGAAAATGCAGAAAAATGTGTTTCTGTTGAATTATGGTGATGACGTGGCTGCGGCAATAGCTTTCAGTACCGTCAATTTTTTCCAATTCAGACTAAAGAAAGTCATGAGATGGTTGAAACGGTGGATGACCAGTTATAGCTTACAGCTATTCTAACGAAGTGAAGGATTGTAGTGGGATCCGCAGAGATTCAAGTCAGTTAATAGGTAGTTAAGATATAATTGACAACATTTAGCGTAGAAGTGCCCTCCATATCACGCGTAGCTACTGTATTGCGTCGGAAGAGGTGGTATTGGTGGTAGAGGGGAGAATCCCGATAAATCTACTATCGTTCGAGCGCAGAGAAGGGTCCCTCTCACGCTCAGAGCTAGAAAGAACAGGATCTCTACGACATGCGCTTAAGAAAATCTTTCCGCTTTTAAATAACGCTGGAACGTAAGCAAAAAAGTCACTAGACCATGAGACTGACAGATTTTATTGACTTAAGGTTTAGCCAAGGCGTCGGAGAAACAAACTTCTACGTGTGCTAATTCCCAACGGAGTGCGTTTATTTTAGAATGACCCCTTACAAAGTAGGTAAGTTGTCGTGATGTCGGTACTGTGTGAAGGAGTACGATGGTGCTCACAGTCTCAGAAGAGAGATGTAAGGAAATGAAAACACCAGTGAGAATTGAAGCAATTTACCGGAATCTGGGTATTAGTAGTAGTGAAGGAAAACTATGGGACTATGGCGAACAGAAAATGGCCGCCATATGCACTGAGTTAGCAGACCATATGTACACAAATTTGACAAGTTACATCCAAAAGGTCATATAACTTAGGTAGCGGAGAAACCAAAGGGAATATCTGAGTTAGTAATTCAATCAATTTGTTCTATTTATAGATTTTCACTAGCTTGCGTATATGCTTACGCTTGTTTCATTTCCTTAAAGCCTGAAACTCATAACAGCGAAATTTTCGAAGAGGGAGGCGTATTTCTATGTAGAATTTCGCAGTTGAATTTGGTGAAACACAATGCAGCGAAAATGTCGCTGTCAATGCAACCAAGGCACCAACCTAATTCATTTTTTTTTCTTTTGTATTGCTAAATCTTGTTATCACAATACATATAAGCCATCGCTTGTCTATTCCACCAGACCATTCAGCCTAATTCAAGCAGACTTAGAGCCGTTTCACACGAGACACTCGGTGTCCGGCCACTGAATACTACGCCACTGTTTTTGTATAGAATAGTGGCCCGGACACTGTGGCTCTGTGTGTATGCTCTCATTTATTTCTATGCCCCGGCAGTGGCTAGAGACACAGTGGCCGGACACCGAGTGTCTCGTGTGAAACGGGCCTTAATTCAACCTAGTGGTGATGCAAACCTGCGGTAGGTATCACCGCTAGCGAAACGAAAAAATTAGAAATTTGGCAAATTCTGACGCTACGAAAATCTCGGCCGCCGGCATTGTGGGCATTACCATACAAAACAGTACATTCTAATTTTTTGACAGCGTTTTTTCTCGGCCCAGTGCGAAAAATCGTTGTATTGTGATTCAGGCATAAATCTCTCTGGTTTGAGCTCACAATACATTTTTTGTGAACTTTTGGCTCACAAGATTGAGCAGTGCTCTCCAATCGATGGTCAAATCGGTGTCGATCGTGTAAAAATTGCTGTAAATATTGGGCACAAAACAAGTTGAAACGCAGGTTGTCTTACCGACCCATAAACTGTGGTAGCTTCTGAAGTATAAGGCCACTGATAGGTGAAAAAGCTCGGCTAGATTGAATTAATGCTTTCGTGGCATAGAGATGCACTTCATTTTTAGCTTTTGAAGATTTGTTTAGCTATCAACAGCAACAAAACATTTTTTTTGGTTTGTCTCATAAATATCAAACCTTGGATAAAAATATACAATTGACATTGAACGAACAGGACCCATGCCATATCACAATGGATGAAAAACAATTAAACTTTGGAGACAAGAGTCTGCAACTCACATGATCCACTTCAAACAGCTCTTGTCGATTTAAGAGGATGCCGCGTTGTTTCAACAGCGATCTCTTTCTTCTGTTTTCGCGTTAATCTGTACAATCAAACGAAATGACTTACCGTATTTTATGTATGTGACATCAAGCAAAACAAGTGAAGGAACAGATGTGGTTCTAAAAACACTCAGCTATGTTGCGTGATATCAATGGCAGACTAAAACACTATTAATAACCTAAAATTATTATATCAACCAACTGAAAAGTAACAAAAACCCATATTCTGTGCTTGTATATTTTAAGCATAGAAGTATAGTTATACTGGACATGTGTGCATAATAGATATTCAAAATTGTCCTTGAATTCGAGATAGAAGGTAAAAATCATAGTAATTAAGTCATCAACATAAGCCCGCGAGATCTATTTGATTCTGTAGCTAGCTACCGATTGCTAAACGTAATCAAACGAGAATATCGACCATTAGTACATTTGTAGCGTGTTATTTGAAGTTTACACGTGCCCACATCGGAATTATCGCTGAACTCCTTTCTGAAAATATATCAAATTAACTTATAAAAATGTAAACGCTGGGAAATTGAACAAATGCTTATCTGATTGTATCACGTGGTGTTTTAGGCAATATTCGATACTATCAAGTTTTTGGATGTTTTAATCATTTGAATCGTTAGAGCACACACTTCGAAATGCACAAAGTATTGTAATTAGAAGGGATATACTTTTGTAAGTCTTCAATTCAGGTCGCTTTTTTCATTTTATTTTGACTTGTACCATGCCAACTCATTTTCTGGTAAAGTCATTGAAATAAACCACTTAAAATAATAATATGCTTCTTCGTTTCCATTATTCCTTAACTCGTTCACCACGCCTTCAGTGCCAACAACTTTCTTCGGAAATAATGGCAATTGATTCAAATTTCAATGGAATCTAGCTAGAGTAAGCACTTTCAATGCGTGGATGAAAGCTTTGCAAATGAAAATGTATGATCCGTGAATAAGGAACATGCTCCATGTTCAGTTAATGTAAAGAATTATACATTTGTGTTTAGTACACATGTAGTTAAAGTACTTTTCGCAATAAAAGGATATATTTTGGTTTAAATTAGAAAATTATTTGGTTAATTACGATCCTATTTTATTGCAGGGAACCGTTTTCATATAATTTTCATTTTCTAAAAAAAAACTTCAATTGTGCTTTTTGTTATACCTTTTTTTATTAAGGATAGAAACAAATAAATTAATCATGTAGGTCATATCGTAAAAAAACAATAGCTTTTGCTTACTATCTGATTTAAATTAATTCACTTACATTCTAAGTGCTGAACATATTATAGCTATTTAAAAAATAGTGGTGCTATTATCCAACACTTCGGGTTAGATTATGCCTAAAAGATTAATACCAATAAAGTTTTTGATATGAACTTTTGAAGCGGTTTTTTCTATAAATAAGCCTTGGAAACTGTTTCAAAAAGTAGTTGGAAATACGTACAAGTATGAAAGTAAATTTATAACCTTTTCTATGTGTAAAATTTGTGGCTAAAATTTTAGCGAAAGCTTGCCGAAGAATGTAACAGGATCCTGAACATCCCTGAAAACACACGAAATAAACAGATTAAAGTTTAAGGAGCTGTAAGATTGTACTACCCCTGCATTTATCTTTGATTTACAATAAAATCACGAAAACTAAACCAAGTGGTACAATGAAAGATAATCGGATCTATCAATTGGCAATCTACCAGTTTTAGCGTTATTAGTGTAAGTGACATCCATTATTAGGTTGTCGACAATATTTCACTGACGACTGAGTGAATTTACATCGAAATTTGATTTTCCGACCCATGATTTGATGATGCATTCAATTCACTGTTCACAAGCGTTTTTTCCTTGTTTTATTTTTCTGTCGAAACTGGAAGTCAAAGAAAAGTTTGAGTTCGAAAAAAGTTTCTGCAAATGTTTTCTTTAGCGATAAGTTTGTTTTATATCTTACGAAAATTTTTTAGTCAGTTCAAGTAGATATTAATGTAGGCATATATACTAAATACGAGTATGCTTCTAAATATACTAACCTAAAGATATGAGATATGACTGCAATATTCAGTTGAAAAAACTTTGCAAATCAAATTATAAGAACTGTAACCAACTAAATTTCAGATACAAGACAACTGACCACAGCTTTCTCTATCCAATCAGGCCACTGCCTTTTAATCCCCGGCAACCGAACTGTTTCGTATGCAAATGAAACCACAAACCGTTCAGTCAAGAATTATTGGTCAGACAATCCGAAAATCTACAGGAACGCTCAAATTTAACGCTCGATTATCATTTAAATGGTTAATTCGAAAATTGCTGAAAATTGGTGAAAAGCAGAAAAAGCTCATGAGAAAGTTACATTAACAACTTCTCATTTCCGAACGTCATGCCGGTCACATGTTCTCGGTTCTGATTTCTGAAGCATTGTCAGGACGATTAGTAAAAAGAGGTTGAGTGCAGTTGAAGTTTGAATGGTCATCAAGTATACACTGTAGCGGAGTTTGTCAAACTTTAAGTGAGCCCCGAATATGACTAGGGAATGAAATGAATAAATTTTTGTTGTTAGTTGAGGCACTCAGTTCGAGTACCTGCTAATAGGAAAAGATTCAACTTGTTAGGACGTAGCTGGTTCATAAAATCAATTGTATTTTTTACATTTAATTTTCACTTGGGCCACGAATTTAGGAGATTTCTATCCCTAACTTTTGAAATCACCGGAGTGGGCTTCAATTATTTTCAGAAATTTGTAACTTCATTTCTTTAGTTCAGTTTGTGATGGGTTTAATGAACGAGCCACATTAATCTTCCTCGCCTAGAAATTTCTCTTCGAGTCAGGATTTACATACATTCACTTGTCCTAATAACTGTCCGCCCCTACATAAATAAACATGAATGAATCTATGGACGAATAAACATTCAACGATGTTAGTTTATAGTTAACTTCATGTTGGCCTAATGACATTGAACCAATTTCAGCAGCTTAATAATTCAGGACTACAAATTTGTGGTGGAAGTAGTCATTATGGTTTCTGTCACGATTTCGACTACTGGACACTTTTTACATGTGAGGTCTTAAGTGCTTGATTATTTATGATCCACACCAATGCAATAATTACGACTTTGAGTTAATCTAGTTTAAAGAACAATTCAAGGTAAATAATTGCTAAATGAAAGCTGTTTGATAGTTTTTTCTCAATGGTGACTTAAACACTTTATTACAAGTGATATATTCGTTGCTCAGGTTGATTGAACCTTATGCTATTGATCTATAATAGCTTAGACGATTTTTCGAATCACACTTGACAATATATTTATTGGCGACCATCACATTCATTTTACCACATTAGCGCACCATTGTGGAGAGTTTTATTCGACTTTTCTTTATTCATAGTGTTATTGCTATCATTTGGAGAACTCGATTCGACTTTACTTTACGAGTGAAGCCAAATTCAATCCACACCAAATGCATAAAAACCCATCTTATTGCATATTTTTAATATATTATTATAGTGGGCTATATAGCATCAACGATTTAAAAAGTTTGTGTAACCTATTGGATAGGATATCGGCTCTTAGTGTAACATAATTCAAATTCAGGCCACGACCAAAGGTGAAATGCAGATAGAAAATGAAAAGAAAAGATCAATTTAAATGTAAGTTATTGAGAATGCCCGTGTACTCGTAACGTCAAATTTAAACCATCAGTAGATTATTTACATAACTGTAAAGCAGAAATCACTATTTGTTATAATACTATCATGTACTTAATCTCTCGATCAATTATCAACTAGAGCCAAGAGCATGGTTGATTTCAGGTTATCAAAATCTGGGTGTAGTGAGTCTAATTAAACTAGGTGAGTGAATATACATCAAATCCCATGACCGTTTGACGAAACATGTGTTTCACTCTTACGCATAAAAACCGCTACAAAGAAAGATTTTCGAAGAAGAAAAATTCAGAGGAAATGTGAAGGTTTGGTTTCAGATTTTATGTGGTTTTAATGGTACATAAATCAGTTTTGATTCAGATTACCGCCCGAAAATATTTCAAAATTTAAGAAAAATAGTCATATCCAGCTAACTTTCGCTGTATGATATATCTCGTACGAGAATTTGACGGTTGCATCTCTGAGCACTGAAACGACAAAAAAAAGTTTAGCAAATCTAAATACAAACTACTCATTTTTATTATTAGGTTTTTACAATATGAAAATTTGATGCCAGTACGAAATTATTTTAAAAATGACGAAAATTATCAATACTGGCAGCCCTTGAATTTTGCATTCGAATGAATGAGTGCACCCAAAGCTATAGGGCTAGTAAAATCATCTGAGCTACCACCCCCCAAAAATTCAAAATTTCGAAAATTTTACCATTTGTTTCGAACCATATTTGCAAGATAATTTTTATATGAGAATTGAATAGTATCATTCTTCGGCACAAAAGTGGCTAAAATGACTATTGGACATCCTTATCCTAATTTGGCTACCAAAACATTACCAAACTTGGTAACTGAATCGGAAGCTATAGGACATAAAACATATCTTTTTTGAGTGGTTTTTCAAGTAGGTTTGCAAAGTTGCAAGCTTATCCATTGAAGTCTGTGGATTTTAATTGGATCTGCTTTTGGAGTCATGAGTTTACGGGAATACAAATTTCTGGTGCTAATGAAATAGGCAATTTGGTGAATGATTACCATTCTTGTGCGGTAAAAAAGTTTGAAAATTCCAACTTTACTTTGCAGAAATTGCATTATATATATATATGAATCCTTAGCTTTTTTTCCTATAAAGCGAAAAAAATCCGAACTGTTGCTGGTTTCGGTACAAGCGTCTGATATAATTTTTCGATTTTTTCATTGTTTACTTTTAGGCACTTAGCGTATTTAACATTCAAATCAATTTTAGCATATGATCAATTTTCATTTTCCATGGCTCATTTTGAACTGAAGTACACGGCTGTGAAATGTTTCGCTATGGGCAGTTTGAGTTTTTTTTTTCTTTTACTTGAAATGTAACAACTGCCCAATAGTGGTTATTACAATGCCTGGCAATATATTCAGAGTAGAAATCTGGATATGTTGTGAAAAAGAACTCCTTGGATGAAATTCGATGTAGAAGAACAATCTCAGCTTCAGCGTAGCGAATTTAATCGCCCCTACTAGCGTCGGCTGAGATATGCTCAAGATATTAAAACAAACGACGATGTCTGTAGTGTATTGTCTTTTTGGTCGCCGACCAGTTTGGCTTACCGAAAAAGACTAATTTTATTGTGTCATATTCCGGTCTTAAATGGTAACATTTTTCGTTAAATTAGTAAATGAAAATTATGTGTATTAAAATGTATGGACTTGGTTTTCGGTGTTATTTTTAACTTTAAGTGTACTTGTTCGAGTCTCCACTAAGTCAAGTTTAATTTCAGTGCTCACCACTCTTGTGGAATGTCGCTAAAATCGCAAAGTGAATATTGTTAATATGTTTTAACATTTTTGTGTTTTTACATTTTTCACAACAGCTGCGATATTTTTGGTACTTCGACCGGCGCGTTTTCTCACTTGCACAAAAACATTCAATTATGAATATAATGACTTGAATTTATACACTATATCACTCAAAGTCTATCTAGTGCGACTCAAAATTTTGATAGTAACATTTAATAATTTCCAAACTTTGCTCGTTCGTTAATTTCACCATAATAAATAGACTAACTTCCACTGATGTTTTGACAAAGATAGATCTTAAAAATAGATGAAGAGTGTGTTTGTGTTAAAATACCAAATTTGTATGTCCCTATTTAAAAAAAAACCCCTATATTTACGTTTCTTTTGTAGCTGGCCTTCTCGCAAAAAAATCGAGGCTCTGGATTTCGTTCATATTGTGCATAATGGAACTTCTTGGGGGCATGAACGTGGATGCGATTTTTTTCTTTTCTATGAGGTTCAGTTGTGGAGCTATGGGCTTTTGAATAATTGACGAAGTCGATGAAAGGTTTTTTTGAAAGCATATTCTGAGATTTGAAGAAAAAATCTAAAAAAACATTTAACATACTGATTGGTATAGAAAATCAACTGTTCTCTTTAATTTTGAAATTAAATTTGAAAAACAATTTTTTTTCCTGTGTAAAACCAGAAGTAAACGCTTCAAATCGTTATTTGAACAATTTGGACCAAGTTAATTTTGTTTATTTTTATATCAAAACAAAGCTTAAAGTATACTGATTTTATGATAAAAGTTTTAGAATGGGATGGCCAGTAGTTTAGGAGGTAGGTGAATTTCAATACATACAAGTCATATGAAGCGTGATACCGTTAGCCTCGACTTTATTTCGCTGTCCGCTTCACGCGAAATGCCCCATATATAAACTAATTAAATTAATAAATTTAAGCAATATAAATAGCATTTCGGTTTCCTATTCTTTTTTATCTGGCTTTGATGAACCAGACTAGAGCTGTGTATTGACGGGGGTAAAGGAGGCAATCACCCTCTTTATTGGATAGCCACCTTCGAAAAAAAATGCATTCTTGTGCATTCACAATACTCGAATCAATATTAAGGAAAGTGCGAACCAAATTTTGATATCTCCCCCTTTTATTTCAAAGTCATGTGGTTATAACTAACAATTCATAACTAATTTTGGCACATTAAATCCGGTCAATGAAATATGATGACCACGTTGGAAGAAACTATGCCTACCGACACGGCTTCTGGATTTTAAACAAATATTAGCTGCATAAATTGCGAAATATGTACAGTTTATTTGGCTAATTTCAATCATGTAAAAAGACATTTGAAAAATTTGGAGTCGCGAGTATAAGAAACAAAAATCCATGGAAATATTTCCTTGCAACTAATACTTTTTGAACATTATATTTTGCTTCTTGTACAATTTTTTATCTCTTTTTCGACTTGAAGATAGGGTGTGTTGGTGTTAAATTTCTTATCATTTCCACTAGTCTAACGAGTTTATTACTAAAAATACATTTGAATGAAAAATATTCACGTTTGATTTCAATAAACTTTTTAGCTCATAATTGAATAGCTAGTTCCGTTTAAAAAAACAGAAGAAGCGATAAGCTTTCAGTTCAGCATTATCAACCAAGCTTGATTGGCAGTAGTTTACGAGTTTTTCGTTGTAGGCATATATTTTTTTCATTTGAAAAATCTGCATCATAATACCAACCATAAGTGTTACGGTTATCTGTCAATCAGAGACCACACTAGCATTATCTTTAGGGATAAAAAATTTGCGAGCTCTCAATTTGTCATTACTAACAAGAAAATGTGTGAATATTTTTGGCAATGAACAGTTATTTCATATTCAAATGCTTACGCGAAACTTTTGATTAAGAACTTTCAAGTGTTTCTGAGCTACCTACCACATTTTAAGCATTAAATTGATTTCCTTACTTCCATGGTCAGTGCTTTACTTCAACACTTGAATATTGTACGAAATGCAGTAATAAAAAGTTTCAATTATCCGCTATCGTCTTTCATTTTTAATTCCCATCCTATCACCCATGATTTAGCATATAATGATTTTTAAACCCTGTGCACCGTTTTATTTGTAAATCGTGCCAGGTACAGTCACGATTTACTGTTCTTGTAAACCGTGCGTTATTTATTTATTTACTTTTTACTTTTATTTATTTACTATTTAGTTTATTTTATTTATTTACTTTCGCGGCAATAGTTGCTTCTTTATTTTCTGAATAGCAAATATTTTCTATAAAGTCAGCATATTATTTAAGTAATTATGTAAGTAAATATAATAGTAAAAAGTAATAAATATTTCTGTATCGCCTTTATATCGCATTGAACGATAGTTTTAGCGAATGAATTGTTCCAAAATCAATGCACTTAAATTACTTAAACTTCATTTTGAATCACAAACTTTTTTTTGTGCAGGACATAACTCTAAGCAAGGCTTACAAAGTTCACATTAGCTACAAGGGCCATATGACAGATATAGTAGCCCACATGGGGCGCAGTTTCTTTCTACCAAATACTGCTCGATGCACACAACTCACATGGTTGACAAGGTCTTCAGATCCAACAAAGCGGTGGTATAAGGCAGCTTTTTGTAGATTTTTATCAATTTTCATGAGATATGAGGAGTAGCACTTTTATTGCTGGGGGAATGGTCAATAATATGATTCCTATCATACACAATCATTCATAGTGACTTTACTTTGACGCAATTGTGGGAAGCTGCCGGAACTGAAATGGCTTAAACTGATCACTACACGCTTGTACATATTGATCACGTAACTTAATTTTGTAACAAGCTCTTAGCTCTTAAGCGTTTAGCGTTACCTACAGTTTAGGTCATTTAAGGAATTAATTATTTCTATAGCTCTAATTTTTTAAATAACAAAAATTACTTGCCCTCGAGGGGAGCTTAAGTTCTTGGCTGGCAAGTAGATAATAAACTACAGTAGATAATAAACCAGTAGATAATAAACTACAATCGTAGCTCGACAAAAGACATGGAGTTTGCCACAATGATGAACTTTTAATCCTGACATAATTTAACTCCTTTTGTCAAAGCATATTAAATGAAAAAATAATATAAATCAGCTTTTTATTTTGAATGGAACTGTATATTATAAGGATCAAGGGGTTTGTTACAACAACTATTTTCAATGCTAGGAGTATTAGAAATTCGAATTTGATGTTAAATATACGTTAAATATGTTAAATATATTTTAAATATATTTTGTTATTTGCTTTCATGGAAAACTTCAGGGCGAAAACCAAATGCGCTTACGTTTATCTTGAGTAGCAGTAAAATATTATTATGAACTCTTAAGGCATATATATCCCAGTGTTTTTCTTTGAAATATTTGAAATTATACACTTCAAAACATTTTCACCTACACAACCTGCTGCGCATTATTCACTTCCAATGTTTTGCTTTGTTTGCCTTTCAGTGGCTAACAAAATGAATACTGTTTACGAGAGAAATATGTAAATTTTCTACAAGACCTTGAGGCTAATCGAAATTCAATACGCTATCAAACTTACTTATACATTGTACTACCATTCTGATCCGTTGCACGTTGCGAGCCCTGTAACGTTTCATTGTGCCTTCGCAGCATCACAACAATGCAAATAATTGAGCTCCATTGTAGTATTTTACTATGATTATAGTCAGGGCGCCTTTGATCGAATTCACGGAAAATATTTCAATTGACTTCGTATGAATGAAAATACGCGGTTGTTTAGACGTCCTTTTCATACAGTATAAATTAGTCGCCATAATCACTATAAATCTGTCCTCGTGAGCAATTTTATCAATTATTTCTTTGTTGTACTGCAATTGCCGCTTATCGGCTAAAATACTAGGTATGCAGTCAGTGCACATTGGCAAGCAATAGCTTAAATGATTGCTAGCACTCTTGACACAGTGATCAGCAGCCTAATTGTACTTAAGGAAGAAAAATCTATGATGTATAAGGCAATCTTCGATTTAATACAAGTTTACCGTGTCTATCGATCGTGAATTGAATTTATGTAGCGTTATAGAAAACACTCTTGATCAGATGGATGGATGCACCGGCATATATTTTTGACTAAAGACTGAATCGCGAACTAATTTCGGCTTATTCTCAGCAAGTTAGTTCATTTATTTGCCAAACTATTCAAGTTCAAATTAATTGGCAACAAAGGTATTTTCTGAGTCATAGCTGAGAAAAAAGTTTTCATTTTATCGCTAGAACTATGACAAATCTTTTCAATAACATTGGAATGCAACCACAACATAATACTGCAAACAATTCATCATCTATGAAAATAACACTGTGCAACATGACTTTTTGCCGAAGAACGAAATGTATTTTTTCGGTATCTATCATGTGTATGTATCATCAGAAAAATAATAAAAACTTTCGGAACCATCGAGTTTTTGTGTAATTACACTTGATAGAAAAAATATGTGGACACCCCGAAGAACAGCAAAATTTATAATAATAAAAACCGTTATAGCAAAAAAATTTACGAACAAAGTTTGCTTAACATCTTAACAATTTTATTCATAAAAAAATTTTACCAACCATCCAAAAATAAAAAATTTCGTAGAACAAAAACAAAAGCAAACCCCCCAAAAATCACTAAAAATACCTCAAAAAACTTGCAATTTCTTCACAAAAAGTGGTCTTTTGAGTAGATCATTAGATTTTTTTTATTTTAAAATCTTCCTCAGCTAAAATTGCTTCAAATGAAGCTATTTTAGAAGGAAACTGGGGCTATTTTGATAAATTTTGATATTTTGTTAAAATGTCAATACATATTTTGATAAAATGTCAATACATATTGTCATAATAAAATGGATGGTTGTTTTTTTCACATACGTAAATAAATATGTCGTAAATTCCATTTAAAAAAGCCTCTGAAATGTCGAAAGCAATTTTGATTGCGAGAAGAAAGTTAGTTTTGCACTAAGGAAAGAACTGCTGCGAAAAACCGATGCTGCCAACAATTTTACTTCAGATGCTAAGTATGGCTGCGATGGTGTGATAGTGTAGGGGTGTATTGCGGTGAAAGGAGCTGCTTAATTTGTTTTTTTTTATACTCAATGATGAATAACTAGGATAATTGAACCATTTCAACGTTCTCAATGGACAAACACATTCGACAATTTATTCTTGGAGATGATTTTTGTGCTTGGAGATGATTTTTGGGCCACTGCACGGCGGCAAATGTGAAGTTTTGCCAAGTAAAAAAACAATAATAAGCAAACGCAAAGGCACTCAAGTTGTTCTAAATTAATCCTAGAAAACGTTTTTGAAATTTGATGGGGCGCGAATCTCATCAGCACAATGCAAAAGCAAAAATTCAAAGGAAATGCTCTAAAAGAGCCAATTGGATCATTTAGAGGGAATGGGGAAAAAATTTATCAAAACAGCCCCGATTTCCTTATAAAATACCTTCATTTGAAGCAATTTCAGCTGAGGAAGATTTTAAAATAAAAAAAAATCCAATGATCTACTCAAAAGACCACTTTTTGTGAAGAAATTGCAAGTTTTTTGAGGTATTTTTAGTGATTTTTGGGGGGTTTGCTTTTGTTTTTGTTCTACGAAATTTTTTATTTTTGGATGGTTGGTAAAATTTTTTTATGAATAAAATTGTTAAGATGTTAAGCAAACTTTGTTCGTAAATTTTTTTGCCATAACGGTTTTTTTTATTATAAATTTTGCTGTTC
Source organism: Nemotelus pantherinus (assembly GCA_963978885.1). Classification (NCBI taxonomy): domain Eukaryota; kingdom Metazoa; phylum Arthropoda; class Insecta; order Diptera; family Stratiomyidae; genus Nemotelus; species Nemotelus pantherinus. The sequence goes on along the minus strand of OZ022263.1, from coordinate 52,104,664 downwards.
TTCGGGGTGTCCACATATTTTTTCTATCAAGTGTAATTACAAAAAATGTCGATGGTTCAGAATTTTTTCACTAACATATTTTGACTACTGTTATGCAAAGGTATGCAAAAAAAACAATTTCGAGCAACGGCAAAAAAAAAAGAATTAATTTGTTGCACTGTGTAATAATCCTGAGTGTGCGGCCTACACTGTTGAAAATCAGTTTGCACTAATTTGTTTAATTAAACTTAATATCTCTGCAAATCGTCTGCAAAAACTATGATTATAGATCGCAGATATGTACATGTATCTTAAATGCGTAAGAATTAATCGGCATGTCGTTTTAGCGAGCTGATAGGCAGATGAAGTGAAAAAGTTAATTCAACTTGAATATGTAAATGCTCAAAACAGTTCGTTAATGGTCTTCTATTGATTGAGATTGAGACTGTCAATTGAAAGGTCTTGCCAAACAACGCACATGGGCATAGCAGAAGCTGATTCTGAGAGTTAGGTGTGAAATGATCAAAATATAAATTATTCATATGTGAAATATTTCGTTCCATGAAAAGCTACATATATGAAGTTGACTAAAGTACGTTCTTTTTCGATCTTAGTACTCACAGTTTGTAGGCTTTTAAAACGGATTCACTTCGCATTGATTGAAGAATACATTTTAAATTTGTTGTAAACTTATCAGTAAAAGTCCGAACCTATATGATACATTTTTCTAACATAATACGATTTTCCACCAAATTTTTTACTACCCGAATGCTGACGAATCTGTTCCGTCCACGACTGTAATTAATGTTGCATTAAAATTCACCATAACTCCAACGAGGATGATCATTATCCAACTATTCCATACAGCAATGTTTCGCCTCAAGTGGTTAAATCTTCATGTTCTGATTCTGAATGATCGATCAAGAATCTAGACAAATCTGCGCGTGTATCTAGATCGTCTGCGCGTTCGCCTTCCACGACCACAGCGAATTCAGTCATCATAAGAAAATTATTATCGGTTCTTCTGGCTCAAACAAACAAACAAGCAAACTAACATATGCATGTACATACGATAAGTAACTAAACACTGCAAAATAAATTCAATTACTTGCTATCGAGATATGTAGCTTCCCAGAGAGTTTCTTTAAGTTTTCGAATTGAAATTTCCTAGTGATTCAGTCGCAAAGATCGCTTTTATTGTGCGGTTTGTGTCTAGCCGGCGCGCAGTCCGGGTGACCGAAAGTGCGTGCTCGAACATTGAATTTCGGATACGAAAGAATGTAATTCGGTGTTATCAAAGAAATTCATGCTATTTTCAAGTGCTCAGTTTAAGTGCAGTTTGGTGCAATCCGTGAGCAGTTCATATTGCGTGACATATGTATACCTGCATCGGATTAGCTTTCGGTTCGAAAGTAGCACACAATCCAATGGTGTAACCGCCAGTTTCGTTCAAGAAGTGCGTCTGTGTCAATAAAAATCTGAGGTGGTAGTGAATTTAGAACGTCTATTGCGTGGCGTCTTCAAAGTGAATTTAACTACACGCGTCCAAATTACTACGGTAAACACTTTTTGGTGGCGATCTTAACCGCAAGCCGTGGTTTCCCTAAGAGCTATAGATGCAATGACCTTTCTTTTATGTGGCTTACGTTGAAAAGTAACCGCTTAAACAAACTTTGCTGGACAGCTGTAGACATTGTGAATAACATAGTTACCTGCTCCACTATGATACTGCAAATAAGAAATTGATTTGACCTGATAACTTGGACTCCAGGAAAAGAAGTTGTTTTGTTTTTGCCGCAAACATATTTGTGGCATGTGTATAATTTCAAGTGAATTTCGCGAAAAGCGGAAACGGTTACTGTTAATTATTATCATTTTAAATTTTACTCGAAATATGCCAAATTTCAATGAGCTTCGATACTTATTCAATATTGCATTCTTGCTACACTTAAATGATTATCTGGTTAAAAATGAATTTGTTTTATAGAGCTGATTTTTGCGACATTATGAGCTAAAACAACGCAAAGTGTATCAAAAGCCTTTATATATTTATTTGTTGGCGTGAAATATGTTTGCGCAAAGGAGTTTAACAATTTACCAATGCAAATAGTTTAATTATTTGATAGCTGTATTTTCAAACAAAAGGTATCTAGCTAGAAAAAAGTATAAAAAATTTAATGATAAATTGGTTAAAAACTCATCTTCAGCGGCATTTAAAGTTCAGATTGCGTAAGTGTATGACAGTGAACTTTGATCATTTGCACCATGATTGATCATTTGCGCCAATTCGGGAATGAAGGAAAGAAATTCAACTTGGACAAGAAAATAATGACAATAACTGTGACTTGCAAGCATCATAAATCCTGAATAAATAGCATTACTTTCAACAAAATATTCTGGGCAAGTACCTTTAGAAGACGTGTTTCAAGCAATGTCGTCTTTTTAAAAGTTCAAGTCAAGTTAAAGTCTAATCGAAACAGTTAAATCTGAAAATGATTAAAAAAAACCACTCAAAATTGTTGGGGACGAAAATGTAAAACAAAAAAGATCGACTTTTGGTGTAATAACTATAGCTTTGCATTGAATAAACTGCTGAAAATCCAAGCGCATAAATATATAATGCGAATGGAATAAGAAATAAGAAAATAAAGGATATGGGAAACACCCCAAAAAGCATCAAACATGCTTCACTTTGCAAACCACCCTGTGAGTATTGCTTTTACTCGATGACTTCATCGGAAGTAAAAGGAGTAGAAAGATTTCAAGGATATCGCCCGTAAAAGTTTCCAAATTTTTGAATTTGAAATATTTTATGCTTATTTTTATTTTATGATGTTTATCATATGAAAAGTTGATGGAAATTCAAAATTTTCCTCAAAAGTTCAAAATGCCAAAGAAACATCAGTGTTGGCCACTCTACCCTAATTTTGAAACCAAAACTATACCATATTTGCTGAGTTCAAGACTACCTTACCATGTGAATTAAAGGTTTAATTTTTCGAGATTTACTTGAAGATATGCCACCACAGTGCTGGCAGCAACTTCAGGGAGCTTCTATCAGACCTGATCATTCCCGAGACTAAGTACATCCTGAATGTTTAATTTTGCTCCGATGAACTAACTGGTCGTGAATTATTGGGAGCAAAAAAAATCAACTGCTCGAAAAGTCTTGTCTTGATGTTGGGCTTCTGTTCATGTGTGATGAAAAATTGAAAAAATGCTCAGGAAGATCAATGATTTGAAAGGTTTAGGTTTACGTAGCTGCAGGGCCTCATAAACCACTCAAGCTTATTTGTTGTTTTCATTAATATGTCCTCTAAATTTGGAAATGATTTGATATTTCTTGGGAGCTATCACAACTCACAATTTTCCGAAGAAGCAGGCAAATAAAATTTCCAAAATGTAAACTTATTTGCCTGCTTTCATTTATCAATTCTCATATCCTAATACTGCTTATTACTGATTTTCGAAGAAAATCTAGTATTAAACTCGTTTTGTCAAAAAGTCATATTTCTTTATACATTCTCAAAAGGGGGTCCGGTAGCTCTGCTCGCTAAGGCGTCAGTCCGAAAAGCGGCGTGCTACAGGGCCTGCGGGTTCGAATCCCGCCAGTGTCATGGCTATAAGTGCGAATGCGTGTGATTGTCTATGAGGGTAGCAAATGGGCCCAAACTGGTGGCCTAATGCTGGCCGCGTTCCCGGCAGCCCTCTTCACTAACCTAAACTATGTCACCAAAATGATTAAGAGAGACAATCTCTAGAGTGGCCGATCCGATTGAGCTGAAATTTTCGGAGGACATAGATCTACATAGTCCGTAGGTCCATGGTTTGCTAGAATTAAGATATATTTAACCATTTGGTGACGGCGGGCATTTTAGTGAATTTTCGGGTACTCCTATATTTCCATGCAGAGGAAATTTTTGTCAAAAACAAGCATTGGGAATGAAAACTTATTATGTTTTAAGCTTGTCTATGATAAAGAATTGGGAATGTTGAGCCATGTGTGGGTGCTGAGTGTCTAAAAGTAGGCAAGGATTTTTTTCTCAAATTTTGTCATAATTTCTCACAGAAACATTGGATCATCGTGAAATTTGCAGAGCGTATTGATGTTGACTAAGACTTAACACACATGGATCTTCAAGACTCTGCGGGTTACTCTGTACTCTGTACTCCTGAAAAAAATCCTTCAAATCATCGTCCCTCCTGAAAAATTTTTGGTTTTCGACAAAAAATTCAAATAATTGATAAATTTTGACCTTTGTCCACGATTTTAATTTAAAATTTTCAGAACTATGATTTGCGCAAGAACGGCAACCAAATTACCTTTATTTCGAAAAATGACGCTGGATAATCCAAACATCATAAAATTTATAGGAACATCATGAAATTTACATGTGTGATTTGGAAATGCGAGCAACCCTGTGGCAGTGGTGCTATCTTGAAAAATCACTGAAAAAAACTGCACTTTGGCCTATAACTTCCGATTCAGGCATCACAGTTTAAAAAAATTCACACTTTATTTGGACTTTAAGGGGTTAGTCCACTGTTAAACTGCTCCAAATGAACTTTTTTTAAACAGCTACCAAAAAAAAACTATTCAAGATATCGATTTGAAATTTTACATACATCTTTATTGAAGTTAAGAATTAAAAGTTTCATTGGAAAAAGTTATTAGAAAGCAAAATGGACCGCCGCAGCACCGCCGAAAAAAAAACAAATTGCGCCTCGTAAATTCCTGGACAAAATAAGCATCTGTGAACAAATTACTAAAAATATTTCATTAGTTTTGAGTATAAAGGACTGCACGGGCCTAAATTTAGAATAAAAAAAATATTTTTGACGATTTGGGAAACATTTTTTTGATTGAAAAAACGCGAGAAATTGGATAACCAATGTTGAAAAGTATACCAAATTTTTTTTAATCGCTTAAGGGCTCTAAATTTAGGCCTTTGCAGTCCTTTATATTCAAAACTAATGAAATATTTTTGGTAGTTTGTTCACAGATGCTTAGTTTCGCCAGGAATTTACGAGGCGCAATTTGCTTTTTTTTCGGCGGTGCTGCGGTCGCCATTTTGTTTTCTTATAATTTTTTCCAATGAAAATGTTAACTCTAAACTTCAATAAAGATATACGAAAATTTCAAATTGATATCTTGGTTATTTTTTCTTTGGTAGCTGTTTAAAAAATACAATTGAAATACAATTTACAATTGAAAAATTAGAATATAGCTGCCAGCCATAGTGATTCTTGTCTTCTAAATCTTGTAAATTTGTTCAGCAACATAAAACTTTTTTCTCTTTCACCTCCGGTCCAGTCATGAAATCAAAACGAAGTTCATGCAGTAAATTGACCTTATTGTAAACCAAATGTCGCAGGAATTTCGTAAAAAGTCAGCTATGACCATTTTTGTAATTTTTTGGAATTTCTTTACTGAGCGATTGTGTCATTAGATCTGCAGATGGGAATGACCCTGCAATGACATTTAAAAACAAAAAATTTACGTTTCAAAAATTTGAATAGTTTAGAGGGTGGTAACCCGAAAATTCTTTTCACCCCTATAACGTCCAGTGCAATGATGCAATGATGCACAGAGTGGGTTAAACTTAACGTGAACCAAATTTGCGAGCACAGAGTGACCAGCATCAGACATTTTCGTAAATTTTGCACCAACAGATGCTACCATTGCATAATCATATGCAAAGCATTTGCAATAAAAATAAGGAACCAAGTTTTAAATTTCCTGTTTTGAAAATTTTTCGGATGGCAGCGTCAAACAACGTTTAACCGCTGAAACTTTCGATGAAATCTTAGGATGAGAACGAAATTCAAAGGATAAGTTGATTTAAGTATGAGCTTGTTATGGTAAACTTATTGCTGCTTCGTTGGAAAAGTGCTGCCAGCACTGATCATTTTCATCATTTATGTTATAGTTGGGTTTCGTTGCTTTCGACAAGGAATGGTTGATATGATACTACAAAAAAATGTACAACTTCTTTCCATATTTTTTTTTCACTCAAAGACAATTTCTTCGAATCTCAGTTTTCTGGCGTTTCTGACGCGCTTGACTTTTTTTCGAATACTGTTTTCACAGATATATCTAGGTATATATATCTTTATCTTTATATCTAGAGGTTTCTATCTATAAATCAGCTAAAACACTTGCAGTCGTCAAATTATTCTTACAAAATTTTTTTCCAATTAAAATATCTCACTATAAAGTAAAAAACATGCAACTGGTAAAAATACCAAAACAGTTGGTTTGGCCAGAATTGAATAGCCAATTTTTAGTTGAAAAAATCCCAATTTTACACATTTATATGCATATCAATGTTAAATCATAATTTTGATTAAAAAGGAGGTACGAGCCTTAAACCCTTAAATACACATCTATCATTTGTAATTGCGCAGGGTAATATACCCTGCGCAATTACTGTAATATTGAGTATTAAAACAAAATAATGAAAATAACCTTAGCTTCGGTTGTTCTCGATAATTATGAGGAAAAATTTGGATCTCTTTCAATCAGTTATGGCATATTTCAATCAGTTATAGCAAGTTATTCTTGCCGTTCATTAAATTAAAGAGAATACACATAGAAACGAAGACTACTGCTAGATAAATTCCTATATGATTAAATTCAGATGAAAAATATATATTGCTAAAATGTATCTTAATTAACTCTAGCTTAATTGAGCCAATCGACAAGATACTCTCATTCAGCTGAACACTTGATTCAATCGAAATAACTCACCTGTCAGAACATTTTTGACTTATTATTCCGACACAGAATGCTTGGATGGACTTCAAATAAAATGTTTCTCTGCAAGTGATGGGATGAATTTGTTAGCCCGGATCGGGTGTGCTTTGGGAGCCTATCTTTTACAGACGATTCTCACACAAATTTGCAAGAAACATTCTACAGCCCAGTTCTGAGTTACAGCCGAAAGAACTAAATCAGTTACCTGCAGCTAGCACACTAAAGAACAGCAGTGCTGCTAATACCATTGATGAACAGCACTGAAAGGGCAGCTCTGTAAAAAAAAAATCGACTGTAACTGGGCTGGATCACTTTAAAGTGTCATTGCAAACGCCAAGATGTTTGAATTATTCTTGTCTGCTCTAGCAATTGTCAAACATAATTGCATTTGCTAGTGGATAAATTCTTCAAAAAATTGACGTTTTACCGTTATTTTACACTGAAATTTGACTGAATTTTAATATTAAACCTTGAATAAATGTCTGCGAATTTAGCAATGCGATTATTCTTGTTTTCATTGTTTGAGGTGGCTAATTTTGATTCAAGTATCAAATTCTGTCACTTATTATTCTGAACTAGAAAACATTTTTTAATGCAGAGAGCCACAATGAATATTTAAAACGTTTAAGTGAGTTCAATTAAAAGCCCATTTAATCATTTAGAAACTCAGGTATGAAATCCTAAACAAATAAATATTAGTTTTTGATCCAAATTTGTACTCTCTTTTCTGGTTTCAACATGCCGGAGTCGTTTGAGTTAAATATAAGTAAAGCGAATTGAAAGCTTTCATCAAAATACCGCGAACGCATCATCGTAATAAACTGTCACTCAAATCTATAGAAATATCCTCAACATCATAAACAATTCGCATTTCACTATTTTCTTTTTATGTGTTCCAATAAATCTTTTTTAAACTTCAAATATTTTGCAACGATTTGCTTACGATCATTCTTAAGACAAAAATTGGAATGTGTTTTTGAGATCAAAAAACTTAAGTGTCTATAATCTTAATGAATATCACAAATTTTATCAAAGGTCTTTTGGCAATTTAATTTTTTACCAAGAACTTAATTTACTCAAAGACGCTTGGATGCTGGAATTTCCATTTTCATCATGCGTTAGTACTGTTTTGCAAGTCATCTGTAAAATCAAGCTTGATATTGTGCAGCAAAAATCATCCATATGCAAAAAGAACTTTCTGGTTTGCTCGAAACTTAGAGATAACATTTCTTTCATCTTGGGACTGTGATCGCAAATAGTGATTTTAAAAAACCATTTGCCTATCAATTTACTTGAGTGTATTAGGTCTGTTTGATTTGTTTCAAATAAGCAGGCTGGCAATTTTGTGAGAAAAAAATGATAATAATTGCTTAAGTGTTCATCAGCGTAGCGAAACTTCTCTGTGAGATCGACGACCTCCAATCGATTAAATGTAAATAAAACTAAAAGCCAACCAAACCCACCTAACCGCAAACATATGGATATTTATCCCACATGACCAAGTACACATATGCACATGTTTGTATGTGAATCGGATGAGCAAAATCAATAATATTGAAGAAGTTTTTGCGCTCGAGTCACGTTTTATCACCAACGGAAATCAACATTTAATTTTTTAGGATGGGTTCCGCCCGCTCAGCACCTCGCGTTGAAATGATTCTTGTTTTGCTTGTACTCCTATTCGAATCATGACCGATTGTAAACTAGCTCGTAAATTTTACAACAAATGACAGAACATTGTAAACCAGTGCAGACAATTTTAAAGCTAACGCGAAAGCTTGTGCAGTACGAACTGCAATTGCAATTGGCAGTATAATCGAAGCTACGACTGCTATTGCGAATGCGAAAATGATACAATCACTTTATTTCCTCGTCCTGCAGGGTGCATTAGCCATGCTCAGTATATATGGGAATCCTGATGTTACTCCGATCCTGTGCGAAGCAACTCAAACGGTAAGTTTTATGATAGTAGATGGATAATACGGTTTTATACTATTTTGGTTTTTTTTTTTCTTGTTTTTGATGCTCGATTTTCGATTTTATTTAGTTCTATTTTTTCTTTTTTGAGTGGCAACAGCGCTCGATTTAGAACTGAAAATTTCATAGCTATGTTCATCAATCAATTATTGGAAATGCATAAGCAAGTGGATTGAACTCAATTTAGTTTAGGGAGATTTAGCTACATATCTAAAATTGAAATCTATTGAACTAGGATATTCATATGTAATGCATGTGTTATTGTATTCAGTTCATTTGAAAGTGTGGCTGTGACTCCATCAAAATAAGTAAGCTTAGTAGGAATTTATATTGATAGTTAGTGTTATAACGTAAAGCCTACACAATTTATAAATACGGTATACTATATGTATGTATGTATATGTGCTGAGCCTGAAGAAAAATAATCAGAGTGTACCTAAAATGTTTATCCAATTTATTTCACAAATTTTTATGGAAAACAAATGTGATCAGATTTTCAAACGCTTGCGATTTCAATGAAAATCTTGTTTTTTTGATACGCCTCCGCTTAAAAACGCCACCATAGAAATGATATCCCGGATGCAAAGCCAAAACATTCGCTAACGAAGCAAAGTCGGATACAAATATATACATATACAAATTCATACATACATCGGACACAAAGTCATACATGATGCCACAAATTGAGTCGAGCAGTTCCTAAAAACAAACTGTAACGCACACGAAAGAATTGATCTTTATATGAAACGTATTCCTGGAAAAGCTCATAATACAAAATTGAATCGAGCATTTATGCCCATGGATAAACACAAACACAACATTTGGAAATTCATCAGATGCCTCCACGCATTTATCTGTGTATTTTTGAATAATCACAATAATTTTCATTGCATATTTCATGATTTTATGATCAGAACATAGAAGAACTAAGTCTAATAATCTAAATAAAATCCGCATGAAAATACATTTCTGAACTATTTTTAAATATTCCAGCAAAATCATGAGACATTTGCTGTTAAAAAAAAAATAACGACGAAAAGCATGTATTCACATTCTTCGATGCAGATGTGAAACTTTTTATGATATTTTACAAAAGTCACGAGTTTTTATGAGCGATAATCTAAAAAGCTATGCTAGTTTAGTTAATGATTGCATGTTAATGATATAAGCGCAACTAATTTTGCTAAGTAAAATTTCTAAATAAACAGTACTACTAAATCTACGCATATTCTAAAGCCCAGCGGTAAATATTTCACATGCTCTTTCAAAATCGTATTTTTGGTGAAAATTGGTACAAGTCGTGTTTTCGACAAATCAGCTGAAAATGGCAAATTCAAATCTTAACGTTTAATAGCATGCTAACTAATCTTGGAGAAAATATCTTAGTACATGTTGAGTTGACACAGACTGGCACACAGCGAACACAAAAATGCTTACTGAGGGAAAATCACTGACCCTCATCATACTTCTTTGGTTGTCTTTTCCATTCCCGCTGAACAAAATATTTCATAACAGGAACCTCACATTCAAAATAAGCGCTTAGTTTTATTTATTTCTAAAAATTAAATGAAAGATTCAAAAAAATTTATTTAATATGTTAGGGACAATATGCCATGTAAAAATATTTAATTCCGCCCTGAGTAAAAAAAAATGCTAATGATTGTGATAGGAAATACATAAATGGGCACACTACACCAAAAACCAGCGCCAGAAACCATAAAATCTAAATCTTGTGATATGTACACAGTTTATTTTGGGATTTTGATATATTATACTGCCTAAATGCTCAGTGACAAATTGATAGGAGAAAGCGATATCTATGCAAAGTCATGGATTATAGCTCTTAACGCCATTAACGACTCGAACCTCGGATATCCTATCGTGCAGGCTACACAAGCATTGTGAATCGTTGATATTATATCGTCGCTGTTAAATCAAACCGGCATATCTGCAAAAATTGAGTTTTTGAGTTTTTGGTATCAAAAAATTTCTTTTTTTCCCGTCTATTTTTATGTTGCACCGGCATATCGTATAATTGAATAAAAATCCGTCTAATGGTGCTGTGCCGGTATGCATTTACAAGGAAACAGCCCACACGCGAAAACTTTAAAGCGCTCTGGTGAAAAATATGCTTTTTGCAGGTATGCCGGTTTGATTTTACAGCGACGATATGTATATCATACCAACTTTATCAGTTCAGTGTTTTTCCTAAGAAAAATTGTCGCATTCTAATTGTCCATTAAACTATTCCCAATATACCCTTATCATTTCCAATATTGACCCTCATCACCCTCGCCTTTCTAATAATAATTTCGGAAAGAGTTGTTAAGCCTTGCATTATGTTTTTCAGAGATGGATATGTTAGTGCGACTGCAGATATCAACGATTTCAGCTATGGTAACCTGGAAATTAATGAGTTCCTCTTTTACTTTTTAATACTTTCATAGCCAAACATACTTCCATAGTTTGTCCCCGCCGTAATATTTTTCTCGGTTTTAAGGTGTCTTCAGCACTCTCTGCATGCAAAAGATAAAGCAAGTGATGACTTCTTTCGCTTTGGGACTCATGCGGTAAGCCAAGCCAATTATTGGTTGCGTTCTGTGGTAAAAACGAAATTTCAATCGTCAGCAAAAAAAGGCAATTTTTCTTTTCCAACAATTCCGAGCCTTTCTGGCCGCCAGCTTTAAACTAACCACCACTACCCCGATTCTTTTGCATATGATGGAAAAGTAATTTTCAGTCCCTTAGTAACGTAACTAAGTTTGCTAACATTCTTTAGCCTCATAGACTTCTTATAATGAAGGTCACCCACTAAGTTTGCTAACATTCTTCACCTCATGTTATCGCAGTTCCTTCTATTAATCTCCTTTTGGTGACCCCCCTTTGAAATGGACACTTTGAAATCCTCTCAAATCTTTAGCGGAAGCATATTTGCAATATTTTTTTCATCCTCATTATGTATTGTTTTGTCCATACCTTTAAAGCAAGGCCTTTTTCTCGGTGTTTTCCCTTCACTCTGGAAAACAACTAGTATTTAAATTCAGATGACAATGAAAACATTTTAAACTATTACCCAATACCCTCCTTTTCCGTTTTCATAATCTGTTAGACGAAATCATCCGTATTGTGTTAAAATGAAGTTTACACGATTTTATCAAGGGCCAATTCACTTCGCCTAATGAGGTTGAATTTGTCGGTTTTTTGGCTTTTGCTTTTGATTTCGATAATTTTACAAAAAAAAATTGATAAGGTTATCATTTCATTCTGCTTGATAAGTTCACTTGTCTCGGGTACTCGGTCATCTTCTTTCCTGGTTTTTATGCTACATCCTCAATCTTATCTGCAAAAATGTGCTAAATGGCTGTGCTTCCTCTTTTTATTATCTCCGTTCTGGTGTTCCGCAAGGCTACATTCTTGACTCTCTATCACTTATTTTTTCCATCAATACCTTTTGTATAACGCCGACGATCTCAAGCTGTTTTCTGGTTTTTGTCGTCGGTTTGTGTAAGTGTTTGGCTTGGAGCCAAGTTTAAATTTGGTTAACTTGTATTTTATATTAACTCTACTGCGTATAAGCTGTTGGTTTCGCTGTTCAGGTTACTCCTTCATTATATCTTCGTGTGTTCATTTATATTCTTCTTACTTGCAAAGAGGTGTACGTTCACTTGCGTCTTTTACGTATGCTTTGTACACATGATGAGCTCTAGTTTGTGTCTTTCTTCAAATTTCTTAATATTTAAACAAAAAATTTTTTGATATATTTCGTTTTATTTAAATTGATTCCAAATTAATTACTAATTTTTGCATTATTTATTATTAAAAATTCCTGTTTTTCTTCTTATCGATTTCATAAATGAATTTTATCTGTCAAATTGACCTGTTTTAAGTAAATGCAGAAATCAATAAATAAAACATATGCACGTAGATTATATATACATAGTAGCCGGACTTGAAACTATGTGCCCGGTATTCGAGACTATGTGTATAACAGAAGATTCTATGAAGCAATAACGAATTCTTCATAATTACCACGATGATCATAATGAGTATGCTCGTTGTGATTTTTTCAGTACAGTATTACATATAACTGGAAATGGCTTAGATATTGATGTCTATTAATGGTATATATTGCATATGACCACACATTAATAACGGAAAATCAGCTGGTCTACCCAGGCTAAATTTGAATATTAATAATGGACATCTCAAATCTCAGTGAAAGTTGTCATATTTTGTCTACGAACCATTAATAAGAAATTGAGCTCATAAAGGTCACAAGAAATGTATGCAATGATAACCAAATTTCACTTAGCCATACACTGTCCACTTTAGTACTGACATTTCTTATTTGACAGCTGAATGCTTGAAGCAAGCGCTTGTGTGCTGCCAGTTACCATAGAAACTGCGTCTTATTTATTGAATCAATTTAATCATAGTCCATTATTTGAGTTTTTCTCGTAAAACTTTTTATTTTATTAAAATAAATCGAATAAAAATCCGGCTATTGCTAGCAATAATTTACAAACTGTAAAAAATCTCCTCGATACTGGGATACAGTCAAGTTCAATAAATAAAAGTTTTTTACCAAAAAAACAGTCGCAAAACCACTCAAAGACAAAAGGCAGTTTCCGTTCTATCTGCAGTGAAAAATTTTACTAATTTGGCTTTTTTCAGAAGCCGAATCGGGATATTTTACTCGCTAACTAAAATATTTATAGCTTGGTTTTATCCTTTAAAGCAAGTTTAAAAGTTAGTCGTTGTGATCTAATGTCCACCAATGACACTCTTGTCTGGATCTACCATTTATTTCTTCTCCTGAAACACCTTTGACAAGTCTAGTGGATAATAGACTATTGCTTTGACCACCCTGCATCATCCCTGCATCAGTGACTAATTTACAGTATCATAAAAATGTATTGCTTTTATTCAATTTTGAACCAAAGAGTTCACTTAACTCCAATATTTTGATTTTTGTGAAAATATTCAATAAAAACAGACGACTCAACTAGTTTCAGTTAATTTTGCCCGTGACATGTATCTATTTCATAGCGTTTGCACTATGAAATTATTTGCTTACTATACAAATCTTCACCTGCAAGTTTTCTAGTTGCTATTTCACTTTTCATATCAATGGTTTCCGCGCTCGATTCATTCAAAGCCCCGCATTTACATTTTACTGTGATGGATGTCCTTGTTATTTCGACATACAAAAAAAATCAATTTCAAGCCATACAACGTTTACTGAGAGTATCTTTGAATATTCACAATCACTAACAATGGAAAACACATTTCTTCCGTATTGCTTCTATTATTTCCTTGAAATTTGAATAATGATAAAGGCCTTCTGTCCTTTCCCAGGAAGTACATCATTCCAATCATAAACGAATAAGCCCAGAAACGTCTTGAATACATAGTAGACAGCAAAGTCGGACCGAACCAAAATTTTCTTTTCAGCCCAAAAGGAAAAAAACGTATTCCCATTAAAAGCCTAACATTTCCTTGCCATATTTCTCCATTTGTCGGCATCGCTAACATATGCCCCCAGCGTCTTTGAAGTCGTACATATTTTCGAGAGCTTTTTTTTATCCCTGACAACTGAATGTTAAACAGTTGAAAGACACTACTTTAAAAATTCAGTAGGTTTCTTTGACTTGGTTCTTTTATCCGTACATGTCTGCTCGATCTGTATCACTTGCTAAAGAAGCAACCGGAGATGAATCCTATGTGACAGGCCAACAGAGATCTTCGACACAAGTATGTATTTTAGATTTGTTCTTTTATATTGGGAACTTTAGTTTGATCTGTCCTTGAATAAGCTTTCACGGGTCAAATGACATTCTCTCTCCCAAAAATTATTCTTATTTCAGACCTAGATGTCATAATCTCGCATCACTGCATCCTTTTTCTGCTAAACTAAAATTATATCGTCTTTGACCCGTATCATTTTCCACCGCAGATTCAGCAACTTTAAAATAATTTTTCCGAGCAACAATCACCACAGTATGGACGGCACGAACACAGCTATTAAAAGATGGAAAGTTGTTCATCGATCTCTGATAACTTGCTGAATAACATTTTCCTGACCTAGTACCAGTACAGCCATGTTGCTCCCATCCGTTCGTCGATGGTGCCGTTACATTTCTCAAACACAAGTCAAGCAAAGATCGGAATCAATTTTTTATCCAATATTCTCTAAGGATATTTATTCATTATTCATAGTCATCGCAAGATTCTTGAGAGATGGCGGCGATAGTAGCAGTGTTGCTGCTGGTCGACGTCGACGGTTGGAAGTAGGACACAAGAATGATATTTTTTGTTTGCTAGTCGCGTTTATCTCGAGTCCAATACATAGTTAAGGTTTTCATTTGCTCGTACTTATTTGTCGGAATTGCCGGAGGCGAGAAGAATTTTTCCTGGTTTTCCAACAGAAAAACGTTCACACGATTTTCAAAAAGCGAAGATATAGAGTCCGGCTAGAGCATGCTTTATACATATATCATATTTATTCTTTGTAAATATTTTATGGAAAGTGAGATGCAAGTTGATTGCTAAAATGTAATTCTGTCACTGAGTTTCGTTTTCGGTTGTGAAGCTGGCAACGTAAAAATAATTCAGTTTTGGAAAATATGATGTTTTTATGAGTTTGTTACGTGTTAAAAAACGAAAAAAGATAGATTTCATCGGGCTCCTTGCGAAGTATGTTGTGAGCTATAATGTTCTAATAGCTTGATATTTGATTAATTAAATATTTAATGCAATACGTCAGGATGCATGAATTCTTCTCATGCAAACAAAACGTGGGAGCTCACTGATTAAACATTATTACTTTTGTGTATCGCCTCAGTTTGGGTCGTGCATGAAACGCAAGTTGGTTAATAAATCCTATAGACGTTAGAAGAGTCCAAATTATTAGGTTAATACATCTAGGCTGATTTAATTTTATTTTAAATATTTTGTAAGCCAAATCGAGCTGAATAGACCTTGTACAGCAAAAACTTTTTCAACCTTCTCCTTTTGTACATAATCGTTTGTGCATAATGCTTCACTACAATGAATACGATTTTGAACAAATGCTCTCTTCAGTTGCTGTAAATTATGGTCAACATAACCATTGTTTTCTTCATCTAACGTGCTAGCATTAGACATTTGTTCATCAATCCTTTAATTGGCAAACTCTGTCTTCCTTATTTATCTCAATAATATATATATATATATATATATATATATATATATATATATATATATATATATATATATATTTATATATATTTATATATGTATATATATAAAGAAACATTGCAATTTGCAAATATATATATATATATATATATATATATATATATATATATATATATATATATATATATATATATATTTGCAAATTGCAATGATTCTTTAAATGCAAATCATAGTATCATGCATATTAGTTTTTCTAGCGATGATATCATAGACAATCTTGAATTTAAAGTTTCGTCTGGCCTAAATCGCATATTATTATAAATTCAAATTAATTAAACACCTAGCAGCTTGCTCATTTAATAATTGTCTTAATCTATCAAAAATCACTTCCATCGTAAAAAGAGATATTTCAACGAATCCTTCAATTTATCAACCGATAGCTGTGATAAATGTCCAAAGCAAAATTTTTGGAAGATCCATTATTCGGAATATTCAATGTTTGGAAGATCCATTAGGCCCAACACAATTTTGATGCTAGTTCAATATGAATTTGAGGATAACAGTAGCACGCTAGGGGCAACATTAGATGTTACTCATTTAATCAATAATAAATCGATTAAAGGTAAGTAAGTAGCGACAGCGGTAGTTATTAAAGAAATCAGAGTTAGAAGAGGCAACCGATTGATTACTGAAGATTTAATTAAAAAATTGAAAAGAAGAATATTTTGTATAAAAAAAGAAGAGGAATCCAAATGATCCCAAAATCTGATTATATATCCTTGAAGAATAGAGTATGTTCCATGATAAGAATTGCAAAAATGGAGTATATGAGGAAACACCTTGCTTCTGCTGAGGATGACATTAAGAGGACTATTACTTACTTTATTTTTACTTGATTTTCATAATGTGTATTTCTCTGGCCTGATTGGAAAATATATTATTTATGCTGAAAACACTCCTTTGTTGTTTTTTGCCATCTCTGCTGAGCCCTTGGAGCGGATATTTTTAATTATTTTATTGCGTATGGATTCAGGCTTGTGGTAAACAGGTTGACAATCAACACCAGTAAAACTAATTACATGGTATTCAAGCTGATTAATCAAAACGAAATCTGTTTTAACATTACAATGCATGGAAACGAGATTCAAAGAGTAGCCAAATCTAAATATTTAATACTAATTATTGGTGACATATTTACTTGGTTTCTCTATATATATGTTATATGAAATCTTAGTTAGTTTTCTGGGTAAGGCTGTCAAAGTGCAATATTACTTAGGCTGTTAAAGTGAAAAATATGATCTACAACTTTTGTGTAAACTGGTTCAATTGTGTATACTGGTTCAATTCATAGAATGTTCAATAGGATAATTAAGGCACATCTCATGTATGACCTTGATTGGATGATTTCAAGTGAAAGACTATTCATTCAAACACAAAAATTTAATGTAAGAGATATCAAATTTATGGAAAATGCTGAGAATGCTATAAATTACCCAACAATAATATCAAATCTTCGATATCTCCCCTAAGGGTAAATATAGTCTGAGACTTGAGGTCCCTGGAACGAACAGAAAACGTAAAGATCCTATTAGATTGGCTATGGAAATCTATAATAATTTGCTAATCATGTAAATTAAATTAAATGCTGGTTATTACTAGTTATACAAAAATTAAACTCTTTAAAACTTTTGCATCACTCATACCAGCACTCTGTTGCTGCCTGGGAAGCACTTGCTCTGGTTTAGTTTTTCAAAAAAGTATTTCAATCAATGATTAATAATATAAAAGAGCTTATTCATCTTCTTCGCAGGTTTTTTTGATTTTTATTAACTCTCCATCAACTTGTTTTATCTGATTTCCTTCCTCCGCAAGAAATATGTTATCAGTTTGCTACTTTTTCTTTTGTATGTTCTTCTTCTTCTTCTGTCTCCAGCATTCCTCCTTTTCCATTTCTCGCAAGCCTATCTTTACTTGTGACCAATCCTCTAGAAGTGCAATCTTTTATATCAATGTTTGACTCTAGCTTTTCTCTGGACCCTAATAGAACTCCTAACTTTTACGTGAAACTACTTATTACTTCTCTTTGTGTTCCCCTGTTCATCATTACTCCAGCAATAGTATGTGTAATGGAATTCTCCCAGCTCCTTGCAAATTTCCTAGCATTTTTCTTATCCACAAGTCTGGTGATCTAAGCCTAGTCACTAACTATCGCCCCATTTCAATCATTCCATGCCTCTTCTAAAATTTTTGAGCGTCTGATTTTTAATCACGTTTACGACACTTTTCGCCAAGTTTTTGCTGCTCAACAGCACGGTTTCGTGAAAGGCCGGAGTCCTACTACTACCCTAGTTGAGTTTTCCCATTTTGTTGTCTCTGCTTTAGATAGTCACCACCAAGTAGACTGAATATAGACTGACTTCACTAAGGCCTATGACTCAGTCAATCCTGAGTTCCTTCTTCTTAAATTAGTGCATTATGGCATCTCTGGGCCCCTTCTCTCGTAGATATCATCATTTGTATTTAGTCGTGCTTGCTATGTCTCTCTCCATGGTTCCTCGACCTTTCCGTTTTTCTTCGTACCGTTGTATGTCAGAGATCTATTCAAAGACATGTGCTATGAAATCTCTTCATCAACGATCTTCGTAGCGTGTTTGCTTCTCCTTGTCTAATGTACGTCGATGACCTGAAAAATTTTCGCGTTATCAATGCTCCTTCCAATCATCTTGCTCTTAAAAACAATTTAAATCGTCTTTTTTCTTGTTGTGACTGTTATAACTTGTTCTTTAATATCTTCAAATGTTTCGCTAAATCTTTGGCATTGAAAGCTTGTGCTTTGGAGCTCTTTTACACTATTTGCGACATCATTCTTTTAGTGGTGGGTTACTTTACTAATATCGGTGTCACCTACGATCAGAAACTTATGTTTGATATTCATATTCGTACCATAACTCGGAAGGGTTTCCGGATCACTGGTTTGGTTATACGTGTTCGTATTTTTCTTTCCATTGTTTGAGTATTATTCAATAGTGTGGTGTCTTCGTTTCGGTTATTTGTCTGAGGCGATTGAATTTGTCCAGAGAAGGTTCACCCGCTGCCTTATTTTCAAGTACAACCAACCATATTGTCTTACAGTGAAAGCTTATCAACCCGTAATATTCCTTGATCGGCGCAGAACTTCACTTGATGAATGTTTTCTTTTTAAAGTTTGTCGTGGTTACTTACTTTCATCTTTAGCATGTTTTTTTACAAAACGCCATCATGACAGACTTATCAGGTCAACTACAATGTTTAATGTTTAAAGATGTTGATTTTCACTTGCCTATTTTTCGTTTACTGAGGACACACAATAATCTTCAGCTTGGTTCTCGCCTACAGGCTGTTGGAATTTTTTTAAAGTTTAGTTCGTAGTACACTTTTAATTTTTATATGTTGTAGTGTTCAGTATACTGAACAAGAATATGTATACATGTTGGGTGCGGAAATCAAAAATTAACATAGTTTTTTAATTTTGAAAAACCGAAAATTTATTTGACTTTAATCATTAATAAAATCATCAATTTCAATTGGAAACATTAATGATAATTCATTAAAAAATGCCTCAATTCTATTTGAATATGAGTACCGCCTTTTGAATAGAAATTCCCCAATGTACTGTCGGTAGTGAGTTTTTTTTCGTCCATATCGAGGTATATTATCACGAAGATCTCGCCAAAGCCGCTCGATGTTTTTGGTATGCGCGGCAGTCTCAGGGTCAACAAAATTGTAACTATGATTGACTGTGAGGTGCATCCACGCCTCTTTAGACAGATTCCTGTAGCCCCGCCAGCAATCCGAAATAATAGTCGTACCAGGAGCAATATTTCGCATTATGACTTCTTGAAGAACATTTGCAGATCTATTGGGTACAGGCTGGATGAAACACATTTTGGTTACGGGATCGATTCCTCCAAACACCCACGTTCCACGAATTACACGGCCTTTATGATATTTTCTTCTACCCAGAAGTGCTTCATCAATCTGGACGGTGTGACCTTCACCGCCAATTTTTTTTGAAGTGCGATTCACCCAGAATTGACAAACCTATATATATCACCATTGAGTTAAAGTCAACCTTTCTTTAGTTTGTGAAGACGAAATATGATGATACAAACCTCCTGACAGAACGATATCCAATCAACAGCGGTATTATTGTTGATCCGAAAATCTTCCATCAATTTATGTTGATGTGGTGGTCTGTGGTACAAAAAGTACGCAATGATTCGACACGCAATTGCAATATCTATGCGGATTTTCTGGAACCATGTACCAGTTAGTGCACTCGCTTCAAAAGGACACCTAACTCTTCGACGTTTTTGTTTACGTGGAACTGTGTAATAATTATAAGTGCAGCGGAGAGATAATGTTTCGCGTGTTAATGAAATAACCGAACCGCATTCTCGACAAATGATTTCTTCCCTTATCACTTTGTGAGCAATTAAAAAATCAAGCAATCGATCACGATTGCTAATAAGCTCAATCATTTCAAACAATGTTATCATATTGATTTCACTTTTGCGACTGATAAAGTTCATAAATTGTTTGAGACAATGGGGAAAGGAAGGGGAAATGTTAACAAACACAGTTTTTGTGTTAATTCATACCCACTGGCATACTTCAGTATACTGAACAAGAATATGTACACATGTTGAGCGCGGAAATCAGAAGTTCACATAAGTTTTGTATGTTGATTGTTTACAATAACAGCTGCACTAGAATTTTTTCACTGTCAACATTTTCGTGAATTTTCATGCCATTAAATTCAAATAAATTTTCGGTTTTTCAAAGTTGAAAAACTATGTTAATTTTTGATTTCCGCACCCAACATGTATACATATTCTTGTTCAGTATACTGAACACTACAACATATAAAAATTTCAAGGAAATCGGAGGTGAGGGGGTTCAGCTGTATAATTACCCTGTATTCTTATTACATACTTAATTCTATTAATTTCTATTTGTACTTAAACTATTTTCTGATTTTGTACTTCTATTCTTATTTGGTATTTTAATTTTCACTTAATTTTTTTTTTCATTTTGTGATTAGGTCTTGCCTGTTAAATGAATTTTCCTGAATAAATTTTCAAATTTATCTTACTATTCTTATTCGCCATTTTCCCATTTATGTTTTCTTTTTAACGTTGAACATTTTTGATGAAACGTGTTGAGAGTGAAATTTGGAACTCTCTTCCATTATCCTATTTCCTTCAGGGGGGATGATGATAACCAAATAGCTTGTTTCTTGACTAAGCGGCTTACAGCTGCTGGGAATAAGAGGCTATGTAATGAAACTAGTCCCATTGCTGTTGTTTGTTCGTTGTTTTTAGTCGTCGTGGACTTGACAAAGACGTTTAATGCCATGAAGAATGAAATCCTGTTTAGGAGGCTCGAAATCACGTTCATCTCAAGATCAAACCATTGATACTAAAATTATCTGTAACATCCGATACAGCAATCGTTAACTTGTTAGAGTAACCTACGCGAGAATATGAAGAAACTAACAAATTTAGTTAAATTTAAGGAAAATTTGCGGTCATTCTCAGCAAAAAGTTTATAGTGAAAGGAAGTTAGTTTTCGTTCCAAACTTTCCCTGAACACCAGCCATGCGAGGAAGTAATACGTAACGTTATATCAAAACATTACTGTATAGTAAAGACAACGCTTTCCCTCATACCGATATTTAATTGTCTGCCAAGTAATGTACTTACATTTCTCAAGGAAATTTGTTGTGCATATACGGTGCATGTTTATTGAGCAATGGATAGAAATAAAGAAAACTGGTAAAAAATTACAGCATTGAAGAATTTTAGCAGCTCATTCATCACTCGTGGGCTCTTCAAGAAGATGCTTTTGAGTTTGCAGCGAAAAAATATCACCTGGTGTACCAAAAACATTTCGAAGAATTCAAGATTTCCCTTTAAAAAAAATATTTCGCAAGATGTCATTAGCACCGGTTTAACAAACTTTTCATTTTAATTGATGCTTCGTGGGTATACATTGTATTCAAACTATACATGTCATTATATATACCATGAGTCTGTTCGTTGCGATTGAATAACTTTAGATCAAACATTATTACCTCAGACAGGTGTCAATAATCAACAATTTTGCTATATAAACGTCATACCATCCAGTTCAAAGACACAAAAAGTTCGATGACACACCACAGCTGAATCGACAAAGGAACAATTTATTCAAGCGACAGCTAAAATTCACACCTTGAACTTGACGCCCACTTAATTTGTCAGAACGATAACCTCGCTGTTAGATACATGCCCGTCCGATACAATATTATGGAAACAATCCAGCACCTGGTAAACTTTCGTTTACGAGAATAGGCTTCTGAACGAAAGCACTGACGAGTGAAAATTTAATGAAACCTTCTGCGAGCAATTCCCTTCACAATGCCACTTGCCATTAAGCATTTGACAATGCTCGAAAGGTTGAAAAACTCTAACGTATTTGGCTATTGCCATTTACTCAGAATTGCAAAAAAACAATGCTATCAGCAGCTCTTTAGAGTTTCGTGCGAAGAAAGAAATATCCTTAATTTCCGATTCTCCTCCCTCCCAAATCATAATAACCTTCAGGTGAGTGTGTTTTCAAATATCATGTGTCAACACACATGATGTACGAAGAAAATGTATCAATGGCACCTTGTCCAGTGGAAATGGAAGCAATACAAAAAAGTGAATGCTGGTTCGACGAAGGACATTCTTTTTGAGACAAATTTCTCCGAAAGACAACTTTCCGTTTGACAGTAAACAATATCTAATACGTAGCACCTTGTATCGTATAACACTACCTACAAGCCAGCATCATATCTCACGATGGAGAACGGAAGCCACAGATTTAATGAAACGCAGATGCTCGTTCCACTCTTTCAACAGAAAAAACAGAGATGAGTGCTGTTTGTGGGCACCATCCAACTCAGATTCTGTTTTAGGTAGGGATGGAAAAGGACAAGATGGAAGCTTGGAACGTGTGTACGAATAATAAAGGAAATTCCCACTGAAATGTCTCAAATTTCTCGTAATATTTTTATCATTTCTGGAGGATATTATCCATTTCCACAAATAGTTTTCGGTTGCATTGAATATAAAATTGGATTTTCCGTGGGAACATTTCATATGCATGGGGGTAACAGGTGTGTTGAAGTGGTGCTAAAATTAAGTTGCTGAAATTTTCCTCGATTGAAAATGTAAAATATCAATCAGGCCCCAGTTGAAAGAGGCAGTTCGAATTAAAAAGGTACACCTCTCCCAAACTCAGTGACTTCCTTGCCCACGTTGGATCGAATTTCTCCAACTCAAAAATGTTAAGTCTAAAACTCATATCAATGCTGATATTGAATTTTTTCTTACATTAGTTCAGATGTTTGCGCTCTATTACGTGCTCATACGATTTTTATTCTTTTGAGATTTGCTGACAAAAAAAATTCGTACATTTTTCAACACCACTGTACTATACTTTAATCTGGAAACCGCTCTTCAATCCATGTAACTGGATAAATCGTTCAACAAACGACAATATTTTTCGCGGTTACGGAAAGAGTAAAGACTTTCCCTTAGCCTTGCTGTTCTTGCCATTTTGTTAGCAGCCCTTATTCTCCACATGTCCTACTTTTATCAGGGATCCTTAGAAAAGGATCTAGAAAAAGAAAGTCAGCAGTGAAAATTCAGTTCCGTTTGGGGAGGATTTCGCACCGGAGCGAAGAGCGGCAATGGCAAAGATACAAAATGAAAAATTGTAGTGTAAGGACCAAAAGCCCATGCCATACATCCAATAAAACGGGATGATCCGAGAAAAGAATTCGAGTGTCGAAATCGGCTAGCGTTCGTAACGTAGGCTTGAGATAAAGACTTACCATTGTTTCACGGCAGCTTACACTCCATGATAAATGAGGTTTTAAATTATGTCGGTACTCACTTCATGGCTGCCAGCATACCATGTAAAGGCTTTAGCCGACAGCAATTGTGTTATATGTGTATGTGCACGTCCTTCTTCGAGTGGAATATTCCCGATAGCCTCAGACTCGCAATTCGTTCTGGAGCTCGGTTGAACGCTGTGTTTGCGCATACTTTCAAAAGGAAATCACGGTGCGAAATTTACCGTGGCGAGGTTGGGCTAGAGCATTTTGAAAATCGTCACCCACAAAAGAGTCTTTTCAGTAGGATATCTGCGAAAATGGTAATGGGGAGGTAGTTGAATGGCCATAAACGATATGGTGCTAAAAAAAGATCCAGTTGCAATCGCCCTGTTCGCATTCATGGGCTTGCAGATGCTTGGATATGGTAAAGTTGGATGAAGGCAAATTTTTCGAATGGAATGAAAAGTAAAGTATGCTGGTGAAATGGTATTTTCACAAGCAGGTAAGCCTTTAATTTGACTCAGATAATTACTATGGAGCGTGATGTCGAAGAATTTTATGAAAGGAAAAAGTACTCATGTGGGTTCTGTGATTCAAAATGAATGGTGAATAAACGTAGTAAGATAAGAGAAAGTATGAAATTGAGATATTTTTTATTTTAACTTAGTTTACATTATTGAGCTTAAGATTAAATAAAACAGGAACTTTAACACGTAAAATAACACGTAAAATAACACATTTTGCCTTACTTGCCAAAACTAATACTTCAGCTGAACCAGAGCGAACAAATTTTTAACGCGGGACAAAATTTAACTGCTATTTATATTTCAGGGTACCATTTAGTACTTTTGCAGTCTTGTTTGCAGAATGTTTTACGCTGATGTCCTTTTTAAACTCTATTGATACCGATATGTTTAGCAGCCTCAAATGGATTAAACTGAGAATAAATTCCTATGTAACATAGCGCAGCATTTATGGCCGTATACGCTGTGTACACAGTCCAGCCATAAATACTGTCGACCAGTTGAAAGCAAATATTGAGAGAAAACACCACAAAAATCAGTGAATCAATCCCTTAAGAATCGTTTAAAATTTATTCGAATTGTCCGCCTTTAGATTCTACTCATATCTTCAATCGTGGAGTAAACTCGTCAACAGCTGTACGCAAAATATCTAGAAAAAATGCTGCGGCAGCTTTCTTCAGAAATGACTTTAAGGACAACACGTTGCGGTGAGGTTTTGAACATGCTTTTTCTTCCAACACTGACCACAATTGATAGTCAAGCAGGTTCAAATCTGAACTTCCTGAGGGCCAGTCTTCAGCGCGAATAATCGCCGGAACGTTTTCTTTCACTCATTTTTCGTTTTGGCCTTATGCCCTGGAGCGAAAGCTGCTAAAATATTTAAGGCTTTTTTGAATAATGTTGTATCTAGGAGTTTAACCACATCCAACAACGTCTCTTGGTAAACTCTTGCCAAGGTTTTATCGTCTTTGGCGCAAAAATGAATAGAGGAGGCACCGTAATACAAAACGCCCCACCAAACCATCACTGAAGCTGTGATAGTGTCCTCTGTGGACCCTCGAAACCTTCTTTTTGGCTCTATAAAAGCTTCTAGCATAGACACGGTCATCCTGCTTGTTGTCAGTCTCTTCCAATGTGAAAACTTTCTCGTCGGTAAACAGACTGTCCTTGTACCGACCACGGCCAAATTGGCGAAAGAGTTTTTTCAATCTTTCGTACCGAATTCGCTTTTTTATCGAATAACAGGTGTCCGGCGTACCTCTTGTACGTTCTCAAACGTTAATCATCGCGTAGAATACGAAAGACAGTGTGCGGTGTAATATTCATTTCACGAGCGAGAACTTTATGTTTACGGATTGAGTTTCTTCAAATGCGGCTTCGTACGGTTTCCACTATTTCTTTTTTCGTGCGGTACGATAACGACCGGTCCGAGGCCGATCTTTTACTTTTACGATCTTTTACGATCTTTTACCAGTCTCATTGAAATATTGAATTGTAATATAAACGAACTTCTGGCTGATATTAATCGACTTAAGGAGGGACCAGATTTGTTTACCGTTCTCTCCAGCCTCATGCAAATTGATTACAGTCAGGAGCGAATGATACTCCGACCACTCTATAGCTTAACTGCGTTGGAACAGCTATCTTGATGTAAGCAACCTGCTCGCATAGTATTGCCAGCGTAGGGAAACAAAAATTACCTTGCTTTCTACGTCGGACAATATTTATGGCTAGGCTATGTACATAGCACCCTATCATAGCGCCCTAAGCCACAAAATATTTCTGCAATGGCCATAAGCATTGTCGTGTGACATATAACCGAAAAGCTAATGTAGAAGAGTGAGTACAGCATTGGCTCATTTAAATTATTTTTTATTTTTATTATTTTTTTATTAATTAAGTGCTAACCTATACCTAATTAGAACAAAAATTTAACCTAGGTCTTACATCTATCCTCTTCTGTTCGACGGAAGGCCTACGTAACTAAATAGCGCATCCATAAGCTGCCGTTGACACGCTGATTTCGCGGGGTGCATAAATAGCCCATTAGAGTGACATGCACACCCTATTGACCGAATCAGTCCGTTTTCATGTCCGTCTGTTTGTCCGTAGAATCTTGTCGTTAATTCTATAACCCGGTCCATAAGTGGCTTCAGTTTCGACTCCCGATGGAGAAGAATGTTCTTCGGCTATTTCTTCTTCGGCTATTTCTTAACAGTGCAGAAGCGAAGGAATCTTCTTTCGAATATCTCCACTCCGACCATGACAGTTTTTGAACAAGTAATCCAGGATGGGGAAGGATAAGACATGATAAGCCGGATCAGGGTTTGATAGCAAATGGATTTAGCTTTGGTGGTCATACCCATCTTTTTGGCGAAAAGATATGTGATGCGTTGAAAAGCATATGTGGCAGCTTTTATTTACGCCGCACCTATGGATTAAACTTCAGAAATTCGTGAAAATCATCACCGAGATACTTTAGTAATGAGCTAGGAGTAATCTTGGAAGTTGAAGAAGCACAGGTCCTTTGGGACCATTAACGCTGACATAGTATGCTCCATTAACGCTGACATATTTTTGCCTGTTGGTAAGAAAGCTTGCTGCGAGTCTTATCATCTCTTCCGGGAATCCAAACTTAATCAACTTAAGCCGAAGACTTTCGTGCCATACAGAATCGAAAGCCTTATCCATATCTTAAGCACAGACTACTGTTG
Source organism: Nemotelus pantherinus (assembly GCA_963978885.1). Taxonomy (NCBI): domain Eukaryota; kingdom Metazoa; phylum Arthropoda; class Insecta; order Diptera; family Stratiomyidae; genus Nemotelus; species Nemotelus pantherinus. The sequence continues at coordinate 52,077,628 of OZ022263.1, read as the reverse complement.
AAATGTTTTGCTCATTCAATTGGGACACGATTTGATCATGCAAGCTTGCGCCTAAAGCCAAACTGGTATTCAGGAATTACCTGCGTGTGCTCGCAATGTTATTTTATCTTTTCCTTCCAGATTTTCTCAAAAATCAGCCTCAGATTAGGAGCAGAGAAATTGGACGGTATTTGCTGGCCGCTTTACTTTTGCCCTTCTTATGGATAGAAACAATCTTGGCTACTTTCCATGAGTCGGGGAAGTAACCATTGTTCAGCACAATGTTAAATACAATAGAGAGAATGCTGAGTATAGAGAGTGGTAAATGTTTAATAACGAAACTAGACCTTCCATCATGCCCAGAAGACTTCTTACTTTTTATACTGCGCAGCAGCTTTACCAAGTATCCACTATCAACAAAACAAAACTGGTCATATGCATCTTGCAGATCATCCGAAGGACTTTCGATGAAAATATGGCCTGTGGCTCGTGGTGTCTATCGAGGAAGTAACTGACAGAACCATCAGGCGTAATAGCTTTTAACTAAGATTAGAATGTCTATGCAAATAACTCAGCCTGATAGCTAGGGTTGCGCACAACAACACCGTCAATCATCAGCACCATCTCGTGGCTGTTATATTTACCAGAAAGCAAATTTATTTCCTTAAACATGTCGAAGCCTCGTTGAACGTCGCCCAGCCGTTTTCGTATCTTCCCATATTGCGTGTCTCGAGTTCAAATCGCAACCGATAAGCGAATATGAGCATCGGCTCATTGAATCTGGGGTCTTGGATTCGTATATGGATTCAAATGATACTTATTTTTCATAAAGTAAAAATTAAGAATTAAAATGTTAGTCATGAAAGTGGAAATTGCTTATGCCTCTAACCGTTAAGGCCGCAACACACACATGGCGAACGTTTCGGGAAGATTTTCAACAAAACATTGAACAAAACGTACGGCAAAGCATAGGGACAAGATGGCTTGTCTTATGAAAAGAATACACGATATGCATATCTAGTGCAAAGTTTGAGTGCACAGATATGTATATCGTGTAGATAGCATTTTTCTGATCAGAAATTTGCTTACAAATATTCAAACAGTGTACCTTGTACCCATTCGTACTCATGCATTTTGTCCGTGATTTTGCAGGCAAACCAAATTGGTTTATAAATATTATCGGAGCCAGCACCAGGCCTTTTTTTCAAATCCCTTTGAATCGATACTTAAAACTGACAAAATTTCGACCAATCCGAGCTGCGACCCTCATAAACCATCATTAAAAAAATTATGCTGGCGTTACAATCAATGCAACACAACATCGTTGCGCAGCAAAACGAGTTTGAACACATGAGAACGTATGAGAGCAGTTAAAATGATGCAACACAACTTTGTTGCGCAGCAAAATTTGCTCAAACCTCAAACTTGGCATGGCAACAACATTTTTGAAAATATCTGATTCCATTTGTTCCTATGAGTGTCGGGTAGATGGGAATTGTCATATGCAAATGAAAATTAGAATTTGTTTTTTTTTGTCTCATTTTTGCTTTAATATACTCTGTGGCTTTTAAAGGATAAAATACTCACTGATATCACTTTCCATATTATCAAACAACCATTTCGTTAATATAGCCAGTGACAGATGACGGTAGTTGCATTGATTTTTGCTTTTCATTAGGATTACAATAGATGACATTGATTACTATAAGGCGTTGAAGGCTATAGCCGAGGGCTATAGTACATGGCTATAAGATATAGCCAATACTCCTTTAAATTTTTTCGCTGTGCATTATGGTGTCTGGGCCAACAATTTATCAAAATGAAGTGTATTATTAAGGTATCTGGCGCTATGTTTTTTCTCAATGTAGAGTAGAACTTAAGTTAAGGCTTTGAAACATCCATAAAATTAAAATTTAGCAATTTTCGGCCGAATATTTTTACCTTTTCATTTTATTGTACAAGTATGATAGCGTTACAGGTATATAAGTGTGGCAAACCATTTTAAGAAAATTTCGATTATTTGCACAGTACAGGCTGTAAAGTTTTTCCCACTTACAGCTTTGAACTCATCTAAGTGTAAGCTCCCGTTATTTTATTTATTTATTTTATAGCATAATGATTTTTTCGCAAACAAAATTGAAGGCTGTTAGTTTTCTATCAGAAACTATCCTGCAAAAACACGTCCTTAGTATATTTCACAATTTACACTTAAGGCAGTATTCTGGTCTAGAGGCACGATTTTGAGGTGATTTCACGGACGCAATAAAAAAAACCATAAACATTTTTGGCATATATTTTTTTACCAGTATTTTATTAACATTTTATAAGTACAAAAGTGTATTCAAAAAATAAAAAAAATAAAAATTAATGTAGATACAGGCCGGCGAAGTGAAGGCTCAAAAAAAACTTGTCTCACGGTTGACATGATTCCAACCTTCCTGGTGGTCTGAAACATAAATTTTTGGTAAATTCTATAATAAAAAGAATGTGAAATTCGTCTGACGTAGGCGATTTGAAAAAACTTTTTTTTTCACAAAATGGCGTCCATGTAAAAAAAAAGTTCGTTTTTTGTCTCATTTTTTTTAACTTTGGGGATTTTTAATAAATAGTGGAAAAAAAATTTTAAAAATCCCTACGACCGACGATAACCAATAGTGTTAATAGGGTTTGTGCAAAATTCACGTAATTCGGTTCATTATCATGTCAATCATGTCATGTCAATCGTATCGAGAAAAGTAATTCCGAGAAAAACGCGTCTAAAACTTGGAGCCTCGTTTCGGGCAGTTAGTTGGCGTGTCACAAAAAAAGCTGTAACTCCAAAAATAATTCGAATTTGCCAAAATCCTTTTAATAGCTTATTCTTAGAGGTCTAAACTTTGAAAATATGCAAAGGGAAAAAGTCGATTTGATCAAATTTCTAAACCAGAATACCCCCTTAAATCTTACCTTTAACCCTTTCGCATGAACAATAAAACAGTGCTCCCGAACAAAATCGTCAAAACCGTATCAAAAACTGACAAAAATATACCTGTGAAGTGTGTGCATACTGTCTGTAAGGTTCTCGCCTGATGCCGGTGCATAACAGTCTTGACTCATATCAAGCAATTACTATTGAATGGAGAATTATGCTTTGCTTTTTCGAATATTATATTTTTACAAAACAGTAATTAGCATACAAAATTGTGATTTAGTAGTTTTAAATATTCTTTCGAAGAATAATCGCAATTCTTGATTGATTTTAAGTGAACTGGGTTGAGACGTAAATTGTAGGTTTCTGTAAATAATTGTTTATTCCTAAATTCATAGTTCCATGTCTAGTACATGTTAGTCAGTGTAAATAGGCTTTTGTACACGTTGATTCTATTACTTTACGGTTACTCCATTATTTCACCATCATAATCCATAATTTTTTTGTATAATACATTTCATTTTAGGTATGTTACTAAATATGCTATTATACGTTACATTCTAGTGTGATATTAAATGTTTTCGTTGGTGATTGTGTTATTATATTAATTATAATTTATTTGTATTTGAGTTGTTTCTAGTTTAGTACTTTTTTGTTTTCGTCTGCTTTATTTAGGATTCATTTGGATCCGGTTTCGAAGATTTAACAGACGAATTAAGTTTGGATGGCGATGTAGGCATAATAGGTGATGATTTTGAAGCTGATGATTGGGTGAGTTATTGTTTTCTGTAGCTTTTGCTATTTTATAACATGATTTTACTCTTTCTTGTATATATAGCTATTGTTTTTATTTAAAACCTGTGCTTTCTTGGTTGTTTATTTAACATTTACATTTTTCTTCAAAATTAGTCAGTTAAGTCAATTAGTAATAAGTGTATCGTTTTTGTTAACAGCTATGGTGCTATATGTTATCATGTACAAATGCTCAAATATGATCAAATCTTTAAATTTATTTCTTTTTAGATCTTGAATGTTTTGACCGAAAAAAAATTTTTACTGTGGTTTACTAACTCAAAAATTATTGTATTACATTTTACTTATGCCTAAATCCTAACAAAATGAAATAACTTTTCATAACCTTTTCTACTACATAAATGAGAGTAAAGTTTTAAGTTCGCAAAAGCACAGTTGAAATTAGACTGCAGCATCTTCTTGTGGATGAGCTGTAGATTTTGAATTAGAATAATCTCACTACCCAATTTATGAATTGTTCATGGCTATGCTATGCTATGAAAATAGATCATTCTGCAACCTAACTCGCCTCAATTTACAAATGTTTCGTTAAAAAGGATCAATTGTTATACCAACAAGTAAGCCTCAAACCCTTGCATTAAGAATTTTTTTCTTGAATTAAGTAGCTATATATCAAGATTTGTCAGTGCTTATAACTTTAGCCACGATGTATAATTTTGTAGAAAAACCAGTACACCTTAGACGATACAAAAATTTTCCAAGCCCCAAATTTAAAATAATGTTTTTGTGGTTTTCAGATTATTTTTCGTGGCGGCAATGCAGGCTATAAGACATGCCATTTATATCATACTCGTGCTACCACTTCTCAATAAAGGTCATACAAAATTGAATCAGGCTATCATTTTCCGCTATTCCTATGATATATAAGAGTTTTCCTTTCCCATATGCTTTTGTGGCTTTCAACCCATGCATCTTCGGAGTGATTGGAATCCACTTTCTCACACAAAAAAAAAACATCCTCTCAAAGAAAGACATTATTAAGCCTAAATACACTTTAAGCCAAAATTTATATCCTTCTAAATTTTTTCTAAACGAGGGCGTTTATTCTCCAGATCCCAAATCATCTCATCACGGCAAGACGCCTCAAGGCTCTTATCCTTCCTAAATCGAAAAACCCATAAATTTGTATTAAAAATGTATAAAAATGGGCAACAAACACATACTGATGAGGATGTAGAATTATATGGAGTAGAAAAAAGGAAAATTCAACGGGAAAGAGCCGCTACTTGGAATGTGTTTCGGTCGTTTTTATTCGTTCTTTCGTTGCTCTGATAAATGGCAACGAATGGAGAAAAGAAAATGTCAAGCGAGAAGGACAAATAACTTGTCATGGAAATTTATGAACTGCCATCAACTTATTTGGTTTCACCAGTTTAGTTTTCACTCGCACTGTATGTATACTACCGCCATTGGTGGTAACGTCACCATCATTGTTCCCGTGAACAGTAACGGATACCATGACCGATGCTTGTCTGCATGTTGGTCTGTTTGCCTGCTGCGTTTCCGCTTATATCTCTGTATGTTGGTCTGTCCGTTGCCGTTTGATGCTTTTAGGTTTTTCGAAAAGTAGGAGTGTTGAAAGAAAGACAGCATGTCGACGACCATAAATTTCATGCAGTTTCCTTGCCTCTTTATCACTCACTTGGATGGAAATTTAGTGGTGTCGAGAAGATTTGTAGTATGAAATGTTATGACTATTAAGTGCTCCGGCATTTGCATCTATATATGTATATTTATTATTTTATCGTCTTTGCCAGATGATGATGATTCCATGTTTGAATTGTAAATCTTGGATAAGAGGAAGAGTGAAAATGTTACAAAGCTGATATATTATATATAACCTTTAAAAAAAACTTAAGTGCATACAAGTATCATTTGAAAATTTTAGTAATGTTATGAATTCGGATTTGTACGCAGTGAAAAATTAATTGATGGTATCTTCCATTATTGATATAAGTCAAAAAATTATCGTAAGTCCAATAAAATACTTTTCGACAAGCGAAAATCTCGTCAATAAAGAAGACTGTGAGCTTCTTAAAATCTCTGGTATTGAACAACTTATGACGTTTTCATTGAAATATCTACTCGCTTCTCGTTTTAACATCATTTTGTTTGATTTTTCAAATAACTCTTGTGTTGTAGCCAAAAGTCATTGACAGCAAGTGTAACAATACATTAATATGCAGCAGAGACATAAAAAACACCTCGCCATACAACTCAGGTAGCAACATCATAAACCTAAGAAGCTTCAGCAAAATATTGCTCGTACTAATCAGTATTAAAATTCACCAAAACAACTTCTGTAGCTCAAAAAAATCAAGCTTACTTCACACCCAACGGGAATCGCGGTAATGTATGCTGGCGTAATGCATGAATCAAACAATGAGCGATTTTATAGCTGTTCCCAATTCGGGATTGGGAATATACCGAAATTCGTGAGCTTTCTCTGCATGTTATTGTATTTGTGTGTACATGATAATTCTGTGTACGTACACGTAGATTTTCATTATGGCGGCATCTGACTACTGCTGTTCACTTCGTTCGAGCATGTGCATGGACGCAGCTTTCCGATATGGCGGCTTCTGACCAAAGCTGCTTGCTTCGTGTCAGCACGTCCGTGTAGTCAGATTTCCAATATGGCAGATTCTGATTTATCCTATTCACATCGTGCGAGCATGCTCGTGCAGAAGATTTCCCCTAGCGGCTTCTGCTGATTGGTGCTGATTTCGTAAGGGCGTTTCCCTACAGGGAAATTCTTTACATGGCGACTTCTGAAAAATGCTGTTCATTTCGCAGGAGCGTGTACAAACGGGCACACTTCTAATATGTCGGCTTCTGACGAGTGCAGTTCATTTCGTTATAGCCCGTCCAGACTACGGATACTTAAGTATCCGCATACATAAGTATCCGGAAACATATAATCCCGTCCAGACCGCAGATACAATTGTATGCGGAAACATTTGAAAAAGAATTGCTGTGGACCTAATTTTGCGGATGCATTGATGAATGCATGGGATATGAGAATGAAAATCTGATAAGAAAATTTATTTTTGAAGAATGGCTAAGATAGAGTATTGGAAAATGAAACATTTGTGGGCACTGAAATTCTAAAAGTAGGCGATTGCCGGTTTTCAATGAAAATTACTATTAGAATCACTTTGCCCGAAATTCAGATGCATATATATATACTAACATATTATGTATATACATATATATATACATATGTATGTATACATGACTCCTTTTTTCACAAGCATCTATATGCAGGTTAAATAAAATGAAATAATCGATTAATCGAATAATATACTAATAGTAGAGTAACTAATAGAGTATACAGTGGATGAAATTTCCATGGCAGTCTTTCTCGGAACGAAAGTGGCCAAATTACTCAGTAACAACCACCAAAAGTCTTTTAGACATGCTGCATTTCCAAACCGCCTTGTCCCGTGAATTTCATTTTGGTATGATAATGAGGTCGAGAGTTCTCAACACATGTTTTGTGTGCTGAAAAATGGGTCATTTGGACATTGGCTATTTACCAGGAATGAGGTGAAGATTTTCATTTACATGCCTGCCCTAGGTTCAGGCTAACCTGCAGAGTCATTAAAAATGACACAGGTAGGTATGTTGTACCTATAGCACAATCATTCACCGCTCAATCGAAAAAGCATGAGCAAATTATGCTTGTGGATGCAGTGCAGTCCACTGCACTGCATTGAAATTTAAAACTCATGTGATTCTGTGTAAAAACTTGCACTGCATCGTTCAGGCTAATTTATGAAAACACTGCATCGGTTGATATTTGTTTGAAAATATTTGGCCGTGCAACAACTATTTAAATTGAGGCGGGAATTACATTCCAGGCATTAAATTGTAAATGGACGAAAAACAGATACAGAAAATCTAAATATCAAACCTCCACAAATTAATTTGGCATTAATTGTGAGAACACAGCATTGCTTTCAAGTGCATTACAATGCGTGCACTGCATCGCAAAGTGTTTCTCGCTTCCGAATCAATAATCGCTCAATCGAAGAAGTATCCGCATTCATTTTCCAACAGCGCCTACTTATGTATCCGGATACATAAGTATACGGAAACAACGGTCCATACTAGTAATTTTCACATAGTTTTGTATCTGCATACAACAGTGTGAGCTAATTTCAAGTGTGGACCGTTGTTTCCAGATACTTATGTATCCGGATACAATTGTATCCGCTATTGCTCGAAAATGTATCTACAATTAGCGCATACTTTTCATTCATTTTCATGGCAAGGGTAAAATGTATCTGCAAATGTCGCTGCAGTGTGGACCATCTTTTGGCAGATACTTATGTATGCGGATACTTAAGTATCCGTAGTCTGGACGGGCTATTAGAAGCGTATTCATGTAAGGGAATTCCAATGTGGCGGCTTCTGAAATTCACCGTTTACTTCGTTGAAGCGCGTGGAAACAGGGAAATTTGTTTTATTGATGCTTCTGGCGAGTGCTGTTCAGTTAGTTGGTGCGTGTCTGGTGAATAGCGACGTCGCCGCTTTATGCATCAACGTGACATGAACCATTTGCGATGATGGTTATGTGGTGTAGGCATTTGGCGGCACCGCGGCCGTGAATCGGATGTTCTGTGCACATTTTAGCGCTTTCGAGATATTCGATGATTTGTGTTTTGATTTGTATTGTAAATAAATAAATATTTTCTTTTTTTTAAGTTAGCTGTATAACCATACAGCACACAATTTTAGCAGGAGATCAAGAACAGAGGTCATTTTTGAATATTGATTTTAGCATACTTCCACAAAAGATAAGTATTTGAAATTTAGCAGAATGATGCAGTAGAGCAGGGGTGGGAAAACGGTCGATCGCGATTCGTAACAAAGGTTAATCTCAATTTGAGATAAAATAAAATAAAAATATTTTCACGCCAATGTAGTTTGTGTAGTTCATTCTTTCGAGCTAAATAGTGACATTTGGTGTTTGAATTTTAAAAATTGAATTGTGTAAATGTCTTTTCAATAATAAAATCGTTCAAAAATTAAAATTCTTGACATCTTATCCGTCAGAAATGATAAGTGTCCCCGCTTTTCTGCATTTTCAAAATTTTTGCTCGAAAGAATGACCAGATAATGGAGACATGTCAAAATTTAGCTTCACGATTAACTCAGTACTAGCCTAAAAAATGAACTGCACCTACTAAATTGGCGTGAAATGATTGGAGACATGTGCCAAAGCTATTTGCATTTTCAAAGCGAATGCATGTTCCAAGCAATTTTTCACGCTTAAAAGTGAGTACAACTTTTGCTTATTTTCAAGCTAAATTTTCGCCGAAATAAATTTCACGTCAAAATTTGCATGAAAATTTAACGTGAAATCGAAAACAGTACTAAGCTTTAGATGGCTTAGCTCAGGAAGATTTTTGCAAAGATTTCTAAATCTTTTGCCTGAAATTATTGCATTTTTGGACACATTGGGAGAAAAACATGAACAATTGGAAGATCCAGTATGGGTAAAGATATTAGCATTTCTTACGGATTTTATGGGCCGTTGCAACTTGCTAAATTTACAATTACAAGGAAAAATCAAACGTTGAGTTCGGTAAATGTTTTTTAAGTAAAATTAAAACCTTTTGCTTCACAATTAAATAGGCAAAATTTTAAAATATTTTCCATATTTTGAAAAACATATTAAACTTACTGGTGAATCTAGCTGAAAGCTGAAAGACATTCTTCAGTTCGCGAAAGAGTCCGGGGTTTTCGATGGCCGCTTGGACTGATTTTTTTTCTCCTGCCGCATTTATCTCGTAGCACTATGTACCAATAGGTCCATGTGTGGCCTTGTGCCAACTGGTACAACCTAACCTAACCTACTGGTGCATGTAATATTGAAATGTTTTGTCCTGAACTGGAAAATTTTAAACAAGAACTCGAGAGACGATTTGCAAATCTCAATATCCTTCAACCGATTTTTGAATTTATTTCATTTCCTTTTAGAGAATTCGATAACGAGGGTATTTCATCAAATTTAGCATTGTGCTTCAGTGCTTACAAGCCTAACTCTACAATACTTTTTGATGAAATGGAGAGTCACTCATATACATCAAAAATTAAACCAAAATATTTATTAATAAAGTACATTGCACAAAGTAGTAATACAATGTATTTAACATATTAATATCAATAAAGACCTTAATTGAATTTTTATTTGTTTTTAATTTAACCCATTTTTCGAAGTTGATCGCGCATAAATTAAAAAAATTAATGTCGATCATACCAGTATTAGGTTTGCCCACAGCTGCAGTAGAGTATGTAATTTTCGAGTATTACTAACGCAAAATTGAGCAAAATTTTGGAAGAAAGTTTATGGGAATCAGGGCAGAGCGAGTGTTTGATTTAATTTCTAATTATATTTATGAGAGATTTTAAATTAATAATTTAAAATAAGGGACATTTCACGTGAAGCGGACAACGAAAAAAAGTCGAGGCTCTGGATTTCGTTCGAACTTCAAGTTGCCACGAAGCAATCACACAAAATAATATCTCTCAGATTTATGATAGATTTTGTCTACAAATTTAATTGTAATAGAGAAAACATTGCGGTTATTCCATTATAGATAACGTTTAATTCATTTCAACGTTGAATATTTGTGAATTTGATTAAATTGTCACACCAAAGCTAAGTTGGTGCCATTTTGGAAATAAATGTATGAAAGTTATGTTTTAACAGTTCTGTTTTGATCAGACATAAAAAAATATAATAATATTTTGTGCTTCCACCAGACATTTCGTAGACTTACGGGACACATTGATGTGTATTATATATGAGTTTGAGTGGATTTTAGTGATGTGTATGCAAGCCAATCGGTAGACAATATGGTATGCCATTTGCTTGTATGCTATCAACAGCAGAATTTCTTCACCCTTCACTTAAAATAAATCCTTAAGAGCATTCTAGTTATGGCACCGTCAGCACCTAACCCTCAAGTACCGACATCCGGTCTAAATCTCTATCCAATAGTCGAATTGTAAACAAATTCAATACTTTTCATCTGCAACCATCATATCAATTCAATACTCATATAAACAAATTCAATATTGCAACCATCATATCAATTCAATACTTTCCTAAACAAATTCAATACTTTTCATCTGCAACTATCATATCATTTCAATACTCATATAAACAAATCAATCTTCATATAAACATATCTGCTCAAAACAAAAATGTTTATTTCTAAGATCAAAGCGAAATTCGCACAGATCAGGTTACAGAAATCGCATTTAGCAATTTCTGCGACCACAGCAGTTCTAATATCTAATATCCAATCAAGAAGAAAGTAGATTAGAGTGGGTTCAATCAATCAAGAGTGTGTTTCAATCAATCAAGATCAGTTAAAACAAGTTAATCAAATTTAATAAAAGAATTAACACTAGTATATATATTCAACGTTATAAGTAAAGAATTAGTTCTGATAAAGAAATAAAATATGTTAAAGTGATTAAGCAAAAAAACACTGTTTTATTAAACGACCACGATAAAGATAACTATAGTTATGGCACCGTCAGCACCTAGCTCTCAAGTACCGACATCCGGTCTAAATCTTTATCCAACGGTAGAATGAAGAAATTCAATACCTTTCAAAATAAATCAATCTTCATATAAACAATTCCATCATATCAATTCAATACTCTTCAATCTTCATATAAACAAATCCATCATATCAATTCAATACTCTTCAATCTTCATATAAACAAATCAACCTTCAGATAAACATATATGTTTATCAAAACAAAAATTCTAAGATCAAAGCGAAATAAGCACAGATCAGGTTACACAAATCGCATCTAGCAATTTCTGCAACCACAGCAGTCCTAACACTATAAAATCAAGAAGATCAGATCGAGGGAGATCAGAAAAAGAAGAAGTGTGTATCAAGTGTTTTCTCAAACTGAGCAAAATCAAGTGAAGTAAAAGTACAAAATAAGTAAACAAAAAAGTAAGAATGTTACAAGTGATTTGTGTGAAAAAAGGCCGTGTACTTATTCGATACGATGACAATTTGATTGTATTATTCAAAACACACTACAAGATCAATGGAAGATCCTTTTTATATTCAAAATTATAAATAAAAAGTGAAAATGTTTAAACAGTATTTGTTTTCAATTCGTCCACGACTGTTAACTCTATTCAACGCTCAGATACAACGCACGTGCTTTCCGCTCAGAGGCATTTTCGGAATGATATTGCATTCCGATGCATACTGTTTGGTGGATGGCCACCAAACTGATCGAAGAAGTGAACAGCGGCCGCTAGAAGCCACGATATTAGAAATTTCCCTTTTGGACACGCCCTATTGAAAACAAATCACAATCTATGTGTTTGTAAACCAGATCGCCGCTCAAATTTCTATGGTTACACGAGATCGGGATTTCAAACCGGTTTTAATCCGATCTTCGTGTAGCCATAGAATTTGATCCGGCACACACACATATAAACGCTGCGTACAAAACCGGTATTCGGAAATCAAGCTCATGAGGAGCTTCCGTGCACGTACACAGTCTGCGCACACATACATGGAAATCGGGCTAAAGCTCACGAATTACGGTATATTCCCAATCCCAAATTGGGAAGTCGTGTAAAAACGCTCAATGCTGGTAATGCACATTTCCGATTTCCAAAGCTATTTTCCAGCAATTATAAGATATACTCGTAAACATGACTTGGAGCATGGAAAATGCTGCAAGGGAGAAAGCTCATATGTTATAAGTCCAAGACTGGCCAATGAAATTCACTCGCAGAAACAAGGGGAAAATAACTTGCGAGCATACATCGGTTATGGGTAGTCTGCTATATAAAGCGGAAAGATGAAAATTTCGAAGCATTTCAAATCATCACGCACGGGTAAGTAAAATGTATGAAGACAATTCCCCCTAGTAGCAAAGAGCATGCCCTATTGGAATTTCCAATGAGCGTCAGCATGCAAAAACCACACATGCAGAGATACGATCGGCCGCCGGCCAAAGCTTTCATTCATATTGAGGCGTATAAATGCGAGAATACGATGTCGTACTTTCCAAAAAGCTCTTATACATAAAGCTATAGAGCTAAAAGCATGAGTTTCCCCTTGTATAAATCTTCCCAGCCTAGGACATGCAATGTTAAAAAGAAAGAACGCGTAATGGTCAGGTAATGCTTACACGCATTACGCGAAATGCTTACCGAATATATCCGTAAGCATTATTTTTCCCGTTGGGCAGGTACTCCAAGTAATTCAATTTCAGTTCCAGTTGTCAATACTTTTATGCGCACGGATAGGCTTCTGCTCCCTCAGCCTACTTCCATGCTACATCAAATCTTCCCAATCCCTCATCTATTTCAACTGATGCGTTCCTTGTATCAGCCAACGCTCATTCATTATTGAACATGTGTCTTCTTCTACACATCTGTGTATCACATCTTGCTTACAACTCACCGGCTGACAGTATAAAATCATATGTTGTAGCGAAACTCGGTCATCCTCATTCGCTTTTTACCATGAGGAAACTTACGAAAGATTATCTGAACAACTAAATTACCGCTTCGTTTTACCTCACCATCTCACCTGAAATAGATAAGGTTCTGGCCTCTAGCACCTTAATCAATCATGACTTGAGGACCTCGGCGAGCGCATTTCATCACTGTTCTTCCTTGTCATCTGATCATATTATTTGCCTTATCGAAACTTAGCTTGCTGTGAGGATATATGCTAAAAGTGTTTCCTCCTTTTCACAATAGTTTTCACCGTGATCGTGATCAGTTGACAATGGCTGAAAATAATGGTTTTCGCGCTTCAGCTGCCATCCACCATTACGGTGCGCTCTGGTGTGATTTCAGTACATATTCTATAGTAGAATGTATTGAAGTTCACATTACTCCCATTACTCTAACTCCTTCTAAATCTGTAATTGCCTCCTCAGTATGTATTTGCTCCATGAGTTTCGTATATTTTTAACTACCTTATTTATGTGTTTCCATCTACCTTGTTTCTTATATATGGTGGCTCTTATTTGCCTAGCCTTGTTTGGGGTATCGTTTTCTCTTTCATCCTTTCATTCAACAACATTTCATTACATTTAATTGCTTCCTTTTTGTCAGTGTGTTCGCTTTTCTTGTTTGACTGTGCTTCCATTTTGACCTACCAAACGTTTAGACCCACAATTCCGATTTCAGGCTGAAATGAAACAAAAAGTATTGTTTTTCTTTCAAAATTTGGCCGTTTACGTTTACTTGTTAAAGATGATCTCGTGCAAATATCTGCCACTAATTGACTTCTTGAGAGCCCATTTTCATTCCACTTTTTTAGCAACCGGAGCCGTATATGGCTTCTAAAGCATCGATCGTCGCTTGTTTGTCGAAGTAGACTGTTAAGCTTTTATAATTACGCCATAAAAATGGCACATCAGGGGTTTAGGAGACTTTGTCAAATCAATTTATGATCAGCTTCTTAACAGCTTAGTGCACCTTCTGTAGGTAAATTCAGTCTCACCTGCCCCTTATGAAATAGAACGAGCCAAAACAGTAGCCGTAGTTGTTCCACCATCCGGCTCTTGAATTTGTATTTTGCTGCAGCGGTCCAGTACTCTGTCGGTTCTAGAAATTGTTGACGGGTGTGGTGTGCGATGATACGCAGCATAAAGAAACGTGAATTTTTCTTGATTTCCCGGCGTTTTTGATTTATATTTACCACATTTATAATTCCTACCAATCAAGATGTCTCGTCTTCCGTCAACATTAGCTCGTTTGTCGGCTGCTCGTCAGTTAGCTGTGCGAAGATATGCCAAAGATATGCGTTTCGGACCCGAAGTACGCGCACTCACGCAGCAAGGGGTCGACATCCTGGCTGATTCTGTCGATGAGACACTGGGTTCAAAGGGTCGTAATGTCATCTTGGAACAATCATGGGGCTCACCGCAAATAACAAAGGATAGTGTTGCAGTCGCGAAATCCATCGAACTCAAAGACAAATTCCAGAATAATGGTGCCAAGTTGGTTCAGAACGCAGCCAACAACACAAACGAGAAAGCTGGTGGTGGAACAACTACGGCTACTGTTTTGATTCGTTATATGGTATAAAGTGCAGGTGAGACTGAATTTACCTACAGAAGGTGCATTCAGAAATTAATTTGACAAAGGTTCCTAATGCGCTGATGTGTCCATTCTATTTTGTAACATTTTTATAGCGTAATTTTGAAAGCGTAACAAGACCAATGATTTTGCGTATCGCTACAAGAAGTAATCCAACGAAGTCAAATCGCATGACCTCGGTGCCCCATTGATGAATCCTTTTCTCGAGATAAGCCAATCTCCGAATTTCGTCTTCAATAAATCGTTGGCTGCGATCGCTGTGTGGCATGTAGCATCGTCTTTGTCACACCACATCTATATCTCATACTTGCGACGCAAATTCGGGAACAAAAACTGGTTTATCATTCCTCCGTACCGGCCGCCATTGATAGTATTGCACTCACCGTGGTCATCTTGGAAGAAGTATGGCCCTATGAAGACACCAGCATGCAATGCGCACCATATAGTGCATTTTTACGGATGCAGCGATATCCCCATGACTAGACGCGAATTGGCTTCCCGTCAGATGCGACGATTTTGCTTATTGACATATCCACCTTCACTGAACAAAATTTTCCCGTAAAGCAACGGGCTTTCGGACCATTCTCCGATTTCGCAACGCATCCGTCGGCTTAAATTTTTGCACCAATTAGATTTTGTTATTCTTTGGACGAAGAATTTTACGCAACATTTTCCGCAAAGTGGACGGAAAAGTCCCAACTTTTTGTGCATATCTGCGATTCGAGAAATTTGGGTTGTCAGCAATACTGGCTTCCGCGGCTCCGATTTTTCCTTCGGAACGCACTGTTCTCAATTTTGACATTAGCTTACGGTCCAGACACAGGCGAAGTAAGTGCGAAAATTTGCAATCCCATGGTCAATATCACGTGCTGAAGGACGAATATGCAGGCCATAAAACTGACGAAGCGACCTTTGAGTTTGCACAACTGAACACTGATTGTGGAAATAAATTTTCACGATTTTTAGATGCCATGTAAATTTGTATATGGCAATTTGTCAGACCTTACTAAGTAAAAATGAAAGAACCTTTCTAAATCGAGTCCACACTCATTTCAGCTAAGATTAATATGGTAGCGGTCCTGATGATATCTCGAGTCACTCTCCTCGTCGCTGAATGTTATTCTGTCCATATTTTTAAGCCTTAGTTTCTCCCCTAGCTCTTTCCCGCTCCAGTAAAAGTATGCTTATATATATATATATATATATATATATATATATATATATATATATATATATATATATATATATATATATATATATATATATATATATATATATATATATATCGGAACCTCATAGCTCATTTTTCTCCTTCTTTGGTAAATATCGGTTAATCGATCGTAGTATTTTGGTTAAGTACTCGGAAGAGTTGCTTACAATCAGCTTCGTCCTCTATATCACTTTTGTTCTTGAGCGACATGAATTCACTAAAGGCGGATTTCCCACATCTTGCCTTATAACTGTCTACAGTTTGATTTCATCTGCTTTGGATAATCAAAAACAAGTCGATATTTGTTATTTGCATACCCTGCGTCAACCGAAGCAATAAGTTACTTCTCGTTCACAGCGGACAAACTTTTATCTGCAGCTCGAATTTCAACAAACATTTCTGAGCTCGAGAATACCCAAACTCTTGCCGAAGTGGCTAGCCGGATAAGTTTCCAATCTGAGCATGACCATCACTATGCTATTATTGTGTTTGGACGTTATCTTTTACTGAGCTTATGTCACGCATTCTATGAGAACCTATCTGTAATTATACCGTTGAGATGGTTATAAACACAACACTTGAGCTTTTTTCGAAGAATAATATTTTTGAAACCTTAAATGATTGGGATTCGCGCGCTTATTCTTGTTCTTCTTGTCGTAGTGAGTGCCATAAAATCATCTAAGTTTAACACAATATTCGAACTTCTCCTGAATAATACGTTCCGCATTGCATCATATCCGCACAAACAGCAATAGTGCGTTCGAAAAAGAGTTTAAATTTTCCACCACAATCCTAGATATTACACATTCTGAGTAACCATTCAATTTCTAAAATATTTTCGCTTCCGCAATTTCGCATTCCAGTTTTACCTGAAAGAATTCTTTAAAGAGCTAAACAGCGACAATTAAACTATTGATCCTTTTGTCCAAATCATTGTCGCATCGGCAGACATTTTCCAATGGAGAATTAAAAGTGAATTTCGATTTTTTTCTCGATGTTAGGAAAAAAATCTCCCTCCAAGCTGACATATTTTGCGTACGGCATTCGTTCTTTGACAAATAGAATTCAGTTATTTTGCCATATTCGCTTTCATGTTTGTCTTGCGAATGGTATTCTTCAAAATTCGAAGCACATCACATCTATGTCACGCAAATTCTCTATTTGAAATTCAAAAATGAATCGTATCGCATATATTGTACAACCCTTTATCGTTCACAAAAGACAAAGTTTTCCAAATGCTTCCCCTAGAAGCGATTTTATTTGCTCATCTTCTGATAGGAAGTCAAAATTCTTCCGAGAAAGTTCTCCGACAAGAAGGCATTTAGCTCCAGGAAAAACGCGTGTCTTTTGAAATATCAGTTGACTTGAAAGTATAGACTGTTCGTCTTCGGGGATGAGCTATGCATAGTGCACCAGGGTATTATGAGGACATCGAGTATTGAAAGGTAAGAATACACTGCTTACACATCAGCCAACAATTTGAATATGCTTTGCAGGTGGGCAAACTGCTTTTGGATGGTGATATTGTGCATACGCTATCCACAGCTTTTTGCCGCATCTGCATGCTGTCAGCGGTATGATTCTGTGAATAGGAGCGATTGCGAAAGGAATTCGAACAAAGGGAACCGTTGCAAAATGGTTTCCCGTCGTTTATGGATATCGAGACATACGGTTGGATGACTGTTGCGTGTTTGGTGACGATATCTTTGACAACAGGTAATAATGCTGTCAGACTTTATGGAGATCCTACTAAAGCTGGAATGTCGAGCAAGAATGTATATAGAAACATACCTATCATAAACTTACGACTGGTTTACTTTCTGCTGTACTTGAGACTTGTGCTTTCAAGGAATTCGTCAAACCTCAGCATAGTTGCAGTTTATTTCTTCGGAAATGTTTGGGGTGAATGAAAGTGTAACGTCGATATAGCCTTTTGAATACCGAGGTCGTTATATTGCCACCTTCCTCCGAATAGGAAATTCCTCAAGAAATTCAAACAACTTTTGGAAACCTTACTGATATTACTATGTAAACTGGAGCTCGCTTCGTTTAAAACAAATATGCAACAACCGTTCTCACCAGAATTAGCTTTAATCTGTGCGATTGTACAATAAAGCATTGCTTGAACTATCAACTTTAACTTGACGCTAACATGCAAATTCATCGTACATGCCCGTTTTGCATAGACGTTTCAAACAGACAAAAATTTATTCGATGAGATAGGCTTTTATTCTGTAAGTTGCTCCATAGTCAATGCCAATAACGATCCATTTCGATACAACAACTTCTTCTAAATACGGCGTTGTTGAATGTAGTATGCCGTTGGAAAGTTTCACTGAAAACTCATTGGCATGAAAATGGGCACGTTGTTGATACCCCAGGCACTTACCGGAATAAAAAACAGCAAAAGAAACGAAAATCTGAGTTTGTCGATTTGGTCGCTTTTATCTGCTTTAGTAAACTCTCTGATATCGATACGAGAAATAAGCCTATACAGTTGTCGAAAAATCACATATAGAACGATTATCGTGTACGGCCCGAAACGAAATACTCTGAGCGTTCCTCTATGGCTTGGCAGATAAAAATAAAGGAAACACCGGGGTGTAAGAGCACTCGCTACTGGAGACAGGGGAGTCGCAAAAAGATTCGAAATCCTTTGTGAGTTTTTCAGCAACCAAATGTATATTGAGCACTTTCTTTGCGTACGTGCCGAGAATGTCCGATTGCTAGAACCGAAGAATATTGGCAGGCAGGATAGCAACTGCTTTAGGGATACAATGTTGCTAAAAAGGAATTTTCATTAGAGAAAGCCCCGTAATCCATTTTAATCCGACACTCCAATCGGTTGAAACTTTTCAGTAAAATATCACGAGCTGCAGCCTTAGATCAGCAACGGTACACCATTAGAAGCTAATGGAAAGTGGTGTTTGTGATTGACCTCAAACGACTTTGTGCTATGAAATTCAGTATTAAAATGTTGTTTTTTTTTCAAGAAGATAATTAAGATCTTTCATTCGTTCTCGTTTTGAACATTTATTGATTTATACGGTAAGTCAATCAAAACGTTATGAAATTCTCTCTCCCATGCAATCTGAAGCTCATATTCTTAAATTCATTCATACATACATAGTTCAGCTGATATGCAACACTGTTACTATTCCGTACCCATATGCTTGAAAATGCAGGTATGTAGGTACATGTAGGTAAAAGAAATTTTCTCTCTTTGGAAAATTGAATGGATTGAATTCCTTTACCGTATGGACATATTTGTCGTATTTCCGTTTCATATTGTTCGAAATCGATTTGTCGTACTTGGCAGTTGTGCGTAAAGGCATTTCGGCGATTTTTACTGGGTGAATTGTGCTTATTCGTTGAATTTGTCGAGAATATTGAGAATGAAAGCTGTCCTTTCGAACAATTTGTTGATTTTTGCGACTGTTTATTTGTTTGGCTTAACCCATTTGAATGGATTGATACATAATGGCTCATGGAGTTTTTCGTGCACTTGCAGTTTTATCGGAGTCAACTACCAATTTGTCGCTATCAGTTTGATTTTATGTAAGGTTTATTGATGGGTAGTGTATTCAACATTTTCTTGATCGAAACAAAGCTATCAATGAAATGGACGATTAAGCTGCTGTTTGGAAGTATTAAAAACAAAATTTATTTATAAATACAAGTATGTCATGCATTTGTTTCATAAACTAACATCGCATCTTTTACGATTCGAAGATTCCATATTAATAGCTCAAATCCTTGCCTATAGTTTCTCCTAGCTAGAAAAAAAATGAATAACTTTAATCGACACGTAGACAACATTTCTACTCCATTTCTACTTATTCCTAGCTCGACAAATATAAAGTAATAATGCGACATTTTTCTATGGTTTTTTTTATTTAAAATAGATATCGTACGTGGAATTCGAGACAACTTCACCAATCCGCTGACAACACGCTATTCATATAGCGACTAATCGCCTCGGTCAATATGGTTTCACGCCTGCAACACTAAACGTTCTGCTCTTAAAGGTGGCCTAAATGTTAGTGTTTAATTAAGCCAGCTTCAACATCCTGCTTAACGGCTTAAAATACTTAATAGAGTAGACTTTTTACAAGTGCCACTTTTACCAGTTTCGCTAGACAACCAAAAGCGATAAAGCCATAAACCATAGCCATTATAAATTTGCAAATTTCCTAGTTTCCATATATTGCAAATGCTGTATAGCATTTGCGGGTCATTCACATCCATTTCAAATGAGCAGGAAATAACTCCAAATTCGTCAATTCGATGTGGTTGGAATCTTTGAAAAAGTATGTTTGTGAGTGAAAACTCACGAAAGAGCAGCAAACGTGAACTCTCAGTTTGAGGTTTGCTCTCAAAATAGAAACTCCCGTGGCTCGGGCTGCATTCGGTTCTGTTTTCCTGACTTAAATTCCCTCATAACAATTCAAAATTACAGCCTTACACCTAGTCTGGTTACTTTGGATGAAAATTGAAAAATAAGAAGAAAAGCAAATATTTTATTGGAAATTTCTTCAGGCAAAATGCGATACAAAACTCTCTGTGTTTGTGGTCCATTTTCTCAACTCCAGCTCAATATTGTTGTTTTATTTTTTTTTTTGGTTTTGTGATATAGTCAGCTGCCATTTTACCGTTCAAAAATAACTAAGTGTTTTTAATTCTCGCTATTTTTTAACTTCCTACCAACCTATTTGCGCCAGTATTTAGTTTTTCTTAAAACGGAACGATTGAATGATAGTCCATTTAATTAAAAACACAGAAAAAAGACAGTGCAACTTTTTTCAAATCATTCCAGAGAAAAAGGTACATTAATGCAAAAAAAGCATGATTTTGCAGAAGACTTCACCAATGTTGGTTTTTTTATGCCATTTTTGAGGCTTTGTCTTTTTAAACTATATATTTTAATTTGAAGACCAATTCTTTCCAAAAATTTCGTCAAAAGAGATTCGTAGTGCAAGAAGTAAAGCAAAAAGCAAGTTGGAAGAGGTGACAGGCGAGGTAGAGGGTATTCCATACGAGGAATTTCATTTTTTTTACACTTTTACTCATACAGTAATTACACGGAAGGGTTCACAACATATCAATTTCCAATAAACCGTTAACATTTGAGAATCTATTCATTTATTAAGTTTTTTGACCAGCCGCCTCCTTTAATCAAAGATGCTAAGTAAAAGTTCAGATGGACAGAAAAAATTAAAATGCTACTATGACTACAAACAGAAGTTTCTCAAGTATAAAAGAATATTGCCAGAGATTAAGCTAACAGTTACATTCATTGGTAAAAACAATGCTACTTGAACCATGCAAACCAAGGCTAAAAGCAGCTTCAATCATCAGATATGCGTCTTAGTCTGGAAAAAAATAGCAAAAATTCGAACCAACGTCAAGGAAACTGCACTACAAAACGCAAAAACGAACATATAAAATCGAAAAAAATATGTCCTTCGAAATTCGCAATTTTTTTATCCTGCAAAATCCGAAGAAGTCCCCAAAAGAGTTAGAAGAAGCTCAAGGCGCGACCGGCAAATAATTCGAAAGAAACAAAAAGAAATTGTAATTTAAATCTATAGCTGTGTTTCAAGTATTCCGAATCTTTTGATTAGAAAATGGATCGTTTTATTTTCAATTACTTGCAAAAATAAGCCTAGCGGTTTTTAAAAGGTCTGATTGCCTCCTTTTTACATCGTCTGAAGTTACACTCGTTGCCAATCCCACATTGGGCGGCTTAATGATGAATCATCAAAGAGTGCATAGGAGGGAACAAAACAGTTGCGACAAAAATTTTGAAGCAAAAATTTGCATCTTCTCTATTTCCTATTATCACCACGCATTTAAAACGGTTATGCAGATGAGCAAGTTTGTACAAACTGTCTAGCTTTTTGTATTAAGGCTGGTACTGAGTTCGAGTTCACGTGAAATTTTGACATTTCCCCATTATCTGACCATTCTTTCGAGCGAAAATTTTGACAACAGAGAAAAGCAGAGACATTGCTCATTCTTGACGGATAAAATGTCAAGAATTTCAATTTTCGATCGATTTTCTTATTGGAAAGTCATTTGCACTGCTCCATTTTCAAATTGAAACACCAAATGTCACTTTTTCGCTCGAAAGAATGAACTGCACAAACTAAATTTGCGTGAAATGATTGACAACATGTTTTAGTGCCATCTATGTTTTTGAAGCGAAAGCAACTTCAAAGCAACTTTTCATGCTAAGAACACAGTACCAAACTTGCTTATTTTCAAGCTAAATTTTCGCCGGAGCAGATTTCACGTGAAATTTTGTATGAAAATTTCACGTGAAATCGAACTCAGTACTATGCTTTAGACGAAAATAGTTGCTTTGAAACCTCTGTTACAAATTGCTGCTTAGGCCTCTTGTGACTTCAAGCAAGTTTTAGACTAACCCAAACAAAGCTGTATATATCAAATGAGTTAACATTGTAAATATAGAAAAAGTGGATAAGTGTAGTCGGAAAAATTAATATAAGTCTCATAAACTCTCTGTCAAGGAAAAAATAAAAGAAATTATGTTTTTAAGTAATTACGTTTGTTTGTTAAGGTGCATAAACGCTTTGAAGATTCTATATTCTGTCAATCCTGAGGGAAAACCTTAGGTTTTTGAATAATCCAAGGTAGAAAAAAGAGCACAAGACAAAAAAATTGTGTTTTTGGCTACTAAATTCATATTTTCGTGTTGAGTAAAACAATTTTTATATTTGTTTCATTGTTGCAGCATCCAACTTAAGTATTAAAATCCTTACTGCTGTGAAATTTCGATTAATGATTAAAAAACATTACGCTTCTAATTTAAATTATTCCCACCAGTGTTGTTCCCAGTATTCCCTCCAGAACTCTGCCATATGTTCTTGAAAAGTTTCTTCTCGTATGCTGGCTAAAACATTGACTCTAATAAAATTGATTATTCTTTCTTTAGTGGCTACTCCTGATGCTTTTTTAAAGAATTTAATTTATATTTTCGGAATGAAGTGTATTTTGTAAGACTATAGTTTTCGAAGTAAATTTATATTTGTCACTGCACTTATCCTACAATTTTATTTTGATTCCCTCCGATTGACGCTACTTTTTTCAAAAAATGTAAAATCAATAGTGCTCAAAGAGTAAGAATACTGCAAAAAAATGGCTTGTTCTATCGCTTTCACAGCAAATAGCCCTGATTCACAGCTTCAACTTATTACTGCTTGCCAGAAACAAAAGCCTTTTCAACTTTCGAATCCAATTTATTTTACCTCGAAAAGCTAAAAACCGTATTTGGCAACTCTTCGGATTCATTTTACTTGTTTCGAGTTGTTATGGATATTACACCTAAATCGAAGCTCAACGATTCAATTTTTTTTACGTTACACATCAATTTCATTGAAATTTAATTAAGGCTGAAAAAGTGATTTCCTGCAGAAATTGAATGTGTTCATTTTGTACTTGACCGTTATCTTGAAATTCGAGCTTGCTCATGAATCCTGGAATCGAAACAAAAATCTTCTAGAAACTCTTCAATCTTGTACTGAAAAAAATAACGATTGGTAAGAAAGCCTGGAGTTTACCATGACTTGAGAAAATATCTTATTATCTTCTCGTAACGGTCGAATGATTGGCCCCATTTGTTCATTTTCTTGTATTCAATGGTATCTCTTCCCGGTATAATCTCAAGAAGGTTAGTCGTTTTAAAGCCGCTAATGAATAATTTAATTCTTTGAGTAGATTTCAGTAACTAAGAAGGGCGTATGATTAATCTCTTACAAACCAAATATATCATCAAGCTGATTGCCTGTAACGACTCTTACGAGTATATATCCTCGAAAGTACTGGAATAAGCTGAGCTTCTGCTGCCCAAACAAGTCGTTTAGAACATGATTATATTGTATAAGAATTCTCATTGTTATATGGGAAAATTGAATTCAAGATAATTGATTTTCAATAGATTGGCAAATGAAGAAGAAGAAACTGACTGACGAAATTTTAAATTATTCACTATTATACTATCATGCACACGTAGCCTGCACCGATTATCCAGCAAATGACAGATTTATTTTAAGAAAAAAACGTTGCCTATAGTAAAAAAAAACTAAGAACAACATTTTCTTCCAGAACACTACAAATATATACATAAACAAACTAAAAACAACATTTTCTTGCAGAACACGGTTTGCAAATTGACGAAATGTGAAATCATATAACTTTCATATTGTTTTTAGGTGGACTGTCTAAGTTTTCCAATATTCATTCATCTGCTCACTTTATCTATTTAAGGGACTCAAAGATATCAAAATAATACCAATATTCTTATTTTTAATATGACAAAAGTATTTTCGTTACTCAGACGGAACTAAAGACGTTATATTTTTTATTTCAGGCGACTGACGACGATTTCGATGGAAGCTTGCAGCCACCAATGCCTCCTCCACCACCAGATCGAGGTACGTAGAACATGCAAATGTTTAAATTTAAAATCATTTAAATCTGAATCTCACACTTTTTCAACATAATCGGGTGAGTTTGTAGTAATAGCTTTCCCACTTTCCTCGCGTCATACAAAACTTTCTGATATCGAATGCTTTCCAGTTAAAATTTCCACGATTTCAACAGCATAATTGGATTCTTTAAATCGAAAATGAAAATGTTCTAAAAGTTTGACCAACTTAAAATATTCTTCTAAAGGTCTCCGAGTATTTCCTCTATAAGACGATGAGGAATGCCGAGCATATATTTGTCACCAAAGTTTGTAATAAAAATGTTCTTTCGCTTCAGAGCTCCTCTTTAATGGGCAATAACTTTACTTTAAGACTGTTGCTTGTTATTTCCTAATCTCTACTTCCAACACCCTGAACCGTACTTCGATTTCCCGTTCAGATTTGGAGTGATAGTCAAACACCTACAACACACACGAATCATTCGCTTTGCACGCCATCCATTTCACGAACGTCTCTGTTTCATGTGTATATCTTTATCAAAGCTATAAACTGTAGCACAGGCATTGACTTGAACTACATATATGCCGACATACCTACATAGAATTACAAATATGCTTCCTCAAGCAGACTCTGGCTACGGCTACGGATTGATGTCCTGTAATTTCCTCTCATATCCGGTTCGAGTTGATATTATGCGTTCCCAATTTTTCAGGGCCATCTTTTAGAAGAAGATTTTATGTTTCAATTACTGGCAATGTCCTCGGAAGCGTATCATAGCGAAGAAGCTACTAAAGGCAAAACTAGCAGCAGCATGAAGCGAAGTTGTTAAGGCCAAAGAGAAGAAAATGTCTGGAATATTTCGAGGATCTTTTCGGATAAATTTGCTCGTCTCGAAATTGATTCAAACCTTTTAAGGATACTATTAGATTCAGAATGGATCATTTTCTCGAAGACAGGGCTAGTTGTTGTGCTGGCCCAGGAACTTTCACGACAATTCGTAGTACGAGAAGATAGAAGATGACTTGCTCCTGTTAAGGAAATTGACATTTAATGTCAATCAGTCAAGTATTGACTGCCGGACATACGAATGGCAATTTCCATTCCATGCCGGCCGATCTCGATTATTGAGCCATAAGATTTTATGCTATGAATGTATGCGTGCCTTATAGGCTTTCCGACTATACCTTGAAGACTGTCATGTGCTCATGCTTACATGTATGACTTAAGAAGTTACTATTATTACTTAAAACTGACATGGTAAGATGTTTGGTACGTCATTCATTTGGCATATGAAATATTAATTTAGCATCGGAGGAAATAAAATTGGATTCAATCAAAATTTGCGAAATTGTTTCTCTTTGACGTTGTGTAAATGCCTAAGGCGAATGATCGTTCGAAGTGGACAGGATTTTGTTTTTTTTTTTTGAACCAAGTAAGGCTTTGATGGTTTACTGAGCTTATTCGCTTAGAGTGCAAAAAAAAAAACTTTCAGGCTTCTGAACCATGATTCTAATCACACCACACTCGTGTTTGTAAATTTGTGAATTTATTGATGAATATAGCTGGAAAGGTTTTTTTTTACATATTCAACCATTTGGTGACAGCGGATGTTTTGGTCAATGTTTAGATATCTCTTTCTTCTTTGCAAACAAGCTATTTGGGATAAATAAGCAAAGGAAGTAAAAATCGGCCTGTTTATGATTTTTTTTTAAATGTTTATCTTAATGCAGCCGCTAAGTGGCCTTAAACAAGCAATATACACAATGAAAAAGCTCCGTTAACAAATCAAAAACATTAAAATGACATGGAATGAGAACCAAACTGGTGTGCTCATCATGGCTTCTTGGCATTCTTGGTACAGGAGAATTAAAATAAACAAGAGTACGAGCAGAGGGAGTATTGAAAAGTGAATGAGTCCCTATTGAGTCATCAGACACACACAAGTAATCACATACGCAAATGTTGGAGAAGGCTTGTAACGAAGACATTCATCGAGGAATACTCTGCGGGCACTCAGCGCGCAGAGATTCAAGAAAAATAGACGGCAAACATAAGGACGATAAGTTACATTAAATTTGTACAGAAGGCAGTGAGTACCCTTACGCTAAACGGATTCAAAGCGCCAGCAGCGCAGAGCGAGACGAGCTACTTTCGACGATCTAGAGACAATAAAAAGAACATGCAGTCAAATTTAAACTTCGGATCGAAAATGATACCAAGTTCCTAATGTTTATCTAAAATGCTTCAAAAAGCTATAAAACAAAAAGTAGTCAAAATAAATGGGATTAAAAAAAGGAAAGAAAAAACGTCAAAAAACATTTGGAAGCATTAAGAGCAAGGAAATTCGCAGAGCACCAAACAAAAAGATCCGATTGTAAATTACTGCAATCATTTAGTGAAGCGACCGCACGAAAAATTTTAAGGCCATCAAAGTATAAAATAGAATCAGACTTAAAGATGAAATCTTGGGGAATGCCAGAAGTAGGATAGAAAGGGAACAACAACAGCCACTAAAAACAACATGACAGAAGCTATAATGGATGTAGGAAGAAAGCCAGGATATAAGGGAACTGGAAACACCAAAATTACAAACCTTTTCTAGCAGCACTGAGTGGTTCACCCTGTCAAATGCTTTGGCACTCGCGACGAATTCATCAAATTGCACCAAATTAACAGTCATAGAACGTGTCTTAATGAAACAGTGTTACTCTGAAGAAAATCAGAGGCTGAAAGCATTAGGAATTCTTTCATGAATGATCCATTCAAGCAACTTAGGAATACAAGGCAGGAGTGATATATGAGAGAAGTTGGCAATATTACCAATGTTTCCTGACTTTAATATAAAAAAAAACATTGGCAGCTTTACAGCTGGGAGGAAAATCACCAACGGGCAAACTCCACTTAAATAAAATAGACAGAGGAACACATAAGAAAGATGCAAGAGACTCAACAAACACTTTAGGAATACCATCAGGGCCACTGTTCCCTGCAAGATCCAACGAGAATATTCAGACTTCCACCTCCAGACGATTAGTCATCACAAAATCCTCATGAGAAGACACAGGCGGAGCAGAGTCGGCGCAATATTAGGAGAGGACAAGGTAGAAGATAAGAGCTTAGCAAACAAATCACAAATGTCTTGAGGAATAGAAGCAGTAGCTTCCTCCATAAAAAAGTGCCAGGAAATTGGTTGCTTGTTTTAAGGGAACGGATATACGACAAGGAAGGCTTCGAGTTATTTGAAGAAAGACACGGTTCAATAGGAGCGAAGTATCCATGTTTCGATCCTTCAACTATTCTGTTAGCCACTACTCATACAAAAAAGTAGTAAAAGTTTAAGTTTCATAAGTTTTGAATTTTTTGCGAGCCGCTACTCTCAAAAGCGCTCTGCCCCTTCTAGATCAATATGAAATTCGCACTGTAAGTTGTTCTCAACGTGAAACAGATTAGGCATATTTTAGACTAGTAAATAAAAGTCGGCAACGCTTGTAATTTTATCATTTTTATACAAATACATACTGTGATCAACATTTCACACGAAAAACACGTTTCAATAAAAATGCGCAGTTTGTATTCAGACTTTTTAAATTTTAACACTTCCGCGGTTCTAAATTTCAAAAATCGTTATACACTCATAAATTATTATGTGATCACCGAATCTACATCAAATTTCAAAGGTTGGGCTGATCAGAACGACAAGTAAGTGAGCAAAAATATTGTTTGGGGTGGAAGCCGGGAGCTGTCATTTTGGCACTGAAAGATACTGCCGTAAAATTTTCGTTTGAGAAACATTCTATGATGAAAATAATAAAGATTCGCATATTTTTCTTAAAATTTAGCCCTGTCGCGAACGGTTTCCAATAAAATCTGTTTACTCATGGCATAAAAACGAAATTCTGAATATAGATTGTTCGAAAAAGGAGCAGGTCGAATAAACTTTCGGTGTTTTTTCTCAGACCCAGCAATTTTATCTCGAGCCATCGTTGACAAAATCTTTCTGAATATTCCTATTTTTTGAGCTCTTGATACTCTAACGATGTATTTTTTGCACCATAAAATTTCAAATCAATGATTCATTGTAAAATTTTAATCCTTTTCATTAAGTTCTAATTTCTTTAAGTTCAATAATCATTCCAACTTATCATTTTCAAAAACAGTAACACCCAATGGTCTAGCAAAGTAGTCGCAGCCACTTTTTGAGTTAAAAAAACATTCTGATTTTATGCAAATTTACTTCTCTACTTTTTCTTCACTGAAATCCACTCGACCCTGCATGCTTGACTTCATTGAAGCTTCTTTTGGAACAAAATATCAAAGTTCTACGTAATATCGGTACTATATTCGCCTTACTGTACTTACTGTACTGTACTTACTATACTTTTTCGCTTCACTATTTCTTCTTTTCCAAATCACAAGAGTACTCTATTTAAAAAATGGCTCAATTTCAGGATTTCGGGGTGTTAAAGGTGAAAAGGGTGATCGGGGACTAAGAGGCCCTCCAGGAGAAAGTATACGAGGGCCACCTGGCCCACCAGGAGATAAAGGCGAGCCTGGTTCAGTACCACCCTACTTTGACGTCCGTGCTGCTGGACTGCCGGTGAGTATTTATTTTAATTTAATAATAAGAACAGAAAAATTTGAAGCTATTATCCTAAGGATCAGCTATCTTGTTTTCTACAGTTAACATACTAATTTGATGTGAAATATTTGCTTTTACGGGAATAAATTCTTTTTTCTGTAAAATTATGCATTGAATTAGATCAAAATAAAAAAAAACATTTGAAAGCTATGCGTTTTTTCTCACTATCTGTTTATGATAGTGAGTGTAGCTACACCGACAGAAAAAAACATATAAATCCGTTTGCCACGTTTTTTACTTTCGTTTCGAAAAATTTGCTCTCGTAAAGAAGAGGTCGATGACAAGCAGCCCAGACCAACAACACATTTTAAACCAATATCTAAGAATTATAATTAATAAATATCCCTGGATACCTTTTATTCGGTCAAATCAATTTGTAAATAACAATCTATCAATTTTCTGAGTGCTATATAAGCAGCTTTATTTCGCTTCCTAGTAGCAGGTCCAAAGTAAATAAATAAATAATCACATTGCGTAAAATAGAATACACACGATTTCTTAAACAACTGATATATTCTCGAGCATTCCAAACATTCATATTCTTGCTGAAACCTGGCTGGTCTTTGACGGTTCGCTGAATTGAAATCTCATGTTTAATTTATGTTCGTCGGACGAATGACAAACTTTCGAATTTACTGAATTATCAACGCTAAGAATAATAGAATGGGCATCTTGCAAGATTGTGGCTAAAACTCACCTTACATTCCCAATGAATAGGACGAAGATAGAATGAAAATAAAAATCAAGAACTTTGTGCACGCTTGCTCACAAATTGAATTCCTTTTGGTTAATTAATTTAATTACGTGGGTAATTTATTGAGGAAGAAAAAGCAAACAAAGGACTCGCCTTGAACACAATCACTATAGTAATAGAGCAAATTCTTCTAATTGTTGTGGTTTCCAAGAGGAAATAACAGCGGTTATATAAAATTTCATTCATTTCGTTCTTTGATTTGCATGATTGTGTGTGGTTGATATTTATTTAAAAATATCAAAAAATGCTGTAAAAATATCCTCTTTAAGCAATAAATGGTGTTTTAAATACAAATGTAAATATAGACTAATATACCTGTTTTTTTGCAGAATATGAACGGTTCATCGAAATGTGGCTGTAATGCAACAACATTGCTAGAACTGATAAAAGACGATACCGTGAGAGAATCGTTGCGGGGACCTCCCGGATTACCGGGGAAAGAAGGAAAGACTGGCGCGCCTGGGCTCACGGTAAGTTCGCCGTTTTCCTTGGAAACTGTAGTAACGAAAGAAACTTGAAGCATTCCCTTTCACCCAGCATTCATGCTTGAAATTTTAAACGGCTCTAATCTAACTAAATTTTTGTTACAGGGTCCCACTGGTGTATCGGGTGAACGCGGTGCCCCCGGTCTGAAAGGTGACCGCGGCGAAAGGGGCGATCCCGGTCCACGTGGTCCCGAGGGTCTTCAGGGTGTGAAAGGCGAATCGGGTATGGACGGGGTGCCCGGCATTCCCGGGGTTCCCGGCCCACCTGGTCCGTCAGGCATACCCGAAAATTACGATGTAAGTATTTGTCTTTTAAGTAAGTCAATATTGAATAAATCAAAAAAATGTATGCAGTTTTTTTTTCTAATAATTAGATTGTTTTACTATCAAAGTATTGAATCAGGATCCGAAAATCAAAGGATTTAATTATATTTGTTTCATTTCATTGATCATTTAGAAAGAGCTAGTCCCATTTCAATTGAGATTTCTTTCAATTGCAAGTAACTAGTTTATTTGAAAAACTGAAATTATGCTTTTATTCATTCAAAACATTCACAGTATAAAGGCTTTAGTGATTTTAAGTCGATTTGTCAATTTCAATTATTCGAGTCAATTTACCAAACAACCTGTGTTTTTCGAATTCTGATTTCAAATGAAAGTTCACATTCGATATTCTGCAAATAATAACTTTTCAAAAACAATACTGCAATCTCAAAATCAGAAAATTGTTTTGCTGTCTCTGTATTTTAATAACTATCGTGTCTAAGCTCCAGTAGTACAAGGTATGTTTCGCATTAGAAAAACATTACGTTAGGCTTCACGTGAGTTTCCCACAACGTATGCCTAGGCCAAAACAGTAGGTGACATATCAACATTGTTTTTAGTGTCGAAGCATATGTAAACATCCTGCCAAAGTTATTTGAATTAATTGTAGCATATCACGTACAGGCAATTCAGTTAAAGCATTTTTAATTAACCTAATGTGAATTTATAATAGAACAATGGTCGACTGCTGTGATGAATAGACAAAAGGATTTTCGCTGGTAATGTTTTCAGAATAAATCATACTCTTTGCAGGCATTAACGTAAATGAGTATTGTTCTAAATTAAGATGTGTTTTTGCTGAGTGTTTGTTAATTTGGAAAGAAAACGGATACAATTCAGGTCACTTAGGCCTGTTTTTATAATTAGTTAGATGGTAGATAATATAATTTAGTCGGCAGCTTCAACTAAATTGATAGCATTTGCAATCAGACTATTTGCGAGTTAAAGTGGGAATAATTTTTCGTGTTAGAAATTTAGCAATAGCCCCAATTCTCCATGTTGTCGAATCAAATAAAAGTTCTGTATATAAATAATAACGGCAGGAAAAACTATTGGTATCTTTATTTGAATTTGTACAAAATCATGATTTATAATCATAAGAATATAAAATCCAAGTCCAGAAACAATAATTCAGCGCAAGAAATTATCATACAGGAAAAGTTCAATGAGTAAATTGTATTGAAAACAATGAGAAATAATAATATTTCAAATAGGTTGAGTATTGCTAAAACAGGTTGCGGATGGGAACTGAATGTAAAATATTAAAATGGACCTTATTTAGACATTTACCAAGCTAAATTATTTTATGCACAAAGGACAATATACTACGACAAAACAAAATACCTCCATGCTAGAAATTAAAATTTAAAATAAGCAACATGTCAATTTTTCATCTTGAGTTTCCGAAATTTTAGTGTGAAATTAGGCTACAGCTGGCACATTCTAACACAACGGATAATTTTAAAGTTGAAAATGATTCAACTTTTGCCTTCAGTGAAAACGTATCTCAAGAAAGTAATTTTTCTTGAAATATTTAGACTGGTTTCAGCATGAATGTTAGTTTTTTTAATCTCACCTCTTCATTATGGGCCACTATAATGATTTCGTTAGGCAGTAAAGAAGGATGCCGGGTACGCGGCTAATATTAGGCCGCCAGTTTAACCCCATTCGAGACCCTCCGCTGGCTTGTTAGAGCTGCCAAGTGACCGCTTCGTCAAACTGAATCAGCTGACTCAACGTGACGGTACTAGCTACATCTGCCAACTCTTGAAAGTAGTAAGAACCAAAAATCTTGAGGCGTTTATTATTTAGGGCCGGACAAACGCAGATAGTGTGCTCGATAATGTCCTCTTCTATCTCGCAGCTATTGCATAAATTGCTGGGTGCGGTAAGTCTGAGCAAGCCGACCGTCGCTCTCAAGCAGATTCTGCTAAGCTTGAGCAGTTTCTTGCTTTTGCTTGGATCAGTTGATGGCCATAATGTCCTGGACACCCTGCAGTCCATCCTGGTATCCCATTAGGACTTTAGTTTGGTTTAAGTTTCTTTTCGTTTAACTTACAACTATGGCCACCTTCACAAAGCTGACTCTAAAGAATGGGCCACTAGATGGATCAGCCCTGATTTTTCGGTTGCGCATGATGGCCCGTTTTGATGTGTGTCAAAAAACGATCCGTCGCTGTCGGCCACTACATGCCATCACAATGGTGACGGCCGCATGGGCCACACGATGGACCATAATGAGGAGGTGCAATAGCATGTGCCGAAAACAATTTAATTTCTCTTATGCTAACAGTCTATTATTTGAAAATCGGCATAGTTCGTAATGTATTGGAAGAAATTGAGTAAAATTCACCTGCCAAAGCCAATTTACTTTACAAATTTGCTATTGTCTATCTATCATACATCACACTCGGGGAGCTCTTTTTCCTGCCGTATATGGCCGAAAAATCGGCTTACCAGATGCTCGAGTGGCCCATGAGATCGCGAAGTATACGAGGTTTACCTGATTGAAAAAGATAATCTAGTACAAGCCCACGAAGTTCCGATTTGGGACCCACTCGAGACTTTATTAGGCCAATCAATTTAGCCGTCTTGCATCCATTACTACTTTTGGCTATTTTCATTCCAACGTTGCAGCCAATCGGGATCGCTCCCGATACAACCATCACGACCTTTTCTGAGTATGCCTTGTCAATTTTATGTCAAAGTGACAACCCTGATCGTATTAGCCAACTTTTCTTTCAGGAAAGACAACAGAAATCAAAAAGAGAATAAGATCAAATTGTTGCAATTCGGAATAAATTCGTCAAGTACATATTTTGTGTGTAACATTGGATTGGCAAGAAAGAAACATCGGTCTTGGAAGACTTCTGTCAATGCTATGTTTTTCCCTTTTGACGTTTGATAGCTGTAACTCTTAGTTTACTTTAGAGGAGAATTATTTGCTACTTTGTTCGCAGCTGTTAGTTTACTATATACTTTAATATGGAGGGTAAAAACAAGCTGACGGGCTGCTGCTTCCTTTTAGTCAGCTGATGGCTTGCTGCTTCCTTTTAGTCAGCTGATGGCTTGCTGCAAATAAGTTGTCAAAAATAATTTTCGACTGAAGAGTTTGGTTTTGGTGGTGCATCAGAAGACGTATGTTGTTCTGAATTGTGCACGATTTTCTTCCTTGAATGTCTTTCGAGTACCGACCTAAGCTAGCGTCCAATATCTGTTAACCCTTGGGGTTTTCCATTGCAGTTAGCACAATCGGCATCCACATATTACAGCGGAGCGGATTACTTACCGTAGGTTGAGACGATCTCAATTTCTTCGGTTGACATTTGCTACGATTGGAATTAGAATTTCGGTTTGAATTTGAATTTCAATTACGTCCGTTAAGTAAAAATGAATTTGTTGACAGAAGTTCTTACGATTATGACTCTGACAATCAAATTCGAATTTAATTTGAAATTTGTTATTTGGCGCTTGACATTTTGACCGTCGAGTTGTTTGTGACCAAACGGTTTCGTTTCGAAGTAATTCGGCTATTACTCTGTTATGAAAACTGAGTTTTATAGCGTGCAGTTGATTTTCTATTCTTTGAGGAAAAAATAATTATTCCTGCACAGATGGTACATAAGAATTCACGTAGTAAAAAGTTTTCCAATAAAAACTTAAATAACATTTCAATTGTACTACTTTCACAAGTACCATAAGCAAACGTACCATCGATAGAGATGTTACGGAAAGGAATTTATACAAAATTTTAATTGAATTTATTGGTACAAGATTTTTATCTGTTCGATGGACCAAAGCTATCGCAAGTTTCTGACCATTTTCATTTCTCAGATGAAAAGCTAATGTTCGAATATTTAAGCTGGGACTCTTTTCATTCATTTCAATTTGTAGCTTCTGCCTGACCGGACCTCAACAGTTATCAAAAACAATGGAATTCGAACAAAAGAACGATATCGTAAAAACCAATTAAACTAAGCGCTTCTGCATGAACTCTGCATCGCTGTAGAATAAAAATTGATTTTCTCTTGTTAGCGCCCAACACTAAATCGGTGTTTTCAATTCACAAACCAGATTCGAAACTATCACATTACCCGTAAGCTTTGCATAAACTATAATAAGTTTAATTACCACGAGCCAAAACACTTTCTGCAGTTTCCTGGATATTTGTGAATTCATTAAATATGCTTCCGTGTATTTTATCTATTATTTTCGGTAACGACACGTAAGTCTTCCTCAATTCGTTCAGCTTCAATTTAGTCATGCACATTCAACGATTACAGGCTTCCGTTGTGCTTAATTGTACATGTTTGCACATCAGCACCGCCCGGCAGTTATGACTTGAGTTTTCAACTTGCTAAAACGTTTTCAACACCCCTTAGCGATTATCCTTGCGAAACACAGAATATATGGATAATCACTGCTCTTGCAACTTTATAGTCTCATACCGCGACTGCAGACCTTTCTATTCATGTCGGGTGTCAGTACAACGTACGAGTAAACGGACATGCCAGCGGCTTGGGTGTATATAACTGCCAGTAATTTTCAACAGGATAACGACTCGAATAATGGAGGTAACACTTCACCAACACCTATCCGTCTGATAATCGACTTTCGACTTTTAGAATAATTTGATTTCGAGAATCAAAGGCTTTTGAGCAAACATGGCTTTCCATATTTTATAGGAAAATGTTACCTTGATTTACGAAACGACAAAAAAACGTGCTGTTATTTCAAATTTAGTGGAGAATATCGACCAATCCGCAATTTATCTCCTATTATCATCCTCATTCATAGTCACGTCACATATCGCCTGTTAGATTTTCTTGAATTCAGTTAACTCCATTTTACATGAAATTAAATAGAAGTAATTACTATAATGCAGATACTTTCATCCGTGCATAATCTAGTATAGTAAATATAAACACACTGCCATGTGAAACAAATTACCGGACGCACTAGTTGTAGATTTATATGTACGAGTACATAGGTACTGTAAATATAGCATTTAAGATTGAGCACAAATATTTAGACATTCAAACTGTATTCAAAAGAATTATGGATTGGAAATACTAAACAAAACAAAAAATTTGAAACCGAATTCCGATTACCTTTTCTAAGCTTGAAACCAACCAAAACAAGGCTTAGCGAAACCTTTCGGCCCACGGTTTTCTAGTGAAACCAAGCCGTAGTCGCCGGGTCTTTTGAAATGTTATACAACTTCATGATATTATTCAGTGAGCAGCAGTAACATTGATTTTCATTTTCAGCATTCCGTTCGAACACATTTTATTCTACATTTCATTTGAATTGATTTTTTTTAAATTGATAAAAATGTAATTTCACGCTCCCTCACATTACAAAAAAAAACAGATAAACTGGAATCCATCAAGGACGTTTAAGGTATAAGTGGTAAAGTGTATATAAACCACATTCAAGGTTTCTTACTGCTTCAGTTTGTCGAAGGGCTTTTTTCGCGCAGTCCATTTGGTAAAAGCAATTTCATCTGTCACAGAATGATATTATCTTGAAGAAGAAAAAGGAAAGCTTCCGTTCAAGCTTGACATATCTCCAGAGCTCGTTTTTTTCATTCAAAAATTTTATTTTCTTTCAAAGGAACTGGTAAATGTGGTTATGTTCTAAAGAAATTACGAAAAATGGGTTGAACTGCAGAATGCATGTAGGCAAGCTAGTATTTATTTACGTGTGTATGCGCACATGCAGAAATCATGTATAAAACCAATGAATTATTGTTGTTTTAGTGTTATTTTCTTCTATAAGTAAATTAAATTAAGCATTCAGTATGCCTATCATAAAATCATTTTTACTAATGTTCGAAGAACATTAATTATCTTTAACCATTTGGCGCCGGCGGCCGTTTTAGTGATATTTTAGATATGTTTATTATTCTATCAAAAAATAATTTTCAAAAAAACTAAGTTTGCGAAATGAATTTCGAACGTGTTTTTAAAAAATATTTGATAAGTAAATTGTTTGAATAGCGATAGCTTTTGGCTGAGCTATTAAATCATTACAAAACTAACAGAACATATTTATGTTACTAAGTTGTATACTTGTGTAGTTTTGTATGAACGTGCTGGCAGCCCTGTAGCTTCGGCAGGCGCTGAAAGTGGAAACTTTTAAACCATCGACTCTTCTGAAATATTATCGCTTTTAAGAAAAAAAACAATCCATATATTAACCTTATGCTTTTTCTACACTGTCACAAATTCCATGTCGGACAAGAACGACAACCCTTCCCCAATTTACCTATATTTTTAGCATCAAAAACTTCTGTTCACGGAAACCCACGACCCAATAATCAGATATAGTTGAAATTTAGAGAATATATTGTTGTTAAGTAGGAACAGGTATGATAGAAGCGATTTGAAATTTGGGCAATTCTGTGCCAGTGGTGCCATCTCAAAAAATCACTAAGAAAAATAACTACTTTCGGCCATATAAATTCTGATTCAGTCACCAGATTTTGACTAAATTCACACAATAGCTGAATCTTACTTTAAACCACGTTTGGTAGAAATTTGGTTCAAAAGTTCGGTTGGAGCTGCCATGTCTTAAATTTTGAAAATACGCTCAGGAAAATAAAGCTGTTTTCCCTATGGATTCCAGTGTAGTCATGGAACCATAACGAAATTCATATGGCAAATTGCCACAAAAACCTAATGTAGGTAATACTCGGCAGAAATCTAATTTGAAAACCAATGATAGGATTGCCAGCTATGGTTGATTTTTTTCTTTTTTGTTTTGCATATCTTTAGCAAGCGATTTAATCATAAAATGTTCAAATCAAAGTGATCTTGTAGTGAAAATAAACAACAAATATTACGATCTAGGAAATTTGAAAACTTTTGCTGGTGGTTACCCTAAATTTCTTTGTATCCCTATAACTTGGATCAATACGAAATTCGCAGAGTAGGTTGACTTTATTGTTGACTTCAACGTGAGGCAGATGTGACATATTTTTGGCTTGGGTGCTAGCAAAGGGCTGTCAGCTCCAGGCGTTGTTGTTATTTCGTACCAATAAATGCAAACATTAAGTATTCACGTCGCGAACATTTGCAATGAAAATAAGTAAACAATTTTTCAATTTTTTAAGGTATGCACATTTTTTGAATGGTGGCCCCAAAAATCTTTCTATCGTTGTAACTTTCGATGAAGTTATCGAAATTAAATTGGCTTTGGATCTATTATTACATAGGGTGTATTGGTCTTAAGTAGGAAAAGTAGCTAGTGGTAGTGGCCTTAAGTAGCTAGTGGAAGAATGCACACTCAAAATCTGCACAAATCGTCTACTGTTCTTCGAACATTAGTGTTTCTACCGGTTCTAATGCGCTTAGGTTTTATCCATTCATTTTTGCAAATAAATTTTAATTGATTTTTTCATAGACAAATTGAGCTCAGTTTGGTAAAAGTACATATATTGTGTGTTATTAACTTAACTACTTACCAAAACCAGTAGTTTTAAATTTTTTATTTCACTCATAAATTCCATACATTCTATAAATATGATATACCCTCTCTATTTTTCGTTTCTGCTAGAGGGAAAACGTGTATTGGAACGGGCACTTTAAATTATTTTGAATATGTCAGAGAAAAATTTGTGCAGAATAATGTTTCAGATAATTCAAATTATCTAGCATGATTGGCCTGTAATATCTTAGATCGAGGTACTTTTTCATTTGGAAATTTATTACATTATTCGGAAGAAGCTTGTTTTTTATTTTTATTGTGCTTGTTTTTTATTTTTATTGTGCCGGATTTAATTGTTATGGCAAGACACTGACGCAGCATCTGTGAACATTATTGGATATACTAACCAAATGTTTTGCTTATCTATCGCAAACGAAGTCGAAAGTGATGAATCGTCTGCTTCCATCCAAGCAAAGTTTCGCTATTAATTGTAGATTTAAAGTATATTTTGTGAAGTAAAATGTATTTTCAAAGTATTTAGTAAAAGCTGCATCTCATTTTTCGTAATTTTGTTTCTTTTGATACTTCTTGGGTAAACTTTTGCTCAGTTCATTACGTACTTTTATATTTTGTACTTGTTCATGTACTTTATTGTCTTAGAGGCTATATACAGAGCCGTCTTAGATCAATTTGGGGCCCTGGGCACTTTAAAAAAAATGTGGCCCCTCCGACAGAGGGTTATTAACAACAATTAATAGAATAGAACAGGAGCAATTAAGCTAAATTCTAGATGTATTTATCTGTTATTTTTATTTATCAAAGTCACCTTAAATCAATAGGTAAGTATAATCCGGAAAACTAACTCTTCAACCATAATACACAGGCTAGTTATTAAAAAGTCTATGCTGATTGATAGGGCACTTTTCTAGATTTTAGACAAGCAAAATCATTGATCACATCTTCAAATTGTTTATCTCTTTGAGCACATCACTTTCTATGTACATCTGGTCAACCAAACTGGTCAATCTTTCTTCAAGCGTTGTACTTCACAATTCACTTTTTATTCTTTTCTATTTTAAGAAGATGCTTTTCCCACTGCAGTTAGTTACCATCATGCTTAAAAAGATTCTCAATGCAATTTATACATTTGGAAACGTGTTTTCAACTTTGTCTTCTTTCAAAAGTTGATATATTCCTGAAATGCTATTAGTTTCTTCATTTTCACTATTCTAAACAATTTTCAAGTATTCTATTTATTGAGATAGGTCCCTTTAGTCACACTCCAGATTTATCTCTTTGGCGCACGATTCGAAGTCATCAAATTTGCCCCTGACGTTAATAATAAAATCATCAAATAAAGTTTAAGATTTAGTTGCAGTCCATTGTTATAGTTTTTTTCTGAAGATAAGTGTTTTGTCTATTCTTTTCAATATGGTGTTCTAAATTTCTGTCAGAAGACTAACTTTCTAAACAAACTAAGAACTTCGTGCCTAGTTTGTTTGCTACGACAATGTTTTTTAACATTGTCGTAGCTTTAACCTCTGCATTGTCGTAGCTTTGCCTTCTCTCTAAAAATTTCAGGATGGTTTCCGCTAGTTATTCTGATTTATGCTCTTTAATAAGTATAAATTCCAAAAACCTTTCAATTGAAACACGATATTTTACGTATCGAATTATAAAAGCTAACTGGTCAGTATGAGGCAGATTGAGCGTCCTATCAACACTTATTGAAAAATATTTAGCTAATTCAACTTCATTTATAATTTTTTTAGGACCCCTTTAGGACCTATTTATCAACATTCGTTGATAAATAAGAAATGTGTTCCTTTCCAGATTTCTCAAATTTTAATAAGTGATATGCAAGTGATATCATTAAGGAACTCCACACATCTTAAATAATTCCCATTGTTGGGGGATCCAAGGATTTCATTGTCACCTCGAAACGGAAGCCCTCTTGATACCAAAAATTTTACAGCTGCGACAACCCGTTTAGTACACTTTTCCAGTAATCTGCTTCTTTTTTATATTGATATAATAAGACTGTGTCTACTCTACCAACTGCTTTACATCGTGCCAGATAAGTCATCATAGATTATCTTTATGCAGGGCTATTTTCATGATGTAACATTATGTGATTAATGTGTTTCCAATCATTAAATTCACCCAGAGAGCATAGGCTTACATCGGAAGGGTTAAATAACCAGCAAGAAAAACAAGATGCAGATTTTTTCGAAGACAAATACACCAACCATTTTCTTTCAACACTTTCTTTATTCTTTAATTTACGATTAAATAATGTTTTATTGAAATACCTAATTCCTGATTTGCCATCTTCTTTGTCTTTGTAGGCTATGGGCGCTTTGGGAAAGTCACAATCTTTATTTTGAAAATATGTGGGCCTATTGCGAAACCAAATTTTATGATTTTTTCAGTGATATTTTCGTTAAAATAATCAGCAGGGTCATGTAAAATATTTTCTGGGTCGGGTGATTGCTGTTGCTCAATTTAAATTGTTGTTGGTGAAGTTGTTGAATTTTTTTTTCCATAGGGACAGACACCCTAAAAAAACACCTTGTAAAATATGGTTCAATCTCTTTTCCTGAAGTGATAGAACTTAGCGAAGAATAAGTAGATTGTGAAGTTCTCTGAGTTTCCGCAATCTGTTGTTAATATGATTTATTATGTGGATGGTTACTACTCACAGAAGCTCCTGGTGTAAAATATGATGTTAATTTTGGTAATTTATCAATTAATTGATTTCTGATGTGTTTTTTTCCTTTTTTTTCTGAGTCACTAGGATATGACCGTTTTGACATTTTGTATCTATAGATAAAGTATTCAATACTTCTTTGTAAATTGCACTGCAAATAATCGCGAACACAAAATGAAGCACACCGTTTACAAGTTCAATTTTGAGTGAAAAGATTTGATTTTTAGTCCCGACCGTGCTGTTCGAACCGGAGCAGCAGAAATTAAAATGCTTTCCTCACACATTGAAGGGGTACACAGATCGATTTATTTATGGCTATTCCAGTAATGCACAAACTCACACAGTCCAAAATTTGCATTTGTGTTAAAGCTGAACAAAGCTTCATACAACAACAACTGTTACTGATAAGATACTCGTTACAGGTGAGGTCATTCACAAATAATTTCGGAAAGTTACCTACTAGTAAGCAGATAGAGTTGCCAGTGTTAGGCCCCTGGTCCATGAGATTACTATAAAAGTAGATATATAATTATTAAGTCTAGTTAGGTCATTATATTTTAATTTTCGTAAAATAAATATATTTATCGGTTGGTGATCTGGAAATAAGGGGCCCCATAGCTCGCGGGGCCCTGGGCACTTGCCCAGTGTGCCCATGCGCAAAGACGGCCCTGGCTATATAAAGAGTTTTAAAATATTCGAGTCAGCGCAATTAAACAATTTCGTTAATTTTAACTCTCAAAGAAATCTCTATCAATTTCAATACGCGGAAAAAACTGTACTGTGTATGGAGAATGAATTTAAGAGAAATACCTTAGAAGCGTTTGCGTCCTTGAATCGAATTTATGGAAGTAGATGAACTAATCAAGTTCTTTGAGGCATTCATACAATTTAAATGATAGCCTGGCTACTAAATTTTCGACCCTGATTTTCAGGAAAACTTTCATAATTATTTCCGAAGAGAGTAACCATAAACAGGATTTGTGTTTTAACCTCATAATTTTAACCAATTTTTCGTTAGTCTACTCTACATTGATTGTTAGAAAAAAATCGTTTATTTGAATACCGTAAGCATTAATGTTGCTGTAGTCGCTAGATTCGAACACTTCAAATTGATACCTATCTAATACAAAAAACTTTTTTTGTGTCTCAATGGCTTCAATCGCCATTTAATTTTTTTCTGCAGAATCATACATAAGCTCTTGCTGTAAATTCTAAACACAGAATATATAGCTTTGATACGTTTATAAATTGTTTGAGATTAAAAAGATCCTGGAATGAAACGTAGCTGATAAAATTCGTGTAAAGAAACATAGTTTCTAATAAAATCGATATTTTAGAAACGGCTCATTCAATACATTCGCTGAGATCACTTAGTAGGACAGAAAAATTATTTTCAAATAATGGTTACTTTTGAATACAAAACTGTTTTAATATAGCATCTCCAATATGGTGCAGTTAATTCGGTAAACAGCTAGTATGCGCTTAGATTAATAACTATTCAGGCTTCGATATAAAACTTGCGTACGAAGTGAATTATGATGAAAATTTCAATTAAGACCTGTACATCGTTAACATGAGTGATGAGTTTGTCAAAATTAAAAAGAGAGTGAAAGTGGCTATGGAGCGAGAATTAGTTAAATGTATAAAATTTTGAACCAGCATTTTTGCGAAAACAAATACTTTCACAACAAATTTTCGACTGGCAATATCTGAATAAAGTAGAGGATGATTGTTTAAACCAAACTACATTATATATGGTGGAACCCAATCATACACAATTAATCCAGGAGCAAGCGAAAATATACTGTCCTACATTAGCAAAAACTCGTAGTTCATTACTTACTTCGAGAAGAAGTCATCCAACTGTTGAATATAATATGTTAGGACGCACTTTGAATTTATTGATGCAAAGCACATCAGTTAGGACACCGGATTTCAAAAGCTCAAAGACCAAAAAGTTGATGCTCATGAACCATCACGAATACCATTGAAAATATTTTTTTTATATTTCGTATTTATTTGCTATTATTGCTATTGTGTTAAACGAAAATTTCAATTGTATTAATATCCATGTGTATACATGTTCAATATTTTTCTGAAAAATTTGAATTAATGCAAGTTCCAAAAG
Source organism: Nemotelus pantherinus (assembly GCA_963978885.1). Classification (NCBI taxonomy): domain Eukaryota; kingdom Metazoa; phylum Arthropoda; class Insecta; order Diptera; family Stratiomyidae; genus Nemotelus; species Nemotelus pantherinus. Next base: position 52,034,678 of record OZ022263.1, on the reverse strand, counting down.
CGGGTGAATTGTAGTAAGTTTCTTAAGTTCAAACCTGTGCTGTTTCGTTACATGCCTGATTATAAAATATACAGTTTTTGAGTTTAGACCGAATAAAAGATCCATATTTTGTTTGCTGAATTGATTTAAACTTATGTTCAAAATGATTAGTAACTATTTACATACTATATGCAAATTAACCTGATTTTATTCCCCTTCATTATCAATTTAGTTACACAAAAATAATTGCAAACTAAGTCGTTGATATTTAAAGTGATTTGCAAGCACATTGGAGTTCCAAGACCTAATGATATGCAGCTTGAATTTGTCCTTTTTCCGTATCCCAACTCATTTCCTTTATCAGATGACGATGAAATTGCTTTGACCGCATTCGACAAAGGCAAACTGGAACTAACGAAAAAGTATTCAAATATGATGGAGTATCATTCTTGGACAGTTATATCCTAGTATAAATTTACCCTTGATTTCATAGTTCAGTTTTGATCAAAGGTGTCCTATTTGCTGTGTATGTAGTGTACTTACTCATATACGTTTTGCTAGACGGAAAGTTAAAACCTAAGTACACACGAACTGGCAAATGAGGACCCATTTAACATTAGACACTCTATCTCTTAGTTTTCATAAGAATCTTCTGAGCGAAAGCACACAACACAAGTGCTCTACTAACATGGACTTTATTTATTTTTCCGATTTTCGTTTCGGGCTTGTCGGCAACGATATCAACATTATTCTACCCATACATCCGCTGCACCGTCAACATAATCGCAACAATGACGACAACACGAATATTCTCCAGGAGTCTCTAATGATGAACAGTATGCAGTCACTTCGAAGCGGAACACCCGGGCAAAAAGGCGACCCGGGATCGAAGGGAGAGTCCGGGCGGACAGGCGAACGAGGGCAGCCCGGCGCAAAAGGCGATCGAGGTGATCCGGGAATGACAGGTGGAAAAGGTGAAAGGGTAAGTTTTCAAGTCATTTATTTTGCTTTTAGTGATGTTTGCCTCGTGTATCGCATTTCGTATTATGGCGTTAGTGGCAGAAGGTTTGGAAAGGTATGAAAAAGGACGAATGTTAGACTGGTAATGCACTGGTGCTCATATGCGTGGAAAGTTTTGTCTAATGACACTCTGTTAGCACTATCACAGGTCATTCGTCAAAGCTAACCGTTAGAGTCATTAGTTTAGGTCGAATTATTTATGCACGTTCTCCAATTTTGAATGATAAATTTCGAAACGTTTCAAAAAGCAATTTCAAAATGGTTGGCTGTTTTGTATTTAGCCACATATTGAAATGAACTATTCGGGAAATAGTCCGTCGGTAAATTTAAGAGATGCTAAATAAATTAAATCAGAAAGACAATATCAGCAGCCAACGTACTGCATGTATTTTTTAAACGCTTTCAGGATTGATATACTTTTTCATGTGAAGTAATTGATAGCAAGATCTTTAATAAAGTTTTCAGCAAACTATTTTGTTACAGTTATTCTCATTCGAAATGGCGAAATACAGTGCAACAGGGGGCAAATACCTGATTAACATTTATCATTTTTTGATGTTAATATGCTTTCTTTTTTCTGATATCTAGGGCCACCCTGGTTCGCATGGTCCTGGTGGAATGAAAGGAGAACCAGGTCAACCGGGACTGCCCGGTCTGGCTGGACCACCAGGTGCAACAGGCAACAAAGGTGATAGAGGCCCGATAGGAGAAATAGGTCCTGCAGGTCCTCCTGGGCCACCTGGCACTGTTCTGTACTCAGATGTTAAAAACACCACAGAGTGCACATGCCAAGCAGGGCCTCCGGGACCTCCAGGTCCAAGAGGTCCATCTGGTTTTGATGGAGATCCAGGTCCTCCAGGAGAAACTGGACCGATCGGGCTTACAGGGCTGCCGGGACAAGTAGGAGAAAAAGGTGAAAGAGGCGAGAAAGGACTTCGTGGTCCATCTGGGCTGAAAGGAGATCGTGGTCCCGAAGGACCTCCAGGACGAGCAGTATTATCAGCCGATGGACTAGTTAACGGAACGAAGGTAAGACATAGTTAGACAAAAATGCAATGTTAAAATTAGTGAGCAGTTGAACTACGATATAGTTTTTCCAAAAACTGATCAGACTTTCTCTTTTCAAACATTATGACTTTTTTCTTAATACCTTCATTCAATTGTATCATGAATTACTTCAATTTCATAATTCACAGGGCGAGAAAGGAGAAAGAGGATTAAAAGGCAAACGAGGCAAACCTGGTCCACCAGGACCTATGGGACCAGCGGGACCACCCGGGCCAAAAGGACACAGTGGTGATACTGGACTCCCAGGTGCATGGGCAGGATCGGTAAGAAATTTTATTTATTCTTATATCCAATTTCACTCCAGAGTCCTGAAAATTTAATATAAATGTCAATTGTCAGCAATTGCGTGTTTTTAAATAGCTGTTAACTTCAACATATATAAAATATATGCTGCGAAATAAATCTACTTCGACTAGTTTTTAAAGGCTGCTCTTAAACTTCTGGTAAAACCTGTTTTTTATTTGGTCTAAGTGAATATTTGTTTCATCCATGTAGACTAAAAATGAGATAGGATTTTAATAAAAATGTTTTTTTATTGTTTTTAAACTGTGCATTCTTAACCCAACTTCACAAGGTACTCTTATCAGAAGTTTTAATATCATACAGCTGCAATTGCATTCCCAATTTTAAATCACAGCTCTTTTTGGCTTCGTTTGTGCTTATCTGATGAATACTCAATAACCAATATCGAATTTCCAGAAGTTTTTAATTGAAAGGGTAATAGAAATTCCGTATATATTCTTGGCATTATTTGTTGAAAACTACATCAGTGGATAGACGAAACAAATTTAATCTTTAAAATACTTTGAATTCAAATTCAAGGGGACAAACTAAATGTTAATCTTTACTATTTTAATGCCAGAAACCTTGATCCATTCGTTTTTTAACAAAACCTTAAAAATCATTTCTTCATTATTTTTGGTCAATACCCGGATTCTATACTTTATTTGAAATTGGCGGCTTTCAGTCAATAAATCCCATTTCTCTTACAAAATTCATTTATATCCGACCATTTTCCATTTTATGAAAAATTTTCTTCCACTTTTCCATCGATTTCACATCTTTACCAATGTCGATACAAACCTGTTTAGATGTATACCTCCTCCTCCAACCTCTTCTCAATATAAATAAGTAGATACATACAAGCCTTGCTCATTTATATCTATTGCAATTTGAACTGATGTTAAAGATTCGATATGGTATTTTCCAGGGGCGACCTGGTCTGCCCGGTCCAAAAGGCGACCCAGGACAGAAAGGACAACGAGGTGATGCGATGGTAAAGGACGGGGTAAGTATCCTCAGTGATGTGGTTGCATTTATTCATTACATATATGTTTCCGGCGAAAATGTATTTTGCAAGTGAATCCTTTAGAGTATCGTTTAAAAGATATCTAGGCGATGCAAAGAAAAAGCTGTGCAAAAAATAAATCGATAGGAGGATTATCGGCGTGGTTTTTACTTTTTAGAAGATTAAGATAAATTAGAGAAAATTCGACACAAACAGTTTTTTTTCCCAAGGAGATATGTTTATTGAAGACAATGGAGGCTGAGTTTGGGTAGAGATAAATGGACGTGGCTGAAAAAGACCAGATCGTAGGCAAAACTGCTTAAAAGCACAATTTTTACTGATTTTCGAAGAAAATTAGTATTAAACTTTTTTTGCCGAAAATTCATATTTCTTTATATATATATATATATATATATATATATATATATATATATATATATATATATATATATATATATATATATATATATATATATCAGCAAAATGATTAAGGGAGGTAATCTCTGGAGTGGCCGATCCGATTGAGCTAAAATTTTCGGAGGACATAGATACGTAATGGGTAGGTCCATGGCTTGCTAGAATTCAGATATGTTTAAATTTTTGGCGGCAGCGGGCATTTTAGTGAAAATTTCAGGTACTCCTATATTTCCAAGCAGTGTAAATTTTTGTTAAAAAATTGAATTGGGAATGAAAACTTATTATGTTCTAAGCTTGCCTATGATAAAGAATTGGAAATTTTGAGCCGTGTGTGGGTGCTGAATGCCTAAAAGTTGGCAAGAATTTTTTTCAAGTTTTAATTTGTCATAACTGCTGACAGAAACATTGGATAATCGTGAAAATTGCAGAGCATATTGATGTTGACAACAATTTAACACACATTCAAGACAGTGCTGGTAACACTGTAGCTACGGCAGGCTCCTGAAAAATAATCCTTCAAATCATCAACCATGGTGAAATTTTTCGCTTTCTGACAAAATTATAAATTATTTAATTTTAACTTTTGTCCATCATGTTTCCGATTTGCACAAGAACGGCAACACATCACCAAATTACCTATATTTTCAACACTCGAAAGTTCTGTTCACGAGAACTGACGACCGGATAATCCGATCATAATGAAATTTACTGAACATGTTGGTATTAACTAGGACCAGGTCTGACAGAAGTAATTTTGAAATGCGGGCAACCATGTGGCAGTGGTCAAAATATCACTAAGAAAAAAACTGCTTTTTGGTCTATAACTTCCGATTCAGCTATCATATTTTAACGAAATTCACACAATATTGGCACCTTATTTTAGACAACATTTGGTGAATGAAAAAATGGAATAGAGTTGCCAGCTATGGTGATTTTTGTCTCCTAAATCTTGCGAATTTGCTCGGCAAAATAAATCTTTTTTCGCCATAACTTCCGGTTAAAAATGTCGTAGCGATTTCGTAAAAAAAAACCATGAAAGGTTGCCAGTTATGATCATTTTTGTAATTTTTGTAATTTCTTTACGAAGCGATTATGTCATTAGATTTGCAAATGCGAAATCAACAACAAATATTCACGTTTCGAGAATTTGAAAAGTTTTGCGGGTAGTTACCCTAAAATTCTTTTCACCCCTATAGCTTCCAGCGCAGTCATTCATTCACTGGGTGGCTTTAACTAGAATGGTACGGCAAATTTTTGGATGATTTTAGGTACATGTTTTTACTAAAAGAAGGTAACAATAGTATTATGTACATTTTTTATTTTATTATCAACCATAAAAAGATTATATAGCTTCTAGTCTCATGGCAGTCAGAGTGGCCAACTGGCTGATGTGCGACGAAATATATACCGCATGTGAGTAAAAACTACTCATCTGTACCATTCTAGGGTTAACTTAGCGTGAAGCAGATTAGGTATATTTTTGGCTATGCTGCTAACAGGGTTTCAAACATCAGACATTTTCGTAAATATTGCACCCACAGATGCTTCAAATTGCATTGCATTTGCAATAAAGATAAGGAACCAATTTTTTAATTTTCCAAGTTTTGAAAATTTTTCGGATGGCAGCCTCAAGCAACGTTTAACCGCTGGAACTTTCGATGAAATCCTGCGATGAGAACGAAATTCAAAGCATAAGTTGATTTAAGTATGAGCTTGTTATGGTAAACTTATTGCAGTTTCGTTGGAAAAGTGTTGCCAGCACTAAATATTTTCATCATCTATGTCATAATTGGGTTTTGTTGCTTTGGAAAGGGGATGTTTGATATGATACTACAAAAAAGTATATAACGTCTTTCCACATTTTTTTGTCACTCAAAGACAATTTCTTCGAAAATCAGTCTTCTGGCGATTCTGATGCGCTAGACTTTTTTCAAGAGTAATGCTGAAGTCAGCTGATATATTAAACTTGGCGAAAACACTTAAATCTTTAATCTTTTAGAATTGTTTAATATTGGTTTTCTCTGGATTTTGTTTGAATTATTGTTCATGTTAACTCTGATTATTTTTGGACAGGCAAAACTTTTAACTAGATCACTATACAAAGCCAAAGTGTAATTTATCTGTTTTTAAGCTGTTTCAAAAAATACTTCTGTTTCAGTTTGTTGAAACATTAAAATGTCTTTTATTTGTCTTGAAATCGATTTGTAACTGCAAAACTATCACAGCATAAAAATCACCAAACCAAATAAACGTGTCAAGTGACTGACGCTAATCAAAAGTATTTAACTGTTCGCCAAGAGCGGCTGAAATGTAAAAGTGGGAAAATGTGCTGTTTTTTTATATTATCTGAATAATTTCAAAATGAATTTATGATGTAGAAAATAATTTAATAATATTTTCTGGTCTAGGTTCCTTGCTTGATTTTTCGTTCGATCTATACCAGTGTGATGGGTGTTGTGTATTAAATGGCTTTTAATAGATTAAATACAAATTTTTCATGATTTCGCTTAAATTTCCAAAAAAAAATCATAAAAAACATGAGTTTTTCCTAAGCCGCATATATTCAAGATTTGATGATAAGTTGATGATATTTCATTTCAAATTGAGTAGTTATGCTCCTAAATACATTCAAAAATATATTTGTAGACCAATAATATGCCACGAAATCTCTGGAATTCAATCTTTTCCCAAGAAGATGGATTATAAATTAGAATTTATTACGAAGAAACAATTTGTACTTAATCAATCTTATATACTGCTATTAACTAGCATATATCTATCTGCTACAGTTGTAAATCCTACATCTTCATTTCTTGCTAACTTAAGCTGCAATTTAACATTCTCGGGATCATCAAATGGGCGGCAACAACAATAACTGCACATACAATGTGAAAACTTTCTGAACAATTCACTCTTCATCACCTATCTCTCTGCTTATTTCGGGCTGTTTTTTTCTCATCATCCTCCAAACTCTACCGATGCTTACATAGCTGCTTTTGCTTTATAATACACTCACTCCTTACTTGTTCCTGTACTTGACGACTCCAGGGAATCCTGGATGAAGCACCAGCATTTTCGTGGAGCAAATGACGACTGTCAAAGATTTATTAGTACTCATAAGTGACTGATACGGATACAGAAGATTATGATAGAGCGACGATATCATTTCCTTTTTATGTGGATGACAGCAGTAATGCAAAGGATACGACTGATGATTATCCGTTCGTTGCACATGAAGGAAGCTCTTTAAAGATCTTTTATGTTTATTGTGCAACATTGGCCAGCAGATAGATGTCGAACAGTGGTCATGATCGTGAAACAAAGAGCTTGTCATTAATGGAAATGAAAGGGCCAAATGAGGATTTCGAACAAATAAGTAACGTAATTTTGTTTATTGGCGCGCATGTATCGTCCTCTTTTTTTATAAGAAAAAAAATAGAAAAAAATGCTGAAAGTAGTTAAACGCAGTTATGAATTCTTGAAAAAAAAGTTTAAGACTGTTACCAAAAATGCTTACATGTAAGATTTGCGTGGAAAAAGTGGAGAATTTAATAGCACTATATATTTGGAAAAATGAATTGAAAGATATTAGCTAATTTACACATAAGTGCCGATTTCTGAAAAGTACAAAGTACCTTTGATTATCTAGTTGCATTGAAGTCGTCGGGTTTGAATGAAAAATAAATTAGTTAATCTTTCAAATAGTCACCATTGAAATTTTAGACTTTTTGCACAAGTCATGGTAAATCATATGTTTCTCTCCGATAGAAGCCTCAATTTTGCCCATCGTGTAGTGGAGCTAGTAACTCCTTGCGGTTGGATAATTGAGGTTTATCCATCGCCCTCAAAAGATGGAAAGATGATGACGAAATGTCGTGTAAAATATGTTGAACGAGGCAATGCTTCGTAACCAATTTCATTTAGGGTGTCGCTACTGAGGCAGTATATGTGGTCGTACGTTATTATAGTGGAATAGTATTCCTGCCTGTTCACAAGCGTTGCTTGCTTACGTCATAATTATTGATGAATTTCTCGTAAGTACGCTACAATTGTAGTAGTTTGTCCAGAATCCAACAGTTGACACCACACGATGACTCTACAAAGCCACCATATATATAATGTGGAAAATAGATATTGGCCGAGCCCAGGCGAGCCGAGTGTGTGGGCGGTCCAGACGAGCGACTTTGACAGGTGTCACAGGCGCTCGTGCCACATCCGATCGGAATGGATGTTGAGCACGAGCCAAGGCGATTCGTGACGAGCTGTCAAATGCCGTCCACATGTTGGCGGCCTCGTCTGACTTCGGCTCGCCTGGCCTCGGCCAATATCTATTTGCTACATAACAATCTTTTCCGGTGGTGAATGCTTGGCTTTGGGGTATTCCGGGAAAATTATCTAGCTGTAACCATTGATGCGCACTTTGGCTAATGTCGTAGTTAGTTCATTTTTCATCACATTTAACCATTCGATTCAAGAACGTCTCTCAATCTTTGCGCAACATCAGTAAGATCGGCATTTTTTTGCTTTCCGAAATCTCATGAAGAACCCATTAACCGTCGTTCCCCTGGCGTCAAAAATAGTACCAACCTTATTCCTCTATTGCGGCAAGAAGCTCCGTGTCATTTATCTAAGACACCGCACCAGGATGGTCTTCATCTTCATAGCTGTCGCCCTCGCTCTGCAGTGTCAGTGCAGTTTTCATGGCCGCATACACTATGCAAATTATACGATGAGCTATAAAATGTAAACTTCCTGAGCTTTGAAATAAAGCTTGAAAAAATTAACATAGCCCATCCGCAATTACGATCGCATATGCTGTGTGCATAGCAGACTGAGCTATAAAATATACCTGCTTAGTGATGATTGTCATACATTTTGAACTTTTCTACTATACGCATAGACTCAACTTCAATGCATTTGCTTAAACTCCTACACATCAAATCGCGATTTCTATGAATGTTTAACTTTAATATAAATTATACTGGGCTGCGTTATCGCATGATTCTGATTAACTCTGTGGCCTAATGGCCATTGGCCTTTCGGCTTTTGGTTCCCTGGTTCGAATCCTTAATCAGCCCTTCGTGAAACGCTGCTTTTATAAATGGTATTGAAGATTGTAATACATTTTTAATATTGCAAGCTATAATTCATAGCACCTACTTTAATGAATATAAAGCATACCCCTATACTGCCCTGCTAAGCATAAACATTCTATCTACATTATTCTCATTTTTGAGCTACAAAATTTGAAAAACCTATCTTTTGTGGGAGTGAGTTGAAATCCATGTTGAAAAATGCATGCTCCAGGTGTCTCCAGTACAAATCAAAACACAAATCATTGAATATCTCGAAAGTACTAAAATGTACATAGAATGTTTATGCTTAGCAAGGCAGTATAGTTTATCGCTATGGATTATAGTGCCAGACGCGATAATTTATGGCGATGCTGAAATAAACTATGCATGTAGCGTTAAATGATTATAAATTATACTTTTTCTTTTCTCAGTACAACCATTACTATTTGGATCGAAATAGTATTTTGAATGTATTTTTTTTTAGAACCGCTAATCGGCTTACTTTAATTCTGAGTTACTGGGCTTTTCTCCATTAAACGTTGCCGCTGATCAATCAATACTGAAGTTCAACGTATGTCAAAAAAAAAATTCTAGCGCATCAGAACCGCTAGAACACTAATTTTCGAAGAAGCTAACTTGGAGAGACTTAAAAATGTGTGAAAACGTAATACACTTCTAATCAACCATTTCTTACTCAAAGGAGCAAATATCACTTTCTGACAGCATTTCCTATAACACAAATGATGAAAATGTTCAGTGCTGGCAGCATTTGTCCAACACAGCAGCATTAAGTCTACAACAACATGCTCATGCTTAATCAACCTATCCTTTGAATTTCGTTTTCATCCAAGGATATCATCGAAAGTTTCAGCGATTTAAGTATATCTGGGGCTGCCATCCGAAAAATTTCCAAAACTCGGAAAATTTAAATATCGGTTGCTTATTTCATTGTAAATGCTTTACTTATGAATACAAAATGGAAGCATCTGCTGATGTAATATTTACTAAATTGTCTAGTGCTGTTAAATCCACCCTGTGAATTTCGTTTCGATTGAATGGCTGCGCTGGACGCTATGAGAGTGAAGAGAATTTTATGGTAACCATCCTCAAAACTATTCAAATTTTCGAAATATAAATATTTGTTGTCATTGCAGAATCATTCCCATTTGGAAATTTTATGACAACATCGCTCGATAAAGAAATGTCAATAAATTACGAAATTCATCATAGCTGGCAACCCTTTCATTATTTTTCAACGACATTCCTCCAGAATTAGAAAAGCAGCAAGTTCCACTTATCACATGAATTTCGTTTTGATTTCGTTACTGCACCGGAAGTTATAGGGAAAAAACCTTTATTTTCCTTTGCAAATTTATAATATTTAGGAGACAAAAATTGCCATAGCTGTCAACCCTATGCTATTTATTCAACCAAATTTCTATGAAATCTATCTTAGAGTAAAGTTCACATACTGCGTGAATTTTTTAAAATCTGGTGGCTAAATCGGAAGCTATAGGCCAAAAACCAGTTTTTTTCTTGGTGATTTTTCAAAATAGCACCACTACCACAGTATTGCCCGTATTTCAAAATCACTTCTATCAGACAGACCTGGTCCTTGCTAGTTCCAATATGTCCTGTAAATTTCATAGTGATCGCATTATCCGATCGTCTGTTCTCGTGATCAGAAGTTTTGAGTGCTGAAAATAGAGGTAATTTGATCATAGGCTGCCGTTCTATTTTACCGCGGAATTTCGAAAAATTTTATTTGGTTTGAATTTGGATTCATTTTCAAAAATAAAAAGGGTCGATGATGTGAAGGATTTTTTTCAATAGCCTGCTGTAGCTACAGAGTTGCCTGCACAGTCTTGAAAGTCCATGTGTGTTAAATTTTAGTCTACATCAACACGCTCTGCAAATTTCACGATGATCCATTGAAGTTATGACAAATCGAAATTTGAAAAAAAAGCCTTGCCTACTCAGTGCCTACACAAGGCTCAAGATTTCCAATTCTTTACCATAGACAAGCTTAGAACATAATAAGTTTTTATTCTCAATACTTTTGTTGAACAAAAATTTACACTGCTTGGAAATATAGGAGTACCTGAAAATTCATCAAAACGCCCACCGCTGCCAAAAAGATAAAGATATCTACCCACTGCATACATCTATATACTCCAAAAATTTCAGCTCAATCGGATCGGCCACTCCAGAGATTATCTCCCTTAATTATATTGCTGATATATATATATATATATATATATATATATATATATATATATATATATAAATTCATCACAACAGAATATAAATTCTATTTATGGCAATGAAATAAGAAATGGATAAAAAAAAAATAAAGATTAAAAAAGAATAAAGATAAAAATATAAAGATTAAAAAAAATAAAGATTAATGTATACAAAAAGAAAAATATGATTCAATAAACTAATGACCCAACGCTCAGGTCTAGAATAAATACTTTTAAACATCTTTTAAAGGTAAAGAACGATTGTGGCAGAGTTCCGAGCCCCAATTCATTATGAAGTCTAGAGATTCTGACGAAAGGAGAAAAGAAGTATAAATTTGTTCGCGCGAACGGAACAGTGAAGGCTTCCCGAGACTTGTAGCCCCGCAACGAGCTGCGAGGTCGGAATACATCGGTTAAGCCTGATATTATACCTCGCTGCGATTTGAACAGGAAGCACTCGTCAAGTAACAGCCGGCGTGGCTCCAAGGTCGTCATATATATATATATACATATATATATATATATATATATATATATATATATATATATTTATATATATATATATATATATATATATATATATATATATATATATATATATATATATATATATATATATATATATATATATATATATATATATATATGATGAATTTTCGGCGAAGTGAGCTTAATATTAATTTTCTTCGAAAATTAGTAAAATTGTATTTCAACTGCTATACTTTTGTTATTAAAACTAGCTTCTAGACTTGATGCTGATGAATTCGCATCATATGCAGATCCTTCAATAATTGAATTTAGACACATAGGTCCTTAAGTAAGTCAACTTAGGATTGTGTCGACTGGAATTAGAAGCTTATTTCAAAATAAATTACAAGTGAATTTTATTGTTGCCAAATAAGTTTTTTTAAATACCAATTAAATCAGCTTGAAAAAATATTAGCATATGAGAATCTAATTATATCATTTTACATTTCAAAAATATTTTAGTTCTTTGCTACAAATAGATTTTATCACTAGATAAATTCTATCTGACTGGGACTATTGTAAGTAGAGAACCCTTTATATTAACGTTCAAGAAGCGACCACAGTTTACTATAATGATATAGCCGGTGGTTACTAGCATGCGCTTTTGCGGATGTGCTAATGAGGTCACTGACATCCATAGAAGCTAAATCCCTACGTTTTTCCGTGGCGTAACTGATTTTCTTAAGTACAGAGTCTTCCCATTAGTAATCACTGTTAATAATAAACTGATTTAAAATTGCCGATTATTCACAAAGCTTGTTTTTTGTGTTTTTTTATGGTTTCCTTACAGCTAATTTGTAACATGTGTTTTTATCTGCTCAGAAATATACTCTGATTAATGACACCAAAAAACTTTTAACATCTATGACATGCCCACACAGAATATCCCCAATCACATAGTTTTTCTCCAGTGATGAAATCTATGTTCACATTAGGCTTAAACTTTGCTTACATGTGAAATGAAATAATTTGATTCACTTGCCTGACATTTCTTCAAGCTCATTTGAATAACATTCAAATATTTTGGGAAATCATAATTCTGTGTTTGAAATTTTAATAATTTAACCCAAATACCAGAAGTTTTATTTGAAATCATCAACGCAAAATATCGGGTATGACAATGTAAAATCGTCTTGAACAGCCTGGAAACGATGATGACCTACAATCCAAAACAACCTTTACAGCAGAAACGGAAAAAATAAATGACAATAACCCAAAAATTTTACCTTCGTTGGGTGTGCGAAATGGTTGTCATCTATCTATAGAACTTTCAGCTGAAGAGCATCTTGATTTTAACATCAATTTTTTTTGCCATAAATCATCAACAAAGGTAGTCGATGTCCAGAAACAGTGGGTCAAAAGCCATTGGTCGTCACGAGAAACATAGAACCGGTTCATCCGAGCTTATTAGATGGTAGACACATTGAGAATTATGTAAATTAGATTGAACGCGCGAGACTTTTTTAGAACTCATCAGAAGCGTGTAGACAGGTAGCTTATGCGAATCACTGCATGTGTGGCACCATTCGAAAATAAAATGCAGACACAGAACATCTAGTATTAGTAGAATACCTTCTATATACGCTCGTAGAAATGAAAACTGATTTGTTCTTGCCGTATTTGGCCCAAGTTGCAACTAAAAATCAGGCCTACGATAACATCACCTGTCCTAAATAAATACATGTGTTTTAATGTTTTTTTCCAAAGAAATTTGAGCTAAAAATGCTTGAAAGTGCATAATGTGTTGGCATAATGTGGCTTTATTTGAGGGCAATGCGAGCCAGCCTTAAGGCGGACATACGCAAGCTAACGCAAAAAGCCAAATCAATGCAAGCAAAGAGTCAAGGTGAACGCCCACAAGTAGACTGTGCACATTTTGGCGCTTAGATGAATTTGCCTTAATTCGTCCACCATAGGTGTGCCTAAGATTCATGCTATGTCTATGTTTCGAGAACAGTGATTCATGTCCCGTCCATAGGCGCGCCGTAGGGGGGGCCAGGGGGGGCCGGGACCCCCCCAGACCCTAGGTTGGCCCCTCCCAGAAAAATAAATATTTCCAACAGCAGACACTTAAGTTTGCACCTCTTAGGTTTTTGTGGTTACAGCAAGAGCTGTGTAGTGCAGCAGTGTAAGCCTATACCAACTTAGACTACTTATAACATAGAGACTGTGTTACTTGCGGTATTAATTACGATGTTATGGGACTTATTTCGAGAAATGGACGGCAATATTTAATTTCGACAAGTTAAACGTTAACAAAAAGACGAAAAACACCTCGCCAATCATCCTTTTTTTATTCAGATTATCTGTTCATTCCTACTAGGCAATATACAGGTATTTAGGTAAGAACACTTTTATAAACTAGCGTTTTATGCAATTATGTTTTTTCACATAACATAGTCTAAGTATTAAAATGGTAGGCGATAAGGTAATTAACGTAGATTACAAGTCATTTGGAGAATAAAAATGGCATCCCTGCCACTTTTATGCTATCTGTGACCTATTTGGTTTACACTCAGGTTAAATGAGTGTGAATTTTATTATAATTTGATAACTGCATCGGAAGTTAAAAGGCATAGCACTTCAATTTCACCGAACGTTTTCTCATAGTGACACAGCAACCACATGGTTCTTATCATATTCATTAAACTTTTGTCAGACCTGTATCTACTCAAGACCACTATATCCTATGAATTTTATCTGGTCGCGAGATACCGTAAACGCAAGTTCCAGGTGCTAAAAATATAAATAATTCGGTGCATTTTTGTGCGATTGGGAATTTTACAAGTTTAGATTTGACTGTATAAATATAGTATCAAATTCATCAATCATTTGCATTTTATTCTAACAGCCGTATGAAAGATTTGTGTTTACGTACTTATGGTAGCTGCAAGGTTGCCCAGACATTATTTAAAAACGACAGAAATTTATTTTTATGCCCATTGATGAGTCTTGTCAATTTTGTGATGATCTGATGACTCGGTGTGAGGTTATCACAATGTGAAATTTTCCATAGAGTTTCCATTGTCGCCAAAAATACACCAAAATTTCAGCTCGACCAAACTTCGCGATCCGGATAGTAAAGTTCATGCACAATGAGAAAACTCTAATACTACTTGGAAGACAGTAAATGATATGGTGCTTGAACAGTCTTGGAATATGGAGAAGGTTATCGACCTTACGACGTGTCTCAGTCGCCAAAGACGTGCTTTCAGAGGACTTGATGAAAGTGGTGCCAGTGATAACCGTGATTTTTTTTTTGGAATTTCGTACGTTATTAATAAATAATTTTAAAAACAAAATTGCGAACTACTGTAATGGCAAAATACAAAATGAATTGATGAAAATAATTGCTTAAATCGTTCGCGAGGATAGTACAGCTAAAATAAAAGATTGCGGATTGATATCCATTATGGCAGACGCAACAAGGAACCACAGAAGGAACAACTATCCGTAGTTGTCAGATTTGCTAAGGAGCTAGCAGTCGAAGAAAGGTTCTCAAGCTTTGTAGACTGTTCAGGAGCTAGAAATATCTCGTATTTAGCAGATATAATTTTGAACCCTTCCCGAATTGCCTGTTGTTGGACAGTCTTATGATGGTGCTAGTGTCATGTCAGGACAAAAAAGTGGTGTACAAATCTAAATTAAGATGAAACACCCTGCAGCCACATTTGTACACTGTCTAGCTCATAAAATTATCCTGGTTGTGATGGACACATTTTTCACAATCGACACGTGTACATCCTTTTCAATGCCACCGAATCATTTTACCTACACTTTTCGAAGCCATCACAACACAAATTGTTGAAGCAACTTGAAGAGGCAGTTGGTCTTAACACAAGGCGTGGAATGAGAAGTTTAAGCTCAACTCGTTAGTCAATGAGATTTCGCAATTGCAAATATGTGATCGATATCTATGGGACTATGAAAGAGGCTTTAGAAAAAGAAATGAGTGAGGGAAAATACAACGACTCAGTTTATTAATTGGGGATCTTTCATTCAATCAGTAATCCTAAATTTGTAGAAAATCTTTTCATCTTTCACTATGTTCTTTTTATAACAAACATGTTAAGCACATATTTCCGAACTCAAAATGCAACTCTTCGGGGTGGGATAAATATTGTGAATGGAACACTACTAATTGAGTGAGAAGACTTGTATTTAGTTTGGGGAAAAATTAAATCATTTGCAGAAAAGAACTGTCTGAATCTCACATTTACCAGAGGATCGCGAAAACGGAAAACAGCAAAAAGCACTAGTTTCAAAGGTTGTGCTTTTTCATTTAGCCTCGGACACGCAGTTAGGGCTACAAAGATATTCCTGCAAACCAAATGGCTCAAAAAGAGTAAGTTACAGCACTTTTCATCTTGCCAAAATGTTTTCGGTTTTTCTAGGTAACAAGAGTTTGAAGCAAGAGATCAATTTCTTCCTTCTAAGCTTAATATATTCCCATTTTTTCAAAAATATTTTGAAACTAAGCTATTCTCTTCTTCAAGTATAAGTTGCAATATATTTAGCTTGTAAACGAAAATATATTCTTACATTTCTAATTATTTCCATTCTATTCCCGTATAATTCATACAAGCTTTCTTTCTTAGCGGTCATTGATAATTCATGTGTAGTTCATACCTACCATTCACATTATATGCATGTGGTAGTAGCTCATACGTATTCACAGACAAGAAGTTTATTTGATAATACATTTTGCATTAGCAAATAACAAAGAATAAATCAACAAATATATAATGTATTAGTAAATTATATAAGTTGTATGAACAGTACTTGTACAAATAAAAAAAAAATCATCGCATGTCTTGAACCTTTCAGTCCCTGGCCCCTGCCAGATTTTAGGCCACGGCCCGCCTATGGTCCCGTCCAATTTTTGACGATTTCCTTCCGCTAACCCTTATTTTCACAAATGTGGCGCCAAAAGTTTAGGATGAGTGAAAAATGTTGCACATTATGTTCGAATTATACTCATTTGCTCTGCTGTATGCTGCCGGTATTTTATACAATTACCAAAATGCTCACAAAATTGATGTGCTCACGTTTGACATGACGCATCAATTCGAGCTTAGAGTTGAACCATTTCAATATAATCAACTTTAATAGAGAACCCAGAAAAAAATCGTGTTCAGTTGAGCCGTGTAAAAGCCGATCCAATAAGCACCTTTTGACTGTCCAAAACCAAAACCCTGTAAACTAAATTACTTCTCCTTATTACAGATAAATTAGACATTATGCTTTCAGAACAGCTTTAGCAGGCATCTGGAACTTGTATTTATAATAAATGACTTTTGTTCCACTGCCACCTGAAAAAGTAAAGAACACAAATATACTTTGTAATTAGCAGCATGCTCAGATACCCTGGAACGAAGAGTACTTTTTTCAGCAGCCACCCGGCCAAATATTTTTAAGGCAGCTATCAGTCGAGTCCAGAAATAATATAATAATAATATATATTAATTTTTTGTATTGTATATAGATTACTTAACTTAGGGGATATTTAATATAAAAAATATTAAAAGTTAGCAGTCATACTTTTTTGGTCTGTTGAGTCTTCCTGGATTGTAATTACTTAACTTTATATCTTATTTTTATTTTTCTGCTGAAATTTCTAAAATATTACCCAGGTTGTACAGTACTTGGAACTGACTTAAAATATTTAAAACCTAAATTCATTCAGTTGTGAAATTAAGCTAATCATCAATGTAAGCCCTAAATCGGTGTTTACGTTATAGTGAAACCGTTATAGTGAAACCAAAATACGATTGGCCGTGTCCACGCCCCTGTAACCCCAAAAAACCCCAAACACCCCAGTGAACAATCGCTTTAGACTCATCACGCCTCTGTTGATTGGATGTATTTAATATAATAAGTGTTTACCCGCCTCTTTTTGCATACTTTAGCCATGATGACACGCTACCATAAACATCGCTTTATTTGAAATTTTGTTGTTCATTTGTAATTTCAAAAAAAAGTCCTCTATGCACTTCAAATATTTGCTCTTATTGAAAGAAGGGTTCTCGTACACTGGCGTTTATCGATTTTTTGAAGCTTTTAAACTATTCATCATCAAATCCAATGTATTCAAATCCGTCTGCTCTCAGTTTCAGGCACCAGAGAATGGATATCGTTTATTATTTGTTTTCCGCACACATGCGTAGTCTTTATTTTATTTTTGACATGTATGGCAATAGCTGATACTATCTACAACTATACCCATTTCCTCAAATTAAAGCATTTAGTCTTTTCAAGTGCTTGCTTCTTTTCCCCCTATTACCTCCCATCTGACGTTTACAAAATTTTTGAAATCGTCTTTCAAAACGTTTTTTGATTGTTGTAGATGGCCAAAACAATAGTCAAAAGATACTCGGACTTAAAAGTCACTGGTTTTTATAAAGTTTTACCTCTAAAAAAAAGTCCATCTCCAGGCCACGAAGTTTGACATTCAACATATACTGTCTTTCGATTTGAAGTCAGTCCGTGCAGTCCGTAGTTTAAATAATAATGTCAGGTCGTACTTTTTCTCACATTTATTGACTATCAATACACATTAAATCTAAAGAACAAAATACTACATAAAATACATAATTATCTCCATATCATCGACGCACTTTTCACTTCAATGAATGGTCCAATGTCATAAAAATTGTCGATAGCCTCATCTTCATTATTTACATCGTTAGGATTATCCGGGTCCGGCCGCCAGTCAGGCTCCTTATTTTGACTTATTTGCATTGTTGGTTGGTTGACTTGCGTGTTTTGATTCACTTGCATTCCTGGTTGGTTTGCTGGTGTATTTTGATTCGCTTGAGCTATCGGCCTGTTTGTTTGTGTGTTTTGATTCGTTTGAATCATCGGCCTGTTTATTTGCCCGTTCTGATTGAACACTGTATTACCAATAGTGTGATAGATCTCTGACGCTGTTCCTGCATTTTCTGGTCTGTTGCCAGTAAGCAAAAAGCTTATCAACGGATTGATAGTTGATTGACTTGCTGGTCGAGATGAGCTTCGGTAACCTCGTGGACCTTGAGGGCCACGTGCTCCACGTGGTCCTCGTTTTCCGCGTCGTCCAAGATGCCCCTGTGGCCCTGGATACCCAGGAGGGCCAACTGGTCCAGAATCTCCATCGCGACCTGCTGGCCCCGGAGGTCCGGTTGGCCCTTTCGGACCCTGACGACCTGGAGATCCGTGACGTCCCCTTGCGCCATTTCGTCCGGGCTCACCATCTGGACCTCTACGGCCGTCACGTCCTGGCTCTCCCGGCTTTCCTGGTCGACCTTTGTATCCAGGCTTTCCTCGCCTTCCGCGCCTACCGTAACGACCTGGTAAACCAGGAGGTCCCGGAGGTCCAGGTGGGCACCGACACCCTCCATGAATCTGTTTAGAATGCCTCGTCACCTCCACTTTCACTGCAGACTGAACATCATTTTTATTTTCGGCAAGGAGTGTACTATTTACCACCACCACAAACGCAAAGCCTGCGAAACAATGTTTAAATTATGTAATAACTGAAAAAGATTTTATTGAATTTGTTTTTGGGAACACTGTTTCATTCACAAGTCTCATTCACACATTCATTTTCGATTTTCACTATCAAACAGACAAAAACGTCCTCTTATCCTGTTTCATACACAAATCCCGAAACGAATTGCCAATAAATGCGTTCGCGCCAAAACTGAATTTCTTTGAACTCAATACTTACAAACAATCAAACTTCTGGTTGCGACCATCACGACAACGTATACTGGCGGCCCGACTTCTAATATCTTCTTTATATATTCAGAATTTCATCTGGCACTTGCATGATGCTGTCTTGAAACTGCCAAACAGCGGAGAATAGAGTGACCTAGCTTTCATTCAAATACTACGCCAGACCAGTCAAACAATTTCCAGATCAGATATCAAAATTACAAGCATCTTAAATCATATGTCTTTCCGCAGTGAATATGTAAATATATTGCTTAAACTGGGATTAGTTAAGCAGCTTGCTAGTGAGCACGTTTACAAGACAGCCGGAAAAAGAAAAAACTGCTTCAGTAATGGTTCTTAGTCATCTGTAATAAATTGACCATTTTGGTGCTGATTTGATGATAGAATTGGCATTCCCCCAAACTTCGAAAAATAAACGATGCATACTTGCTTATAATTTTTATTTCTTTGGAACAATAAAGAAGTCAGGTAGATTGTTTTTTCTTTCCAGCGGAAAAAGATAATGGCTAATGAACAAATCAATAAATACTTAAATTATCTAGATGGATTTTCTATACAAGGTCGCGAATTGAAAAAAGTTGCAGAACTTGGTTAGTTGAGGATGAAGTTTGGTGGTCCGCCTGGATTTCCACCTGGATTGCCGCCGGGGTTGCCGCCTGGATTGCCGCCTGGATTGCCACCTGGATTGCCGCCTGGATTGCCACCGGGATTGCCGCCGGGGCTGCCGCCTGGATTGCCACCTGGATTGCCACCTGGATTGCCACCTGGATTACCGCCTGGATTTCCTCCTGGATTTCCTCCTGGATTTCCACCAGGATTGCCACCTGGATTTCCAGGCCTTCTTCGACCAGGGTACCCACGTGGTCCTCGTCTACCTCGGTAGCCTCGTGGTCCTTGCGAACCATCTGGACCAGTAGCACCTCTCAAACCAGGAGGTCCTGGTGGTCCGACTGGACCATCACGACCTGGTGGGCCTCGTTTTCCAGTATGTCCAGGACGTCCAGATTTTCCGGGTGAACCTGGTGAACCTCGATTTCCGTGACGACCGCGTGGCCCATGTCGGCCGTCAGCTCCTCGTTTTCCTCGTGATCCACGTTTACCTCGTTTGCCTTTGTGGCCCGGTTTACCTGGTATTCCTTTCCCTCCTGGTGTTCCACTTGCGCCTGGTTTACCTGGCGGTCCTGGCGGACAAACACAAGCAGCTTGACCTCGTTCTAAGCTATCTACGTTTAGTGGCACAAACCCACTAATAAGAACCTTTGATTGCCTGGATGCATCTGTTTTGGCTAATGAGTGGTGTTCTGTTTCTTCTTTTTGTGTCGCTGCCCTAACTGCAGCTAGTAGTGTACCTAAAATGTAATATATCTTCACTTAATCTGCGTTCTATCAAATAATCAAGCAAAAACTTACAAAGTAGTATAACTCGGACAATAACCATCGTGCTGAATGATTCTAACTTTGCCACTATTTCGCTTTTATATGGCAAATTTTACTATAGATGTGTTTGCGTTTTCACAAATAAATTAAGCTAGTAGAAATTTTATTTTGTTTTCTTTTCTGGCTTCAGTATTATCGTGTGACAACCGATGAGCGCTTGTCATTGGCCACATGCTGATGTAGCCTACAATGCTTCTGGAACCAGAACAAATACCGTTCGTTTGGGATATAGTTCAGCTTCTGTGAATTCCAGTTTGAGATCAATTCATTATCGCAGATTTCAATAATCAAATGCTAAGCAGTTTGAATAGGTCTGCTTTGTTTATGGATGTGTTGTGTGAAAGTGATGTTTTCGTGTGATCTAAAAATCCGCTTGCTATAGGTTCTTTGAATTTTTTCTGAGTAGCGTTCTAGAAAATCGAAGAAAAGCTCTGATCAGATCGTGAACGATGGCAGTTTATGTCCACTTTCCATGCTGCTTGTTGGTTGGTTATAAGGTTTGAACAGAGATATGAACATGTGCTTCAACAAATTTTGATTTCCATTTTACGTTGAAAATCATGCTGAAAACCAATGCATAAATTCAAAAGAGACGCAATAACTGTAACGCAATATCAATAAAATAGCATGAAAATCAATCGATCAACTCGGACTTTGCATCCGAAACAAACCGTCTAGTACGATTATCTTATGGAATACAATTGTTTCTGATTAAGGTTTTCGTGATTTCTACCTGGCACTGCAGATACATAGGCCAAGGAAACAAGACGAAAAAATTGCCGAACTACCAAATAAATCCAAGTGGAAATTTTTAGACGGAAGTGTGTTTATTGTAAAATGGCAACCATAATGTGGAAAGTCCATTACAAAGTCGTGTGCGCAACAAAAGTTATTCAAGGTCAAAGATCACGAAAATCAATTTTTCTTAAATATCTTGTTAACGATTGATTTTACGTGAACTTATGTTAGCATAAAATTTACTCAGCATTAAAATCTGCACAAAAGCTTCATACATAAAATTGGTTTGGGTGCATTACAGGGACTTTCTATGCTTAATTGCATCGTATAATATGTATGCACCACTGTATGCAAATAATAAGGGATTTTGCGCTCGGCTCAAACATTTCTCAGCCGCTTATTTCGAAAACTACTTATCGTACATGGATTTGATGTATAAAGCTTTTGTGCAGATTTTGATGCTGAGTAAATTTGATGCTAACATAAATTCACGTGAAATCAATCGTTGAAAAGATACTTAAGAAAAACTGATTTTTGTGACATTTGACCTTGAATAGCTTTTGTTGCGCTCACGCTTTGTAATGGACTTTCCATATTATGTTTGTCATCATACAATAAACACATTCCCGTCGAAAAATTCCACTTGGATTCATTTGGCAGAGAAAGTCTTATTTTCCTAGCCTAACAGTGAAGTGCTTAAAAAAAAGTTGCTCTACTTCTATTTATATAATCGAAATGATATATAAATGACATCTTCTGCAGCATCAAAGCTTTGATATGGAACGCGCATAAAAAATGATTCTTGCAGCCAAAATCTCATATAAAAAAGTGAAAATGCGGGTTTGTGTTCCCCATAGGCGATTGTGATGAAACTTTGAAAAGTAATTTATGACGTGCCTTCGATGAATCCTAATGGCCTAATGCCTAAAATCTGATCCTCAACTTGGTTGCAGATTCGCGAAATATGCGACCAAATGAACTGTCTAGTTTCAGATCTTATTTATTCGCAGATTTCGCATTAAGCATTTGTTCGCAGATATCGCAAGGCAACCACGAGATATCCGCGTATGGGAGCGCTATAACTTTTGATCTATTAAAAATAAACAGGTGGAATAATGGCGTGGCAACGTCAAGCTGTGTTTACATTTGCAAACTATGGGCTGTTTCGCAAAAGTTTTACAGTCGATCAGTTGATTAAATCGCAAGTTTTCGTTGCGAGATATACCGGAGATGCGCAAAGCCTATCTCAAGTGATTTTGCCGCGGAGCAAGTTACATATCCAGTTGCATCGCAGACGGTAAAAAGAGACACTGTTACATTTAGCAACAGTGAACATGACTCCGTCTGGCTAGACGTGAGAAACTATGTTGAATCAAACAAAAACGCCACTTGAGAATGGATGAGAGGGATGCAGTAAACACACGGGCGGTCACACGCCGCGTCGGCGAAATAATAAGTTAAATAGACAATTTTATTCGAAATTTTATCCGAAATATATATAATTTTTTTAACTACGGCCACGTCGCGTATCCAACTAGCATGGCTCGCAAATTTAACACAACCTTTTTCTAATTCACTATAGCTTAGAGAAAGGTTTGGCTAGAGACTTAAACTCTGTGTCTTCGGTATTCTACAATATTAGTCTACTAAACTCTTTTTCTCTTCTATATGCAGACGATCTAAAAATATTCAGAGTAATCGATACAGTCGAAGACTGCTTGCAGCTTCAGAATGACCTGCTCACTCTTATCAACTAGTGTAATGCAAATCATCTTACTTTGAATGTTTTAAACTGTCGCCAAATTTCATTCACGCGTAAAATTTACCCACTAGTATTTTCTTACTACGTTTCTGGAGCCTCTCTCGACGTCGTTTTAAATTTTAAAGACCTCGGAGTAATTTTTGACTCTAAACTGTTATTTGATAAACATATCTTGCACATAATCTCCAAAGCGTCCAGACTTTCGAGTTTTATACTGAGATCTTTTAAATATTTTACAGATGTCACCACTTTTGTACCCTTGTTTGTCTCGTTTGTCGGCAGTATCCTCGAATACTGTTGTCAAATTTGGAGTCCACATTTTCAATATTTGATTGATGCGGTTGAATCTGTACAACGCAGGTTCGCCCACTCTCTTCTTTACAAATTCAATGTTGCTTACTGTGGGTATAGTGCCAGACTTACCATGCTGCAAATACCATCCCTGAAATCTCGCCGACTTTTTCTCGATGAATGCCTTCTGTTCAAACTGCACCGTCAACTTGTCCCATCTGACCTCTGCAACCAGGTCTCCGTTCGTGTTACGGATTGGTCAAATAGATCCACGTTAACGTTTAACGTTCCTTTTGCGCGGAACGGTTGTTACGTATACCTAGGCAGCATAATGCACTCGGACTAGGTTCTCTGCCACCGACCTTGTCACGTTTCAAAACCATTTTAAAGGATAAAGTCGTTACATTTTCTATTTAATACGTTTTTATCTTTTTTCCTTGCTCATATGATACATGCATTTTAATTTTGATTTTTTTAATTGGCTTTCGATATTCTGTTTGTTCTATATATATGCTTAAATTTTTTTTCTTTTTCATCGTCTATTTCATAATTGGATTTGTTCTGTTGTTTTGCAACAATATTTTGCTTACTACCAACTCAATGCAGTTTTTTTTTCTTATTTTTCTTAGTTTTGAATTTATTCTTTTTCACCTTGACTTTGTTTATGATGTTTGTTCTTTTTATCACTATTATGGTGTGCTTTCTATTTTACATTCTTTCATTCTTTGTATATATGTTTCTATATTTAGTTATTGGATTTTCATCTGTTGAATATGTAAATAAATAAATAAATTAGCAAATATTATCTAAATCATACATTTTCAAAATATATTTCCTCAAATAGATGTAACAATCGGTAAAAAGATCATGATTCAAGACAACATAGTGCTGGTATCGACTTGACAAATACTATTTCCCTTGCCCTCGGATGATTAAGTTAAAAAAAGAATTGTCTAAGGGAATGAAAAGTATTCATTTTTGCACAAGGCAAGGCAACTAAGAATATTGAATCTCCAAAGTGTTTCAATTGCATACTTCTTACAAAATCAATCAACTAAAAATTTATTTCGTTAAGTGACACGATAACACATGCCAAATTTTTTACTATCAAAGCAATAAAAACTGCATTTCCAAATGAACTATCGCAAGCTAGCTGCACCACTAGTTGCCATAAGTACTTTTCCAGCATCATCATCATCAAGAAATCAAATAATTATTGTCTCGCGGATTCATCTGTGCCCAGGTTGTAACATATTCAAGGTTTTGTTCTTCATCATTCATTTTTATATCTTACATTATAGGATGTAGGCTAGATCTTTCGATTTATTACCAAAAGAGGTTTATTTCATTTAATGTAAACTATATCGATTTTCGAAATAGTGGCGCATATGCTGATCAAAGTGTGCAGGAGGATTTTTCAAACATATATTCAAATCAGCCATTTCAACACTCCGTTTGCAACTCAAGCAAAATTTGCTAAGATTTCCTGGTACAAACCATTTGAGGTTTTCGGGATTGGCCGTAATAGACATTCTGTTTTCATTGTCGAATTTTTTTCATAATTGAAATAGGCTAGTTCAAAGTTCCGTTAATGATCCCCCATTTGTACCTGAATTTGAACTAGCAACATCACAAACTGGGAGTCAGTACTATGTTCACTAAGCTACACGAGTTTTGGCTCATACTTTGAAAGTATTTCTCCGGATCAAAATAAAAACGAACACACTATTTTCAGGCAATACATTTAATTAGTCTAATCGAGAATGAATAAATAAATAGGTTCGTTATAACATTAGAATGAGTTTCATGTATACTATAATGGTCTTTGCTCTTGTGACATTGATGCTCAGCCATCTTCGTGCTTACTATAGTCTTAAACCTGGTGGAGGGGGGCCTGGTGGTCCCATTGGGCCTGGTGGTCCTGCAGGCCCAGCGCGACCATCATCCCCACGGAATCCACGAGGTCCGGGATCTCCTTCAATACCTTGAACGCCTGTTATTCCCGACTTGCCCACATCTCCCTGTTCACCTCGGGGACCCCTAGGTCCAATTTTACCTTCGCGTCCAGCTGGGCCTTGTGGTCCACGTTGCCCCAGTGAACCGTTTTCTCCCGTTTGTCCCACTGGCCCCATATCTCCATCATGACCAGGATGACCTTTCGTTCCTTCTCGTCCTTGCTTGCCTGGATCGCCTACAGCACCCAAACGTCCTTTTCGGCCTGGTTTACCCGGACCTCCCGGAGCTCCCTTTTTACCGTTTGGTCCAGGGGGGCCAGGTGGACCAGGAGGGCAATGACAGTCACTGCTACCACTGAACAAAGCCTTTGGATGTTGTTTTTTGTACGGAGTCTTAGCTACAGACTGTTTCACTGTACTTGCTCCTTTTTCCAATCCACTTACGGCCACCGCGAAAACAACTGGAAATAATTAGTTATCTATAAATCGCACCATGCTGAAGATGAAACACACTCACCGAGCAGTACGACTCTTCTCCAAAACATGATTTTGAATGAAGCTCATTTCAATGGAAATTCGCTTATATATGAAAGATATACCCGAACGAATAATGCTACGGGCAAGTGCATACACCACTCCTAAAACTCACAAAATGCCGACCACACCAACATCCGTTTAACGATTCGAATGCAATTATCATAATCACATCAAAATCTAGCTTCCAGCTACACCGGATCAAATACTTTTCTGTTTTTACATCTTAACATCGGTTCAACGATCTTCAACAAATCGATTGATTTGAAATGTTGATATATGGGTAGAAATTTATTTTTTTATGCTTTCCTGATATTGTCTTTTCGCAGTTTTGACTGTAGCGGATCCATTATTTGCACGATCTGTTGTAGCAGTTGGTCAAAGTGATTAATTAACAACGCTTCCATCAATAAATTATAGCTCAATTTTCGGTAATATTAATGAGATTGCAGCACCTGTATCTATATTTGAGGAAACGATGATTTGAGAAAAATTGCATCTAATTATTCCAATGCAATTTCACCACTCTCAATTTAATGAATGATAGACCGAAACTGCATGGCTACAAACATTGATGATAACAGCCTTCCCGCTTTTTTGTTTGATAAAAATTAGCAAAAGCACTTTCATCTGAATAAGCACAATTACTTTCTTCTGATTTGAATAGTAGCCCTTTGGATCTGATGAAGTTGCTGATTAGCGAGTCCGTTTCAATTTTATTTGAATTTTATGCAAATGATTTCTGAAAAGCTCAATGTCGGCATTTTTTATGGAACAATCATCTATTTGGATTTGGCAAACGAAAGTTTGTATTCAGATAGACGGTATTTAATACTTCTTACGACATTCAAAAACAAAAACAAAATAAAATGACATTATTCAATGAGTTGTTTGATAAAACAACGTGAAAAATGTATGTTTGTGGCCTTGAAAAGGAAGCCATCTTAAAGCTTTCTCGCAATCTACCAGAAAGTGAATATTTTGATGTGATGTCCAGCCAGTTTATTATTACTAATGTCTGTCTTCTTTTTAAATCTCTCAAAGCTCCCATGTGAGATGGAGTATGTTAAAGAATAATACATGAGCTCGCATCCCGCACAATTACATTTTAAACAGAGGAATTAAGCTCTAAATTATAGAGCGCTGCACATTACTGAAGAATGATCCCAGTAGGACCACAAGCATCGATGACTTTTACCATGCACTCTTTCATTAATGCCTATGAATTCCAAAATAATGCATGACAATATCATGTGTAAACAATCATTCTGGTACAAAAATTCATGTGTGTTTATCTACTAACTACTTTCCTGCATGAAAAAGTCATGCACAGTGAAGGGTAGAGTCATGCAAAACGGAGCCAGTATCGCTACTTATAATGACATCGCAATGTTAAATTCATCGATGCGGTATGACGAAAAAGATCCGATAATGATGACTGGTAATCATTACGTAATTATTACCAGTCATCATTATCGGATCTTTCTCGTCATACCGCATCGATGAATTTAACATTGCGATGTCATTATAAGTAGCGATACTCGCTCCGTTTTGCATGACTCTACCCTTCACTGTGTATGACTTTTTCATGCAGGAAAGTAGTTAGTAGGTAAACACACATGAATTTTTGTACCAGAACGATTGTTTACACATGATATTGTCATGCATTATTTTGGAATTCATAGGCATCAATGAAAGATTGCATGGTAAAAGTCATCGATGCTTGTGGTCCTACTGGGATGTAACCTTAATGAGAGTCGAAATAGGTTACTATCCCAAAGCATGTGTAAGCAATATCACTTATGAGATTTCGGCAATGATTTATGCCATGAAACTTACATTCAAGCCAAAATACATATAAGGTCTATGGATCTGTGTAGTAATAAATTATTATCTGAATCGAAGTTTATGTATGAAAGCTGTTATAAACTTGGCTGCAGCGCATGAAAACCTAAAAGTTCGAAATTCTGATTGCTGTTACTTATAGCAAGCATCTATCAAATATATAAATATGTAAGTAAATTTTATTGTAGTATCGCTTGTTTCAAAAATAATAAAGATTCCACGTGCTTGCAGCACACAAGGCAAAATTAATGGAACTAACTTCGTGCCTGCATTAACTTTCAATCGATTTCGTTGCAATCTGATGTTTGAATGGGAAGTTATAGGAGTAGAGAGATTTTAAGGGTTTGCGTCCTCAACAGATTCGAAATTTAAACATACTAGAATATTTGTGTCCATTGCAGAGTGAAAACAGTTTGAAAATTTATAATTTATTTTAGAGCGAAAGGTTTAAAAACTTCGTAGCTCACAACCCTTTCCTAATTTTGCATTCAAAAATTAGTCGAGCTTGATCTCTTTTGTCATCGAAAGTTTCAGCGATTAAACTATGTCTGGGGTTGCCATCCGAAAAATTTCCAAAACTCGGAACATTTAAATATCGGTTGCTTATTTTATTGTAAATGCTTTGCTTATGAATGCAAAATGGAAGCATCTGTAAGTGCAATATTTACGAAACTGTCCGGTGCTGGCAATCATATGCTAGCGCCATAGCTGCTTCACGTTGTGTTAAACCCACGCTATGAATTTCATTTCGATTGAAAGGCTGCGCTGTAGGTTATAGGAGTGAACATAATTTTAGGGATACCATCGCCCAAACTTCTAAAACTTTTGAAACGTAAATATTTGTTGTTAATTGTCATTGCAGGATCATTCCCATTTGGAAATTTTATGACAACATCGCTCGATAAAGAATTGTCAATAAATTACGAAATTCATCATAGCAGGCAACCCTTTCACGATTTTTGAACGAAATTCCTACAGAATTAGAAACGCAATAAGATATACTTATTATATGAATTTCGTTTTGATTTCGTTACTGCATCGGAAGTTATAGGGAAAAAACCTTTATTTTCCAGAGCAAATTCACAATATTTAGGAGACTAAAATTGCCGTAGCTTGCGTCCCTATAGTAATTTTTCAACCAAATTTCTATGAAATCTATTTTAAAGTAATGTTCAACTACTGCGTGAATTTTGTTAAAATTTGGTGGCTAAATCAGAAGCTGTAGGCCAAAAACCAGTTTTTTTTCTCAGCGATTTTTCCAAATGGCACCACTGCCACAGTGTTGCTTGTATTTGAAAATCACTTCTATCAGACCTGGTCCGAGCTAATTTCAACATGTCCTGTAAATTTCATATTGATCGCATTATCCGATCGTCAGTTCTCGTGAACAGAAATTTTGAGTGTTGAAAATAGAGGTAATTTGATCACGGATTGCCGTTCTTGTTTACCGCGGGAGTTTGAAATATTTTATTTGACTTGGTGGACAAAAGTCAAAATTTATCAATAATTTGAATTTATTTTCAAAAATCAAAAATTTTTCAGCAAGGTCGATGATTTGAGGAATTTTTTTTCAGGAGCCTGCTGTAGCTACAGAGTTGCCCGCACAGTCTTGAATCTACGTAGCAACATAGTAACAAAAAAAGCAACAACTACCAAGCATATAAGAATCGTGGATAACCAAAAAAGTTATAGATGTCTCTAAAAAGAAGCGTAAAGCTTACAAAATATACATGGCAGATCAAAATTCCGCAGTTAAGAAACAGAGCTACACAGTGTTAAAAAGGGAGTCGAGTCGACTGATAAAGGAAGCATCGGCTGGAAGTAGTTCAAAATACTGGAGTGTTATTAATGAATTAATGCAAGCAGGAAAAAATGTAAACCAGCAGGCAACATGTATTAATGAATTACCCAAAAATGGATTATTAATCTCAACTCCTGAAGGTATCACAGAAGAATTGAATAATTATCTTGCAATGATTGGAACTAATATCACCCAACAATTCCACAGTGTTTTAGAGCAAAATGAAAGACCTACAGTGCCAAGTGAAGTAATGGAAATTATAGATAAACTAAAAACCAAATTTTCTCCAGGTGTCGACAATTTAACATCCGAAGACGTCAAAATGCTTAAAAATGAAATAGCAGAGATTCTAACGAAAATTATTAATAGTCACTTAAAAGCAGGTTCTTTTCCTTCTTGCCTTAAATTGGTGCGAATAACACCAATCTTTAAGGGAAGCGATCCTTCGGATCCTTCTAGTTATCGCCCATTAGCCGTTACCAGTGTAATGAGCAAGATATTTGAGAGAAAATTAAATTTCCTTATAGTGCAACACATCAATGAGGCAGCAATTTTAGCTCCAATTCAGTACGGTTTCCAAGAACACAGCAATACAATAGCGGCAACAGTTCATTGGATAAAGGTAACTATGTAGCAGCCATTTTTGCCGATCTCAAGAAGGCCTTTGACACTACTGACCACAGAATTTTGCTTCAACGTCACGAAAAATATGGCATTAGCAAGAAATTTAATTCGATAATAAAAGATTATCTATTGGATAGGCGGATTGTGGCAAAACAGTGCATCAGTCGGGAACGTTTCATCAATATAGGCATACCGCAAGGATCAATTCTTGGACCAGTACTATTCATCCTGTATGTGAACTGCATCCAACATCTCCAGCTGTCTGGCAAATTGGTCCTTTTTGCTGAAGACACACTCCTTTTATATTCTAGACAGGATGTACCATCTCTGCAGTATAAAATTAATAGAGATCTAGAAACATACCAAGTGTGTCTGGCATCATTTTCCAGCAGAAAAAGAAATGTCCTATAAACCCCTTTAATCAGATAAACGGAATTCGTCTGGAAAAAGCTGAATCAATGAAATATCTTGGTTTAATCCTGGATGAGAAAATGTTATGTTTACACCACATTAACCACATCAGACATAAAGTCGCACCAATGATTGCAGCCTTAAGATAATTTGAGTTCATGGAAACCAGAACTAAATTAATGATGTTTAATGCTTATATGCTTTCAAATATCACATACGGAACTTTTTTATGGAGTCAGACATCAAAGCAAAACATCGAGTTGATTGGAAGACTTATTTCGAAAGCAATTAAAATTATGTTTAGAATGCCGACTCTAACACCAACATTCACTGTGTACACTCGAACAGGATTGTTATATATTCAACAACTAGTTAATTTTGAAAGGGGAAAACTGATTTTTAACATCCTGAGCAACAATTTGAAATGGCCTAATACCCCCGCACTGTGTTGGAGATAGCTAACCGGGAAACCAGAATTGCTAGAAATCTATTTCTTGCAATTCCAAGAACGGATAGATTGAAGATGGATTCGATACAGCAGGCTATCGCATAGTACAATTCATTGCCGAACTGGGTCAAATCAGCGAAAAACATAATAGAGTTCAAGGTATACTTGAAATCTCACATCAAAAACATCAATCCTTCATGAAGAAGATACCAGAGTTTTTTGTAGACTTTTCTCTGGACACATGTCAATGAGGACAATCATATAGCTTAAGGCATGAAATGTAATTAAAGTTAATAACAATTGTATCTTCCCTTATACCAATTTTTAATTGTCTGGGAAGTACTTGGACGATATGTTTGATAATACGTTGATGTACACGGACCGTGCATACTGATTGAGTGATGGAGGAAGGAAGGAGGAAAAAAAATACCTAATAATCATTACACGAAATTAACGCGAAAGCCCAAATCTACAGTCAACTCTTGTATTTAATAGTTTTCAATTTGCGTTTAAAATTTTGTTTAACAGTATTTTGCTTATTCATATTAACGACTATTTATGCACATACCCAGCTACGAATCGAAAAATATTCCATAAATTGCATATACAATGTATGTATATGCATGTTTTCACTTTCCGCCATATTTTACTACATTTTGTGGTCTTATCCTTCAATCTTACGATTTAATCGCTCTCAATTTGTAACGTATTTGGAACTTTTTCATTGCACCAAATAAGAACAGCTCATCGCATCTGTCATCGAAAATATATTCTCTAGTACATCATAACCGTTCTACCGAACGAAAGTGAGATCTATCAATCTAATCAAATCGACAGGAATGTGATCAAGCCCAACATAGAATAAAATGTGCATGCACCTAAACCTCATCATCCACATCGCGCAACGCCGAAAAGAGCGACGCACAAGAACGAATTCACGTTTAGCCCAATCCAAACACACCGATGGGCCAAGCAGGTACTCTTAATAGTTTTTGTCATCTAAGCAACTTAGTATTTCGTCATCAACAAGATTAAGGCATGAACACTAGCTTCTTCCAACAGGTTTAGAACTGACCCCCGCAAGTTCCAATCTTTTCACATGCATCAGGTTCACACAAAATACGTGTTTGTATATCGCTCGCAGATGTTCTGATGGCAAAACATCTTTGATTCTGATTTGCATATTTAGAAGCCTATGGTCAAGTATCTAGAACAGATATACATATGGCATTCCGTTACAGTTGATATGCAGGTGATTATATTCGCTGATTGTTTAATGATTTTCCTATTCGCCCCGAAGAAATCGGACTAGATGTGTTGTAACGGACCAACAGCTAACGTTTTTCTCGACTATTCTCTCCAACGTGGAGTGTAGTCGGT
The DNA here is from genome assembly GCA_963978885.1 of Nemotelus pantherinus. Lineage (NCBI taxonomy): Eukaryota > Metazoa > Arthropoda > Insecta > Diptera > Stratiomyidae > Nemotelus > Nemotelus pantherinus. The sequence goes on along the minus strand of OZ022263.1, from coordinate 52,002,118 downwards.
TGGCAAAACTCTCACTCACGCTTTCCAGTTCAAATTTTTGCATTAGCTCCGGCAACTTTTGCCAAGTATATAAGTTGAAGTCAATTGGGAGAAAGACAGATCAATCGATTCATTTGACCAGTTCAGACACTTGAGGAGCGTTATTGATAGCAACAGAAAAAAGCATGACGTATAGCATTAAATCTTTTTTGCTACGTAAGTTGTATATTGATTGTACAAAGGATTCGAATGGATAACTAATTTTTGGTACGTGATTTTTACAGTGGCTTTATTGGCATCAACGAACGCTATAGCGCCGGATATTATATCGCATCTAACAGACACAGATTCCATTACACCTTACGCAGGAGGAGGATGTCACTGCTATCCAGGAGCGCCGGGACCTCCAGGACCACCAGGTAATCCAGGAGAGCAAGGCCATCCAGGAGCAACAGGTCGCGACGGTGAACCAGGCGAAACAGGCCCCCGCGGTCCAGATGGTGCTCCAGGCTACCCTGGGTCTCCAGGAAAAGATGGCAAGCCTGGACCACCTGGACCACGTGGTAACACAGGACAAATGGGTCTTACTGGTCCAGTCGGCGCACCAGGACCTGAAGGAAAAACTGGTCCACAAGGACCGGCTGGCCCTCAAGGACCCCGTGGTGAAATGGGTGGACCGGGAGCACCGGGAGCAATGGGACCACGTGGACCTCGAGGACCAAAAGGCGCTCGAGGAGATTTAGGCCCAGCTGGTCCGCCGGGTGCAATAGGCCCTATTGGTGCACCCGGAATGTAAAAATCCATTACCAACATATTCCCATCTGAAGTCATTAGCAAGTCAATACACCATAAATTAATATTTATTATTTATTTATTGAAATAAACGTTAATTCATTGTCACTCTGTACACTTTCATTGGAACCATTTACTTAAAGCTTTAATCATAAGCAGATTTAGGTCGTCCAATGTTGTTTTAAAATCTGGACCAAATCGCAAAAGCTCTCTCGCAACCCGTGCTGATACCTACTTTCAGCAGTAGCTGCTTAGGCTGACGTCAAAATTAGAAAGGTTGATTTGCATTTAACTCATTAATTATTCGATATTTTGTCATTCACTTTTTCGGATATTATTAAAGCAGAATGTAACCCGATTCCGCTATAATATCAGATTGATGCCATGATTCTAGGCAAATGTTTAATATTCATGTGTGCTAGTTCTAAAAGAGCAATGTGGATTCGGCTAAAATAAGTAAATAAGTCGAATCTTATTTGGGGGAAAACTTGGAGAAGATTGATTGTAATCAGTAAACTTATGCTAGCTTTGTGAAAAAATCGTATGAAAATTAATAGACTATTGCTAACAATAACCTTTGTAATATCCGTGTGTTTCTTTAAAATGAGACAGTATTGTTCCAGGCTGCAAGCTTTACGCCGGAAGCACATTGCGTTGCGAATACACAGGTGCTAATAATATTTCTACTTGCAGACAAAAGGTGACAAAGGCGATCGTGGAAATGAAGGTCCACCAGGACCACCTGGATTGCCTGCTGCAAGCGATGGGGTTCAATTTATTCCAGTTGCAGGACCACCTGGACCTCCCGGTCCTCCCGGTGCTCCAGGCATTCCCGGCTTGTCGATAACAGGCCCGAAAGGGGAACCAGGCATGGAATCGAGAACCCCTTACTTCGGCGATGCTGCATACTACGGTAAACCAGGTAATTGGATAATTTATCTAATTGTGCAAAAATAAGATAAAAAAAAATAAGTCTAAGAATTCCTTTCTAAAATGGCTATCTAAATTCTATTCTTTCTGTTACTTTCATTGATGTCTTAATTTTTTATCTTTCTATCTGTGCATCATTACGTACGTAACACTGATTATTAATAATAATCGTTGTTTGGTATGAAACCGATGAATGGTCGTTCGAAAACATATTAACATTGACAAATGTTTATGTTGCGTTAATTAAAAGGTGGACGTTCTAGTTTAGACGAAATTAAAGCACTAAGAGAACTGCAAAGCTTGAAAGAACTTCCGGAAAGTACTTCTGGTAATAACAAATTAATAATATTGAATCTTTTGTGCGCATTTTTTTTATGCTTCTGATGAAACATGCAATGTTTCCGTGTGATGTGACAGTGTTTTGTTCCTTTGAAAACCTATAAAAACTGTGTGCTTTAATGTTACTAACATAGTATTGGAAGATGCTTACCGGTTAAGTAAAATGTTGATGATTGATAACGCTTTGTGAAGTAGCAGCGACATTTTTGGAGCGCTTTGTTATGGCTTTATATTGCACTTTGTGTATTTGTTCAAGTTAATTCATTCATATTTATACGATTTTTAGAGTTTAGAAGCATAAAATTCTGTGTATTTTTTGTATCGTGCAATGATTTAAGTAGTTGTTGGTTTATTGTGTTTATTTATTGTTTTTGGGGAAAAAACAAATATGTATATGCTAATTCAAAACTTAGGCTCGAAAGTATACTATGGGGCATTTCACGTGAAGCGGACAACGAAAAAAAATCGAGGTTCTGGATTTCGTTCATATTGTGCATAATGGTACTTCTAGAAGATATGAATGTGGGTGCACAAGTTTTTGTTTCTACAGAGTTTAGTTGCCGAGCTATGGGCTTGTGAATAATTGACGAAATTGATGAAAGGTTTTTTTGGAAGCAGATTCTGAGATTCAAAACAAAATCTAAAAAACATTAAACATGGTGATTGGTATAGAAAATTAGCTGTTCTTTTTAATTTTGAAATTAGATTTGGAAAACAATTTTTTTTTCCTGTGTGGAACCGGAAGTAGACACTTTAACTGGTAATTTGAATAGTTTGGACCAGGTTAATTTTGTTTATTTTTATAACAAAACAAAGCTTAAAGTATAGTTATTTTATCATAAAAGATTTAGAATGGGATGGCCAGTAGTTTAGGAGGTAGGTGAATTTTGATACATAAAAGTCGCATGGGGCGTGGTACCGAGAGCTTGCTTAGCGCAGCTAGTTGGCTCGAAAACAAAAATTGATTTGAAATGTGATTAGTAGCGCCATCTTTTGTTTGAAAAAGGTTTTATTTTCCCATAAAAACCTAATTAAAATATATGACGCATATAGAATATATTTGACGCCAAGCCAATTCAAATTTTCCGTTATTTTTCGAGTTATTGTTCAACGCTTGCAATGACTATTACTTTCGTTGATAAGCTAAAGAGTCTTAATTATGTGTATTATGTCTCCGTTCGGCTATCGATGTTTCAATCCATTTGATTTGAAGTTTCATCGGAAGGCTAATGACCTAAGAAAAATTCCAAGAATATTAGCAGAAAATAAATTATGTCGAATCTACAGGAAAAAACTGATCGTAGGAACACTTCTAGTTATAAAAAAAAGAACTAGTTTAAGAAACGAGTGTAAAATTGTAAAAATTGTGAAGTAAATTCATTTGCCCATACACAAGTACCTTTTTTTTCACTAAGTAAATCAGCATTAGCAATTTTTAATATTTTATCTTCTATATGTAAGTGATACAAGTGATATATAATAGTTTTACTACAAATATTTTGCTTTCACATCCACTAGCTATCATTATCAAGCTCCCGGTACCACGCCCCATGCGACTTTCATCTATTGAAATTCACCTACCTCCTAAACTACTGGCCATCCCATTCTAAATCTTTTATGATAAAATAACTATACTTTAAGCTTTGTTTTGTTATAAAAATAAACAAAATTAACTTGGTCCAAATTATTCAAATTACGAGTTAAAGTGTCTACTTCCGGTTCCACACAGGAAACAAAATTTGTTTTTCAAATCTAATTTCAAAATTAAAAAGAACAGCTAATTTTCTATACCAATCATCATGTTTAATGTTTTTTAGGTTTTGTTTTGAATCTCAGAATCCGCTTCCAAAAAAACCTTTTATCAATTTCGTCAATTATTCAGAAGCCCATAACTCGGCAACTAAACCTCATAGAAACAAAAACTTGTGCATCCACATTCATATCTTCTAGAAGTACCATTGTGCACAATATGAACGAAATCCAGAACCTCGATTTTTTTTCGTTGTCCGCTTCACGTGAAATGCCCCCTATATTTTTCATCGCTCGTCCAGCGATTGTCAATATTCGACTGGTCATACATATTTTGGAGCAGCGTTTAACAGAAATTGATCATTTTTTATATGAACAACTAAATCTCGAAATGAAAGGAAAATATTAATATACAAGGATGGTTCATTAAGTTCTCGAAATAGGGAGTAAAAAGTGCATATATTTTTCGGATGTTCTAATTAGTTAATGTATACTTTTTACAGAAATGTTTTGTCTTCGTCGGAAAAGTAAGCTGAAACTGCGTCCTTCGTTTAAAAATTTCTTGTCACAAAATTCTTTTTTCCATTTTGGAAAAAGAAAATAATCGCTGGGAATTAGGTCAGAGCTGTAGACTGGGTGATCTAAACTATCTTAGCCCACTTTAGGCAGAGCAACTAACGTAAAATGACTCTTGTGAACAGGCGCGTTGTTGTGCAGGAGAAGGGCAAGGTAGATTTTCCTCTTTTCATTCCTTGGATGGTTTCTTTCAACCGCTCTAGAATTGAAGTGTAGCAAAAACCGGCTATGAAGACGCCATTGTTTTTAAAATCGATCAACAGGTTCCCTTCTGAGTACCGAAAAACGGTCGCAAAGGCTTTTGCAGGAGTCTGCGGCACCACCATCAACGCGAACATTCACAAATATTTTCATCATAGATAATTTCTTAGAAAAGATTCCCGCCAAAATTTGTATGATTTCACTTGAACATTCGAGTCAGAATCGCTTGACACTTTTTGGGTACAATTTTTTAGGTTTAAAGTATTCTGACTGCAAGATATTTATTTTTAATAGTTGTAAAAGAAACACATGTGTCATGACTTTTACCTTATTATCTGATATTTTTGTTGTTTTTATATTGTTTTTATATGTCTCGTTGTTCAAATTGCAAACATTATGAATTCCCAACAATCTTATTTAATGACAAACCAAATAAAATTTAAATAACATCCTTTTGAATACAAATAATGAAACATTAAATTCGGTATCGCATCTTCATTTACATTGGCATCCATTACGATTTTATCCCCTTGATAAAAGAGAAAACAATTGTCTACCAACGGGAGCTTCACCTTCTCTTTGTATCGTATGTCCTGCCATTTTACTTTTCACTATCAAAGTGCGCTGACCATTATCAATCACGAACAGTTGCATTGCGAAGTCAAGGTCAATTTTCGGTATATTTTGTGGAACGTTATGTTCCGGGACCCATGCTTTCGAAAGACTGTATGTACCCTACATAAATGCAGGAAATCGGAAAATAATTGAACTAATTGAGAAAGAATATGAAAACTATTACCACTTCAATGGGACATTTCTCCGGTATGTTGCCAAATCGTTTGATCGTCGCGAATGCGAGCACGGCCATAGGGTGCGAAGCTTTCATTCGCAACATGTCGCATATACTGAATGTAGTATTCGTATGGTGAAAGTGGTTATCGTTATCTTTAGATTGAATATATGATTCGATATGAACATCGACATCAGGGAGTGGCTGCAAAACTTTGGCTGTCATATCAATATGAGGTCCTGACGGCTCTATGACTACCGATAAGTCCACGTACTTTTTGTCGCTCCAGATCTCGTGAGAGTCGGGAACCAAGCGCGCAAATAGCTGAGAAAAATTGGAATTGAAAGCAGTTTTATATATGTCTTATCATAAACAGAAGCTTCAAATAATAGAAACTCTTAAATCTTTAAATTTTTCAGTATATTTTATCAATGAGTCGAAAAATATATGTTTTTAAACTACATGGAAAAAAAAGTTAGAACAGCTTGTGTATTTTGCGAATTTGTGTATTTCATCTACGACCTTTCGATATAATACTATGTTAAAAATGCAGCTCCGGAAACACCAGAGTGCTCCAATTATGCATCTCATAAGATCCTGAATTTTCTGTGTTATGATAAAGTTTTTTGTGCTATACTAGCTTACCTGTAAGTCTCCACAGCTGTAGGCAAAACGAGCATCCCATTTAATAATTCGGAATTATGTCATACTGCTATTTGGTTTGATACCCTATTTGCCAAAGTAAAAACTTAGTTCTGAAAAGCAGTATTCCAGGCTTTTCCCTATTTTGAGCAGGTCTTGGCTCGACGCAAATAAGAGCGTTCTATTGGTATGTTGGAGGACATGGACATGAGGACCACTGGCATTGGGAAGCCAGCGGCAGTTGCAGTATAAAAAATTGGCCCGATGATAAAACCAAGTGATACTCCTCAGATCACAGATTCTGTGGGAGAAACTGCTTTACAAAAGCTGTATTGTCTATTGATAAGACAGTTTGATGCTATCATCTCCTCCGGGAATTCAAACCCGATCAATTTAAACAGAAGACCGTCGTACCATACGGAGTACAAAGTTTTCTCGATGTTTAAAACACAGACAACTATTGGAATACTTTGCTCAACACAATTTGATAATGCAAGTACGAGATGGCATGCAGCATCTCGCGCTTGCTCATAAACCCAAACTAGTATTCAGGAATTATCTGCGTGAAATCAGAATGGTTGTTCCCCTTTCCATTCAAATTCTCTCAAAAATGTTTCCGAAATTATGAATCAGGGAGATTGAATGGAAATTGCTAGCCTGTTTGTTCTTTTTACCCTTTTTATAAGTGAACAAATTTAACCACTTTCCATGTGTCCGGAAAGTAATCGTTGTTTATTGCGTTGCTAAACGAAACGGAATTGAGTATTGTAATTGGCTGATATTTGATAATCAAATGAGATATTTCACATGCCTAGAAAACTTCTTGCTTTTTATACCGGACAGCTGTTGCGAATATCCACTATTATTCTGCATTTGACGAATGCATTATTCGCAAGACTTTCAAAAAGAATGTGAATAGTGGCTCGTGGTGTCTTTTGAGGAAGCGATCGACTTCCTTTCTCACTATTTGGCTGTTAGAAGCAAAACAGTCAGGCGGATGTCGAAAATTTTAACTCACACTGAACAAAAATGTCAATTGCCATTGAATTTTAATGGTCACTCACTAACTTTGAAATTAAATATTATATCCAAAATTGAATGGTTGATTTTGTTCGCGATGCAGTTACAGTTTATTTTTAGGCATAATAGGCTTTACTACTACTAAAGAAAATAAATATAAATGCATAATCTTCACTCTAAAAAGTGGGTGTATAATTAATACTTTGATAATAGGAAATATATTCATTTTTTCGTTTAAAATAACGAATCACAAATTTTTTTACACATTCGTTGTGCATTTTTTGCTTTTACGTCATATCTGCTGAATAATACACAACTTTGTGCAAATTGAAGCAAAAAGAGTGTAAATTTACTAGTTTGCTATTCATCTTTGCGACAAAGCCATAAAATTGCATCATTATTTAGGGTAAAATTACACCATTTGGTCGTAAAAAAAATATTCTTTTTACTCGCTGTTGTAAATTTACATCTTGAATAGTAGGAAACCAGTTTCCTACTATTATAAGGATAAAATTCAACCAAAATTTTTTTGAGTGTTCGCTCCCATACGGGGTAGTACTTTTAGGCAAGCTTGGTGCTTTTTATATTTAGCTTCCAATTATTCTAAATAAAAGTAAATTCCTCAGTCCCACTCATGGCAAAAAGAGTAAAATAATTTTATGTTCCTCTACAACCTGTTGTCTGTGTAGAGCTTGAAGTTGGCAGAGACATCATTCACAATGAAAGTTGGCTGAACCAGACCAGGTTCGGTTTAACCTCAGTGCGATAGTTTCAAACTACCAGGGCCGGATCTGACCTTCTTGCCGCCCCTGGGCAATTGGGAACTTGACACCCTTCCCCCATCTCCAACCCGCCCGCCTGATTCCAGCTCCAAATTTTTCAACTAAAATCCAACTACAACGAATTCAACAGTAATTGTGACTAATGTTCGAAGAAGAACATTAGCATTTAAATCACTTTGGACAAAAATTCATATTTCTATATATATATATATATGTAAATATATATATATATATATATATATATATATATATAAACATATGTATATATATATATATGTATATATATATATATATATATATATATATATATATATATATATATATATATATATATATATATCATCAAAAAATTTCAGTGAAAAAATCTTAGGAACGCGCAATCCGATTGAACTGATACATTGGTGTATATGCTGAATAGTGCCAGGTCTCACAAAAAAAAAAGAATAATCTTTAACCCTTTGGCGTCGGTGGCCATTTTAGTGATATTTTAAATATACCTATTTTTCTGTCAACATACCACTTTTGCAAAAATAAAGTTTATAGATTAAATTTTGAACGTGTTTTAAATGTGAATATGCATTTTTTTGGGATTTTAAACCTTTTGTGTGCGCTAGGCACTTGAAATGAGATTGGGATAATTATAAAATTTTTGAATTGCGATAACTTTTAACCGGATGATCAGATCATTATGAAATTTACAGGGCATATTGCTGTTACTAAGTGGTAGACACGTGTGCTGGCAACCCTGCAGCTACGGCAGGCTTTGAAAGTGAAAACCTTCAAACCATTGACCCTTATGAAAATTTTTCTTTTTTTACAGTGAAAACCAACTTATGTAAAAATCTGACGCTATGTCCATAGAACCAAAGGAAAACTTTTGAAATTTCACATCGGACAAGAACGGTAACCCTCCTACAATTTACCTATACTTTAAGCATCAAAAACGAATTTCATATTATGTATGGAACTTAATATAGGTATTATTCAGAAGGAATCTAGTTGAAAAACCATGAAAGTGCTGCCAGCTATTGTTGGTTTTGTATTTATTTGCAATATCTTTAGTAAGCGATTTTACCGTAAAGTTTTCAAACGGTAATGATCTTGTAGTGACAATAAACAACAAATACTAAGTTTTCGAAAACTTGAAAACTTTTGCCACTGGTAGCCCTACATTTTTTTGTATCCCTATAACTTCCAATGCAGTCAGCATATCAAAACGAAATTCGCAGAGTAGATTGATTTATATTTTTGGCTTTGATGCTAGCAAAGGGTTGCCAGCGCGAGGCGTTTTTTGTTATTTGCGTATCAATAGATGCTTACATTAAGTATTCATATCGCGAACATTTACAATGAAAATAAGTTACCAATGTTTAAATTTTCGAAGTTCTAGAAAATTTTTGTTTCCGAACATCTTTCGTTTTTTGACCCTAAACATCTTTCTATCCCTGTAACTTTCGACGAAATCATCGGATAAAATCGAAATCGATAGATTTATTTGATTTTAACGTGAGGCAATTGTGGGAGACTTTGAGTTGCAGTGATGGTAAAGTGTTGCAAGCACTAAGCATTTTCTTTGTTTATCTTAAGTTATGCTGCTTTCAAAGTTTTCAGTGTCTGGTTTTCTTAAATCTTGAAATTTCTGAAATCCTTTCCAGCCTCTGGGTTTAAATGCATTGTTAAGATCGAAGTAATTTTGCAATTGAAGCAGGTTGGAGCACGTGTGGTAGAATATGCACTCAAAATCTGCAAGATTCTTCTACTGTTCATCGAACATTAGTGTTTCTAGCGGTTCAGGTGCGCTAGAGTTTTTTCTTAATTTTTTTGCTAGGTAAATACTTATACTTGTTAGATAAATACTTGCCTAACTTTTTTATTGGCAAAATGTGGGTTGACATGGGAGTGATTTTGCGAGATCGAGACGTGTGTTACGTCATGATGTGCCGTAGAAGTCTCGCTAATCTCGCTTGAAACCTTCTGAGCACAAGTGGGAATATACTCACAACAATGATCGTGTTCCATTATTACAATTTAGTACTTGCAAGTATTTATGCCTACACCAACTACTCGCGCTCTTATTTTCGAGTAGTTCATGATCACCTTTTTTGCCATTAGGTTGCTATCTAGTTGTCAACAGGTGGCGGCTTTGGGATTTTCAAGGCTATGTTGAATGTTTTTGTAGTTAGGATATTAGAAAAAGCCCTCATAATGTGTAGAAAGTTAAAAGGGGTAGTTTTCCGTTAGTTGCTTCTATATTTTCTACCGATTGTTGTAGTTTATAATCCTTATTTTCTCCCTTTCTTTTCAATCGTTTTACATTTGAAAACTGCTTACAATTTGATGTGCTAAAATCTGCTCGTATTAACGAAGATGGCGCTCCATTTGTGTTCAACTGCCAAGTACTTGGAAGTGCTAGGTCTGCTCCCGTACTTTCAGTCACGCTCATGAGCTGAAACTTCCTGAATTTTGTGGTGGGGGAAATTAATGAAAAGTACAGGAACGCTCTCATGGCATTTCCTGAAAAGTGACAACCAAAAGTGACAGTTGTCGGTTTTTCGAAGAAGAATCGTGGTTATGAAGTCATCCTAAGCTATGATAAAGTACCGCCACAAAAATATTCGACTTTCATAACAATATCACGCAAAAAATATGTTGCTTGCCGCGCACATTTGAAAATATTTACTTGCGCCACACCGTTTGACACTTTTCAGTTTCTCTCAGTAGCTTAGACCCAATTAAAATCTCATAGTAGGTCTGTTCCCGTACTACGATTAATTGCGATTAATCGCGATTAATTGCAATGAAGCCGTTCCCGTACTCCGTTTTACTGAAAACTGAAACTTTCCCCTCTTTCAGTGAGTACGATGAAATTTCAGTAGGGTCTGAGCTACTGAAAAATACTGAAATGTGTCAAACGGTGTGGCGCGAGTAAATATTTTCAAATGTGCGCGGTAAGCAACATATTTTTTGCGTAATTTTGCTATGAAGGTCGAATATTTTTGTGGCGATAGTTTATCACCGCTCAGGATGACCTTAAAATCACCATTGTTCTCCCGAAAACCAAAAACTGTCACGTTTTGGTTGTCAATTTTCAGGAAATGCAATGAGAGCGTTCCCGTACTTTTCATGAATCTCCCCACCATATGATTCAGAAAAATTCAGTGAAATTCAGTGACTGAAAGTACGGGAACAGACCTAGTATTTCATATAAGAGGGGAAATTTTCAGTTTTGAGTCAAATGGCGTGCAGGAACGACATCATGGCAATGCATTGCAATGCTATGGGAACAGACCTACTAATTAGTACTCATGGAACATGGCATATAAAGCTGCCACGGGCGCCAAGCGAAAGTTTGAATTTTTACTGCGCGATGTATAAAGTAAGATGTACTGAGTTAATTTAAGGAATTCTTTTAAAAAAATCAGGCTGTGAAATCGCATTTATTAAGTATAAGAAGTCTATCATATAAGAAATGCATAATTGACGCAGCTTTTGTTGATTTTCTAAGATAAGAGCTATAGTTTATAAAAAGGAAAAATATGACGGGCTACGGCCAATATCCAATAGAATAATTAGGCGTAAGAAGCGGAAATACTTTGACGGGCAGTTGCTGAACATTAATGTAAACCTAGTTAGTAAGAACACCAGACAAGCTTTCAGACTAGTAAACACTATCAAAAATGGCTACCAACCCAGGACTAGCCTCTATAAGCACAAAGATGGAATTATTATCAGCGACACCGAAAGTATTAGCAAACGATGGGCGTCTTACTTCGAAGAGCTTCTCAATCCGCCATCAAACCTCCCGGCAGCAGAAGCTGAGCTTCATGATAATACCGTGGGTCAACCCCCATCCACACAACCCCCGACAGCAGAAGAAATTGATCTCGCCTTGTGTTCACTGAAAAGGAAGAAAGCGCCGGGCGCTGACGAGATACCAGCTGAGCTACTCAAGTCTGGTGGGGCGGATTTATTAAGTGCGTTACATCAACTACTGCTGTGAATATGGGAGACTGAGGTAATCCCAGACGACTGGCGCATCATCTGTCCCATACATAAAAAGGGAGATAAACTACGGTGTGAGAATTACAGAGGAATCGCTTAGTCTATACGGCCTACAAAATTCTGTCAAAAACCCTGGAGTATAGGATCAAACCGTTCGCGGAAGAAATCATTGGCGAGTATCATGGCGGATTCAGATCTGGTCGCTCCACAATCGACCAGCTCTTCACGGTCAAGTTAATTTTGCAAAAGCGCTGGAAATTCAACGTCGACGTACAATATATAGCATAATGCTGCAATTTGGTATACCGGCAAAATTAGTGAGACCTATAAAGATGACGATGATCAACTCCGTCTGGCAGGTCCGGATCCAGAACAGATTGACAGATCCTTTTGAATCTCTGGTTGGCCTGAAGCAGGGCGATGGAATAGCGCCAACGCTCTTCAACCTGGCACTTGAGGTCGCTATTTGGGCAATGAACCTGAACACCAGCGGCACGCTGCTTTATAAGTCGACACAATTGGCAGCGTACGTGGATGACATTAACATCATGGCTCGAAATCTGACCGATCCAGAAGAACTTCTGCTTAGACTTGACACCGCAGGAAAGGAAGTTCGGCTACGAATCAACGAGGACAAAACGAAAGTTATGATGCAATCTAGGACAAGAACGCCAGCGCACACGACCATCAACGTAGAGGACCTTAGCATCAAATTCGTGGACAACTTCGTTTACCTGGATAGCAGCCTATCGAGTGACGCCAACGAAACTGACGAAATCAAGCAACGGATACAACTAGCAAATAATTGTCTATTAATTGACTTATACTAGTTAGTTGGTAATTAGTATAAGTAAATTAATAGATATTTAGTTGGTAATTAGTATAAGTCAATACTTTAAAAGTAAGCTCCATAAGTAACATACATAAGTTAGATTAAGATTAAATACAATTAGCAAATAAGACGTTCTTCTTGACTAAGACTAAGCTCCGCGTTTATAAAACTATAATAAGACCTGTGTTGTGATATGGCTGTGAAACATGGACCCTGACTCAAGCCTCCGAAAATATGATCGACAGCTTCGAACGGAAAGTTCTACGGCGGATTTTCGAGGCTGTTCGCGACTGAGATGGAAGACGCATGCGGTGCAACAATGAGTTGTACGAACTGTACGATGAGCTGGAAGTATCTAAAATCGTCAAATTACAACGGATACAGTGGGCTGGGCATGTGCAACGCATGGATGACGATCGCATGCCAAAACGTGTCATGAACGCAAGACGAGTCGACGGAGCGAGGCCAAGAGGAAGACCAAGAGCTCGTTGGGAGAGCTCAATATATGCGGACGTCGAGCAACTGTTGGAGTTCCAAGACTGGAGGATAATTGGAGGAGATCGATCCAGGCGGCCAAGGCCCGACGTCGGGCTGTTGTGCCATGCTGATGACATTGAGTCTTAGGTAATATGAAACTTTTCGAAAATTTGCCGCCCTTCCTTTGCTCCCAAATATTTGCCGCCATGGGCAGTTGCCCATAAGTGCCCAAAATAAAACTAGCTGCAAATGTTTTCGAGTATAAAACTCAAAATACACAAACTATTTGCGAGAAAACATCAAAAACTCACTTTTATCACGTATTAGAAATTCAAATCAAAATAATGAACATAGATATAAATAATGGAATAATAATTTGCGTAAATAATAAAAATTGGAAATAATTGTGCTTCTACAAAAAACAAATTCCAAATAGTCAATCAGCTTGATAAAAGGAAACTATAACTTCCGCGATACGATGATTGCACACATGTTGAGTTGCCTTTCCTCAAGTATGTGAAAGCCCCATTTTTATTTGAGTCAAAAAATGCGAAGTTTTAAATTTGGGAAGCTATCTACTTTGAAGAGGATTTTTTAGTAGAAATTTAAAGATATTCTTTCATAGCTTTGACATCTTGTTTGTTAGATTTTTATCATTTAGCTTTCCATTTTCAAACGCAAATGAAATTTTTTCCTTTGAGATTGTACGGACGCATATCGCAAAGAAAAATTGTCGCGTAGGCTCACCAACTTCAAATTTTGGAACACTAATCAATAAATATACATAAGCGGCCGGACTGGCTCTTTCTTCACGGTCTTCTGAAAGTTTAATTTTATTCTAATAGCCAAATCGCGAATGCCCCTCAGAATTGAGTATGTAAGAAAATTAAAGTGTCAGCCGTATTAACACATTGAGCAGTGAGTATTGAGTGCGATCAACTATTTTAATATCATTTCTATTTTCGACCTGTGCCTACTTTATTGAAAAACATTCTACACGTTAACTGCTGCCTCCATATATGTATATTATATCATCATGTCAGCACGATTGAAATTAAAGTTCAGCATGTGTGTCTGCTTGAACAATTATAGCGGTTTTTTTCGGTTGGAATTTTCGTCAATACTTAATCTTTTGTGTAGTTACAGTATCGCAAAACTCTGCATCTAATATTAACTTGAATAATCAGAATAATGAAATAAAATATATTTATGTACAAAGTTATCTAAGAACAAAGTTAGTAAGCGGATCTAATTCTAACGTTGAGTTTTTTAGTGGATGATAAATCTAAATGTGATCAACTACGAGAACAATACCAAAAAAATTGGAATAACGCGCCTTCTCTTGATCCTTAATATGCTTAGTTCTAAAAAAAATGTAACCTAGCAAAACATTTTATTGCAAAACACCAAATAAAAAATCAACAAAAAATCACTTATTTTACTCTACAGCTCAAAAGCAATGAGTGAAAATGTATTTTTACATTTTATAATTACTTTAATACGAAACTTACCGCGGCATCACAGAACCCTAATACACAAACTATCACCCCACACAAAACACTACCATATCTACGCTGAACCATTGTATCACATGAAAGCAAACCTAACTTTCATCCACCGGCATTTTATAGAACAGTTCGATCATTAAACATGGATAAGTATCAGAATCATGTTTTGGCTATTATTTGGTTCAATAACTCATGTCATCATAAAAAAAAACTAATTTTTATCTTATCCGGACTAGTTGGCTGTAAAAAAGTTAATGAGCCATTGCAGTGTTCAATGCGTTGTGCACTGGCACAAACTGAAAAGTTCACCAAAAAGAGTAATATCTATTTCTTTTGTAAGTACCTATTTTGGCCTTAAATTCATAATACGACTCACTTTACCACACTGTTGCTTGCAGGAACACAGTGTGTATGGTTGTGTGGGTGTGGAGGGGTTTTCGCCTAGGACCTTTTAAGCCAAAAGTTACAGTAAGCAAAATACCAAGTCGCATTGTCAGAGGAAAAAAATACATTTTTCTTTGGAAATATAAGCAGATGTTTAATATTTCATCATCATAGCTTCTAATTATTTGATATATGTATGTAGATATACAACCATTTTTATTACAAATAAATCTATGATTCTCGTAAACTAACAAAATATTCTTTAAAACTACATATGTGCTTAGTGGCTAATTTTGAAATTTTACTCATGGAATTATTTTCATCCACTTAACATAGTCGAGAAAATTGATCTACCGACTGCACCCTCTTTAACTGTCGAGTGTCCTTTCATCCTGTTGTTCAGAATCAAAAAGCGATTTCCGTTATCCACAGCGTATAGCTGTAACTCAAAGTCAATATCCACTTTCGGGACATCTGTTTGGATATTGTCTTCAGGCGGCCAGACTCTTGTGATTTGGTAAGTGCCCTATTCGGGGAAAAAGAAATTAATAATACCCTCCAGTAAATTCCAGTAAATACCTTCTCAATGGGACACTTTTCGGGTAAATGACCATATCTTTTCAGTGTGGCGAATGCTAAAGCCGTTACTGGATGAACTGATTTCAATTGGAGTAAATCACATATGCTGAACGTTGAATTCGAATTGAAAAACTGATTTGGCTTGTCCTTTGACCTCACCTCAGTTTCAATGTGAGCTTCGACTTCCGGGATCGTTTTCAAAATGTTATGAGTGATGTTCATATACGGGACAGTGTAATCGATGGTATAAGTGAAGTTGAGGTAGTTGTTGTCACTCCATGCATCATACGAGTCAGGGACTAGATGAACGTGCATCTGAAAAATACTAAATGCTATACATCTTTTGTTAGAATCTACTGTTCAAACTATGTATTAGAGCCCGATATAGTTCATTATGGCTAAAAACCCTGAGATGCAATATACGATATTTCAGAAAATTCATCATAGCTTGACATCAAAATGAGCTTTAGTTAACAACCGAAAACAAACCTCAGCACAGGATATACCCAGGCAAATTGCTAATGCAGTAACTACCAAATGTTGAAAATGAGCCATATCGAATTCACTTTACTACGCAAAAACTATTCGCGTGATGACTTATAAAGATGTGCCATTAGTGAAAGTAAGCAAATATCAGCTGAACTCATCGGCAATGATTCGGTTCAATGGCACGTGACGTGCCGGGTAATCCGTTCTTAATAGGGCCATGGCATACTTTCTGGTCATTCCAAGAACGGTAATGACCCGTGCGAGACCTTAAAAGTTTTAGTATTGTTCTAAGTTTTTTCTAATCGAAAATATGTACCAACTAATCACTCTGGCGTGGATTTTCTTAACTATTCAATCAGAAGTTTCGGCCTGGGTAAGATTAAACTTACATCGCCCTTTTGTCGTTAAAATTAAAACGAAGTATCTAAGCTGGATAAGCTTAGACATTGAGCTATGCTTTACTAGAAGTACTTCCCTGTTTTAGATAAACAATGATTTTTTGAAAAAGTTTGACTTGAATTAAATTCACTGTTTTCCAATTGATTGAAATCTGAACTATCCTCTTGGATGTCTCTGAATTACTGTCTTAATTTCTAGAGAAGCTTCAAGATCATCTTCGATAGATATGAGAATCAATTCAACAAAGAGTTCCTGGAATTGAAGGTTGAAATCCTTAATACAACTGGAGAAACAACAATAAATGCTCATGTCAATATCATCAAAGATGTGGACGATGTCCAACTGAATGTGGATCTTCTTATGGAAGAAACTGTTAATAATTATGTATCTTTGCTAAATAGAACGGTGAACTTTTGCAAATTTCTTAAGAAAAAATCAATCGATCCGGTCATTAGAGCCATTTATGAAGACGTGAGCCGGCATGGAAGTTTCTTCAAGGAATGTCCGATCAAGAAAGGAATTTACTATTTTCATGATTATCGGTTAGATGAAGAAATGCTACCGAGCTATATTCCAGAAGCGAAATTTATTTTCATCGTGAAAATTACCGGCAAAAAGGCAGGAGTTTTGCATAATGGGACCTTGTATGGAAAAGTCGATAAATCGAAAGGATTTAACAATTTTAAAATTTTCAGTATGGGACGGTGAATTGAATTGAATTTATTTTCGAATCGAAATATTTTTGTTTGTTAGCATCTAATGAATTTCTTTGACTAATAGAATGTAACAGCACTTCTGTTTTTTTTTACTGACACCTACGGTGAGCATATTCAATAAAGTTTGATTCGAAATTGATGTTTTCATTTAGAAAAAAATTTCCTCCTTTGATTTAAAACATTTTTGTTCTCACAGAAAAATGTACCTTCCGATCTTTGTAATTTTTGGATTAGCAATTTTGCTATACTCTTGATGCATAGGAATCGACGTACCTATATTGCTTTTAGCAGCTACTGAAACTTGTGGAATGGGCTTGCGTAGTGATGAAAATCAGATTTTTTACCATATAAAGACTATTTTGCAAACTAACTAGCAAGACCATTGAGACCGAAAGTAATTTATTTTGACTTGTCATTGACCTTTTGTTTCAAGCGTACGCACCGCAAGTCATTCAAACAATAAACTCCGTGCATGTGCAACCCCTGTCTTGATACCTCGCTTACACCAGAATATCGTAAAAACAATGTTAAAATGATGTTTAATGCCGGGTTTCCACCAAAGAGACAGTTTGAAAAACAAAGCAAAATACTTGTTTTGTTTTTTGAAAACAGTTCTGCTTTTTGTAAACAGACTGTTCCACTGAACAGACAGGTTTTGCTCCCAGTTCTGTTTATCCTGAGTCCGAGAAATGTCTGAAGACGGTGGTTTTATAATTAACTGTGGATTTTTCATAATAAACGACATAAAAAAAGAAGAAAAAAAAGATATTGGGTCAGTTCTCAATTAAAAAGGAGAGTTGTTTATAGCACAGAAGAATTATTGGAAGATTTATGTTTGTTTGCTTAAATGGAGAAATGAGATCATCGTTTCACAACTTTGTAAGAATGTCAAGCAGTGATTTTGAACTGTTAATTAATTTGCTAGGACCGAAAATTGCCAAGAAAAATACAAATTACAGAGAAGCGATTTCCGTGAAGGATCGCTTGGCACTTACTTTGAGGTAAGAAAATATGACTATTGTACACTCAGAAAAATTTCATCACTTAACATTTTTTTAGAATCACTTTAAATCAAAAGTTGAAACACTTTTAAATCAAAAGGGAATCTTATTTGATTCAAATAATCTCACTTCATTTCAATAACGCTGTATCAAAGTGAGTCAACGTTGTATCAAAGTGAGTCTTGCTTGTTTTAATGTTTTATTTTTCATTCAATGATGAAACATTTTGATTTGAAAATAAAAATTTTATAATAAAGTGGAATTCAAATAAGATTCCCTTTTGATTTAAAAATGTTAAGTGATCAAATTTTTCTGAATGTATGTACAAAATATGACTATTTTATTAATTTTATTTATCTTACCTTGATGTACTGTCGAACAGCATCATATAGAGCTTCACATACTTCCGGTACTATTCGAGATATTGAAGGAGTTGAAACTTTGAACAGGGATTTCAATGATTGTGGCTAAGTGGCTAAGTACCTTAAAGTGGGTGCCAGGCGATCCTTCTTCGAAATCGCTTTTCTATAATTTGTATTTTTCTTGGCGATTTTCGGTCCTAGAAAATTAATTAACAGTTCAAAATGACTGCTTGACATTCTTACAAAGTTGTGAAACGATGATCTCATTTCTCCCTTCATGCCGATGTCAGTATATATGTAAATCTTCCAATAATTCTTCCGTACTATAATCAACTCTCCTTTTTAATTGAGAACTGACCCAATATCTCGCTTTTTTTCTTTTTTTTATGTCATTTATTAAGAAAAATCCACAGTTAATTATAAAATCACCGTCTTCAGACATTTCTCGGACACAGGATAAACAGAACTGAGAACAAAACCTGTATATTCAGTTGGAACAGCCTGTTTACAAAAAACAGAACTGTTTTCAAAAAACAAAACAAGTATTTTGTTTTGTTTTTTGAAAAGAAAACTGTTTTTCAAATTGTCTCTTTGGTGGAAACCTGGCATTATCGACTCGCGATGGGAAAGTGTTTTGTTTACTGAAACAGTTTTCAGAGACAAAAATGTTCTCGAAACTGTTCAGTTTTTACAAAACATTCGCGTTTTTGTTCAGAAAAGCATTTTTTGTTCGCGTTTCTTATTTTTTCTCTTTGGTGGAAACCCGGCATAACAGTGGAAATGGGTTGAATATGCAACATTTGTTCCAAAACAGCGAAAAACAAGCACTACCGTACTGCGCATAAACGCTCTATCTACATTTTAGTAACTTCGGAGATATTCAATGATTTGTTTTAATCTGCAGCATGTAGATATTTGGAAAGGGCATTTTTAACTATTGATTTTGACATACTTTCAACATGACTTACAGACAAAAGTTCTGAAACGAGCTTTGCTTTGAGCAATCAACTGTAACATCACTGTTTTTCTGCAATCATGTCAAGAGTAGTTCAATGGATTTGTTGCTTTATAATTTTCGATACGTACTTTATTTCGAAAAATTTACTTATGATAGGAATTTGTTAAGACGATTTTTGAATAATTTAAACACTTGCCGCTAAATACGCGCTCTTCCACAAAGAAAAGGAAGAATGTTCATAATTGGATAAATGGCAATTAAACGAAGTAGACAAATCTAGAATTTTGAACACTGCTTTCAGGCTTATGGTTCTAAGAAAGCTTAATACGAGCTTAAAACCCTTTTCAGCAGTGTAACATGCATCCATGTTTTCATATTGTGAAGACTCAAAATTTCTAATCTCTTTACTAATAAATGTGAAATATTCATAATTATTCGTGAGCGGATTTTCAATTGCAACGTACTTTTTATTCGTTTTGAGAATTTCAATTTATTATAAACTTTTACATATTTTTATCTATACATTTTGTTTCGATATATTTTGAAAATCTAAAATATAAATGTATATTTAAGCAAACAAAAGCAATTAAAAACATCATTTTATGTCGTATTGTGTTGTTCGCTCTGGAACCAACAATATACGAGTATTATGCCGGGTTTCCACCAAAGAGACAATTTGAAAAAAAGTTTTGTTTTCAAAAAACAAAATACTTGTTTTGTTTTTTGAAAACAGTTCTGTTTTTTTGTAAACAGACTGTTTCAACTGAACAGACAGGTTTTGTTTTCAGTTCTGTTTATCTTGTGTCCGAGAAATGTTTGAAGACGGTGATTTTATAATTAACTGTGGATTTTTCTTCATAAATGATATACAAAGAAGAAAAAAACCGAGATATTGGGCCAATTCTCAATTAAAAAGGAGAGTTGATTATAGCACGGAAGAATTATTGGAAGATTTATCTACTGACGACGTGGGCTTAAATGGAGAAATGGGATCATCGTGACTACTTTTTTTGAGCTCATTATAACAGAGCACAAATATGAAAAATTCTTCAGTTTACACAAATATGAAATACACAGGAATACAGATTTAAAACCAAATTTAAAACAAATTTAAAAACCAAAGTACATTAATCGATATACTGAGTGTTCTCGCAGAAAAAAAATGTATGTTTCAACCAAATAGACACAAAAATTGTGAACAACAATGTTTTCCTTTGATCTTACCGACTCGCGATGGGAAGGTGTTTTGTTTACTAAAACAGTTTTCAGAGACAAAAATGTTCTCGAAACTGGTCAATTTTTACAAAACATTCGTGTTTTTGTTCAGAAAAACATTTTTTGTCCGTGTTTCTTGTTTTGTCTCTTTGGTGGAAACCCGGCATTATGGCCGAATTGATTTGTTTCACTTGTGTACGCTGACTTGTAGTCTTTTTCATAATTTAATGTATTTCACAAAGTAGGATATATTTCAAATAACCGCTGCATATGTTCTATGTACTGTGTGTATTGTGTGCAATTCGCTTTTACTGTCGCTTCACACACATCAATTTCAATTTATGCTTGTGCCTGTTCTGAATTATTATCTCATACGGATTGCTAATTCTAGGTCCACCAGGCCCACCGGGACCACCAGGTCCAGCCAGCAAACAAGACCTGAACGAGGGCTCACAATCTTCAGGCATGAAAATTGTTCCGGGAGCTGTAACATTCCAGAATACTGAAGCCATGACTAAGGTGAGTGCAATTATGAATAGTACAAGATTAGTGACGAGGCCACAACCCTGAAAATACATAACATATTTCAGTCACCTCAGAGTCGTCCTAGTGAATATACATTTGATCTTTCTCTCTTCGAACGCTCGCAGGGGAGTATTGTGGATACACTTACAAAAATATACATCTCCATTCACACACAATCCACAACGTTCCAAATCCACAGTGTTAATAATATAACGAAAGACACAATTAGTGACTTTTTCGATAATAATCAAACAAAAATAAGGAACATTAGGAGAAAGTTCGATGAATTTACCTTATGGTTATCTTCTATAGGAGTTACTTTCGATATTTTAGTGCTAACCGATAATTGGCTAGGTCGCAATAGTGCAGATTATCATATAACAGGATACAATATAATCGTTAAAGAAAACAAGTTTAATAAATGTGACGGTGTAGTAGTGTACATAAAAGACACCACTAGCTATAATGTTTTAAATATTAAAATCGATGATATGGATTCCCTAAATATGATACTTAAAGTTGAAAACAATGATTTCCTACTGTCAAGCTTATACCGATCTCCTAATAATTCAAACGTTGATAATTTTATTGCAAGATTAGATCTGTTTTTGGAAAACAGCAGAAACTTTCAACATCAACTATTGATCGGTGACATAAATATCGACATAATGGATGATAGACATAATTGGACATAAATACCTTGACACGCTACATGAATATGGGTTTGTTAATTATATGTATGGGTGTAACCGCAAATGGAATACACGTGAATCTTGCGTGGACCACATGTTTGTTAAATGCCAAAAGCGACATATTTTTCAGTCAGCCATTTGTAGAACATACCTAGTCTAGCCATAAATATTGTTACAAGGTTTGGCAACCCTGCAGAAAGGAACCGTTATATTGCATTTCTTAAAAATTGAGCTAATCGCTATAGTACGCTTGTGCTCGATGCATTTGTCATCATTTGAGTTTAATTTTTAGTGTAGTGAACATGGATTGGGGCGACAAAGAAAATAGAATTGCTGTGATTGCATTTCATAAAGTAGGAATGCAACCAAGTGATATTTTTAAGACTCGGCATACTCTTGGTATAAGCCGAATGTTTGTATATTCGGCTATTGAAAAATTTAATGATACGTCTGGAGTAAGTGACCGTTAAAGAAGTGGCCGTCCGCAAAAACTCGAACACCTCAAGCGGTTAAAGCCGTGCGCGAGAGAATTCGCTGTAATCCTCTTCGGAAACACAAAATTTTATCGCGTGAGATGAAAATACCCCAAAGAACAATTTCACGTATCATCAAAAGTGACTTGGGGTTGGGTGCTTATCGTAGATCTACCGGGCATTTACTAACAGATTCGTTAAAAAAAATAGAGTGGAAAAATCAAAACGATTACTTTGCCGGTACGCAAACCAAGAACACCGTAACATTTTGTTTACAGACGAAAAAATTTTTACTGTCGAAGAAACATTTAATAAACAAAACTATAGGGTTTATGCTCGCAGTGCCAGAGAAGCTTCTCAAGTTGCCCAAAAGGTTCAAAGCGGTCATCATCCAGCCTCAGTAATGGTTTGGTGGGGTGTTAGCTACAATGGGGTGACAAAGTTGCATTTTTGTGAGAAGGGCGTCAAAACGTCTGCCAAAATTTATCAAGAAAGTGTCCTTGAAAGTGCAGTGAAACCTCTCAACACGTCATTATTCAAAAATCAGACTTGGAGTTTCCAGCAAGATTCTGCACCAGGTCATAAGGCGAAGTCAACCCTAAAATGGCTTGAAGAAAATGTTCCAGATTTTATTAAAGCCGAAGATTGGCCTTCCTCTAGCCCAGACCTGAATCTGCTGGATTACGAATTATGGTCTGTCTTAGAGCAAATGACGTGCTCTAAAAGACATTCTAATATCGAATCCTTAAAGAAGTCTCTTGCACATGCAGTCGTCAACTTTCCGATTAAAGTCGTGCGTGCTTCCATAGATAAGTGGCCAGCTCGATTAAAGGCTTGTGTAAAGGCAAAAGGCAATCACTTCGAATAACTTGTTGCAATTTGCGTTGTTGACAATGCATTTAATAAATAAACAATGATTTCTTAACATATAACACCTCTTTTATCAAACAGTGCTTCAAAAAGTTTGTAACAGTATTTATGGCTAGACTAGGTACATAACTGGCCATTTTGCTATCCTCGGAAATAGATTTTACTCTGAAACTAATTATGAAGTACCAAAAAATGTTGAGGTTAATACCGACAAAAAGTGGAAGGTTTTAAAATTTAAATGCCTGCTACAAAATGAATCCTGGTCGAAAGTATTCTCCGAAGAAAAAGCCGATACATTTTTTTATGTCTTCTATAATACTCTATTAGATACATTCAAAAACTGTTTAGATGCAGCAAAAAAAGTAGTAGTGTAGTAGTAGTCCATAAAGAAAAGCAACTGAAGCCTTGGATAACTAAAGGTCTCATTTTATCAATTAGAAAGCGAGATAACATGGCCGGCAAATTATAAAAGCAGCCTTTCAATGTCGTGCTCTTGGAAAAGTATAAAAAGTATAGCAATATTCTGAAATGTTTAATTTGCACTACCAAAAATAGTTACTATAAATGTCTAACAGAAAACTGCAAGCACGACACCAAAAAAATCTGGTTCATCCCAAATGAAGTAACAGATTCAATCAATAGTAAGCGTACTCGATATTTTAGTAGCAGCACACTCAGAAAAATATGTTTCCGAAAATCAAAGAAAATATTTACTTGTTTACGAGATGTGAAATCTTCCACAAATCAAATAAACTTTTATTTGATATCTGTAATTTGTATACATATCATTGAAAAGCTTCTTATATTCAACGAAATACAATTTTTGCTTTACCTTATTTCAAGTAAGTAATTTTCCTCAAATCTTGTAAATTACGTCTATGAATTTAGTAAATTATATCTACACCGCGAATATTTTTTTCTATGTTTCAACAACAACCACGCTTCAATATTCGACGAAAAAATTGATAGTTTTTCTGTCTTCTATCAACTTTTCCTCTACACAAATAAAGGGTCGATAGCTTAGTTCGCTAACGTGTCAATCCAAAGCAGCGATCTACCGCTCGAGGGTTCGAATGCCGCCGGGTTCATGTCATGGTTGACTTTGTTCGTCTTCAGTGTTCCTAACTCCATTGATTAAGTGTAACATTATAGCCTAAATTGGCGACTGGGCATAAATAATACTAGCGCTTCAGAAAATGAGAAAAAAATATCGCACCTTAAAAAAAGGAAAAAATGGTAATTTTTTTTTCAACATGCTATGCTTTCAAAGCGGTCCCCCATCTAAGTAGTAACCGCGCCCAGCATTGCTTAACTTCGGTGATCGTAGGTGAACCGATTTATGCCAGATGCCAGATGTTCTTGAAATTATATCAAATTTTACTCAGGGCAAGTGCAATATCAGTGCTTGAAATGAATAAACTCCTTTCTTTCGATTGAATAAATATTTCTTTGAAACTATACCAATTTTTACTCAGGGCAAGTACAATATTTGTTCTTTGAAATGAAGAAATGTCTTTCTTTGAATTGAGTAAATATTTCTTTGGCGCAGAATCATTACCAATTTTCTTTGATAATGTGTTCATTTTTCTTCAAAAAATAGAAGTATTTTTCTCAGTGCATTATTTCTACGACAAGTAGCTTAATTTCTAATGATAGGAAGTTGGATATCGCAAAAGCTGTCAATGATCATTTCGCTAGTATAGGTCACACAATCACAAGTAATATCCAAGTAGGCAACAGAGTAAGCCAGGAAAATGCAATACTACTTCATTCAAATAATAGTTGCAAATCTTTTTTCTTATATCCCGTACATGAAACCGAGATCATTCACCTTATGAAGAAAAATGCCTCTTCTATATCGAGACCTTAAGCACATGTAATCAAGCGGGCCATAGTCGTACCTCTGCATAAAGGTAATAATAAAACAGACCTAAACAATTATCGGCCCATCTCTCTCCTCTCGAGTATTTCAAAGGTCTTTGAAAGAGCTATTAAAAACAATATTTGGAGGAAAATAATATTTTATCTGACAACCAGTATGGGTTTAGAAACTCTCGTTGAACAGAAGATGTGTTGTATAGGGTTACTAAAGACGTCATATCTAACTTAGACAAGAGAATGAATTGTCTTGGTGTGTTTCTCGACTTCAAAAAGGTATTTGACACAGTAAGTCAGAAATTACTATATGAATAAAATCGAGATAAGAGTCGTATCATAGGATCTATTTAAATCATATTTAAATGAAAGGACACAGTCAGTGCGTGTGGAAGATGATTTTAGTGACTCTCTCAATGTAAACACTGGAGTGCCTCAGGGTCCAATATTGTTTTTAACATATATATCTATATATATATATATATATATTTATATATATATATATATATATATATATATATATATATATATATATATATATATATATATATATATATATATATATATATATATATATAAATATATATATATATATATATATATATATATATATATATATATATATATATATATATATATATATATATATATATATATATATATATTAAGGATTTATTAAAACTAAAACCGAAGAACTGTTCTTTATATGCATTTGCTGATGACACAGTTGCACAATAATGGGGGCCCAACTGGAATGAAGCATTTCATTTTGCAAATGATGGAATGAAACTTGTATCATCTTGGCTAAATATAAACCTAGTCAGCATTAATATTGGCAAGACAGTAGTATTACCGTTCTCACTAACGATGATTGGATTGTAAAGTTCACTAGCAATTGTAAAAAGCACCAAGTATCTGGGTGTAATTTTGGACCGACATCATTTGCGTTGGGAAGATCACGTTTCCTACCCATGTGGTTGCCTAAGAAGAATTTTGTACAAATTTGTACAATTAAAATCTATACTATCTCCTGATCGAATAAAAACGATTTTACACCAAAAAATTATTAAAATATGTTTACAAAAACCGATCTGGTATCCAATTCTGCAATTATATAAAGACTTTAGTGTTTTACCTTTACCAATGCTATATAGATTCTAAATATTGAAATATTTACATATGCATAGTACTGAGTTTCCACGCACTAGCGAAGAAGTGGTAATGCGCAGAAGACGACGTAGAGTGCTTCAAGAACCAAAATTTACAACAGCACTGGCAGCTAGCTATGCCCAATAACATCTTTCAGCTGCAGAATATTAGCAGATTTAAAAAAGCACTCAAAGAGCATATTTTCAAAAGTTACTAAAGTATCACATTTAGACTAATTATTGTCAAAAAAAAGTAAATTAAAAGCATTAATTTGTTAAGGATATTTATTAGCTAAGGATATTAATTGCGTATCATGAAATAAAATCATAAGCATTGGAACTCAAAACTGGCGCCCCCATAACACGAGCTAAGCTCCTCTTGTGAAGGCGGAACAATTGTTTGTGTTAAGCAATAATTTAGCTCTTAGACTTAGAATTAGTGTATATTATTCTTTGTTAACACATAATGTTATTATCTATGTTTGGATTCGGCAATAAATAAATAAATAATTTAATAAATAAATTGAAATCTTCCGTCAAACTAAAATTTCGGGTTTGATAGTTGAGTTTCAAAAGTGTTTCGTATGGAAGAGCTAGAAATGAAATTTCATTGGCTAAGAGATTATTGGAAGATACGTTATCGTGATATCAATTTTGCACTTAAATTTCTTTAACAATCTGCCCATTGTCTTTCGGAAGAAAGCGATGTGGTATGATGCTTGCCGGAACTAAAGTACATATCAAATCTATACTCGCATTATCACAGCAAGAAATGCAAACCGAACTTTCTGTGTACATACAAATAATATCAGTCTCAAGTTTGACCATAATTGAAAATGTTCATTGAATTTATAATCTCAACAAATCCTTCAACTTTCTTTCATTTTCTTTCATAGATGTCTGCTTTGAGTCCTGTTGGGACAATAGCGTATATAATTGAAGAAGAAGCACTGCTGGTTCGTGTCAACAAAGGATGGCAGTACATTGCGGTAAGTATTCGAGTTGAGTCGCTTGACTTCTTTTTATTTAACCCTGTATTTATTTTCTCCCTGGGAGCAAAGCCTTTGGCTGAAAGTCATAGTCTTTGAGTTATTATCCTTCCATCAGAAATTCGTCGTGTGGCTGTCATGAAGCATGCTTGTGTTTTGAAAATATTTCTAGCTTTCGTTTCTCGTTTCTTGGATGTAGATAGAAAATAACGTAGCAGGAATGATATGAGGAGAGTTTAATCGTCTAGTACTGAAAATGATGCATTAAGAATATGATTACAGCTGGCAGATGAATCCAGATTTTATGATAATACACACAAATCTTAGACTGCTGACGTTGTTGGCGGGAACAAATGTGCGAAGTACGACAGCCTAGCTATTTTTGGGTAAAATATGTGGTTTAATAAGAATAAAATAAAAAGACTCAAGCACATTATTGCATCAAAAATACTTTTCAAATAGTTGCTGAATGCATTCAGCCTCTGGGAATTTTTTTTTTTTTTCAAATTTCAAGTTGTCATAACCTCTGACCGAGTCATCAGATTATTTCAATATTTACTAGACATATTGATGGTTACTATGAATAGGAGACTTCTGACACGTTTTTGTTTTTATTGAATTTTTATTTCAAACGATATATACATATGGCTCTTTGCCTTATTAATTTGAAGTTTTTAAAATTCTCCATCAAAAAATATGTAGATTTTTGGAATTCTGTAACTTTTGCGAAAAGAAGCATTCACTCATTTTTTGGCCTTCAAACTTACCATACAGTCATCGCATCGAAGAAAAATTTATAAGACAGGCTGGTTTGAAAATCGAGCAGCTCTAACAGAATTGTATACAAACATATTGCTTTCATAAAGAGTACAGGCGTACATCCAAAAAGTCGGATGAAGCAAACTACCAAAATGTACTTTATATGTTTTCATCGATGCGAAGCGAAACACCTTGCTGTAGTCTGAATTTGATCTCCGCAAAATCAAATCGTTTGCGAAGTCGAACCTTGTTCGGAAGTTGGAATGGTACTGCTTGGATAACCTGCTTCGAAAGTTGAAATTGAGCTTGTGCTTACTTTTGGAAATAGGTCTCCGGCGTGCTACGGGAGTCCGAATAGATATCAGACTTATTCTGATATAGCAAGCTCGACTTCTGCAACGATTCGGGTAAGGTAAATTGCCGGCCACGTCGAGGTATTTAGCTGACCACCGATGGGACCACATCAGGCAGTTGTCGGCGCATTGCTTCTTTGCCATGGGCCCCCGTACTCTGTGTGTTGAATCTGTTTTCTTCTGTTCAGGTACTCCTATTTCAACAGAAAAAGTAGGTTCAAAAGAGCTTCCGTTGAACTCGAAGACTAAACTAATAAAGGGCTGATCGCTATAGCTATGTATATTTTTACTAATAGCTCCAGATATTTTTAAAGCACTCTTACAAGTTATTTAGTTTTTTGAAGATATCTTACACTAAGTTTCTTACACATATTCCAGTTTCAGACTTAAAACCAGGACATCTATATAACCATTTGTTAACCATGTTTAGACATTTAGGTAGTAAGATGGATAGCAAGATGAATACGTTTCATTTATTGACGAATGTGTAGCAAGGGCCCTTTAAATAAGTGAAGCGCCGACTAAAAATACTATATTTTTAACACTTGCTGCACAATGCGAATCGAAGTGTTTCGTCTCGTTACTTGTAGAACTACATTTGCAGACTGTTTAGTTCAATCCAGTTCACAAAACATGTTACCGTGAAATCGTTTTCATTTTTGCTATTATTTCAATAATTGCTGGTTACTTGTGGACTTCTCTTCAATCTTTCCAAATTAATTTCCTTATTATTTAGGTCATCTTCCTTGCAGGCATATATTTTTGCCTGTTATTCTAACGTAGGGAGCAATGGCATGGTGAGTTTTTTTTTTGAAGAATGGCGAACAAAAGATTCAAATCGTTCTGAAAAATGTTCCTTGCGCTTAGAAAAAATAACAACAAGTAACAAAATAACTAACAACCACCGAAAAATTTCGGATACAAGGATGCCGAAGTTAAAGTATTGCCGAATCAAACGGTGCATTGTTAATTATTTTTCATATCTACCTTCATGTTATTAAACCTACAATGCGCTTATTTTTTTATTGAAAATTTCAAATAACATTAAAAGTCGCTAATAAAAGCTATTGACTTTCAAAAATATTTTTTCAAACGGGAATATTTTCCTCAACACGGTTAAAAGGCTACACTTTATGTGAAAAGTATAAATTTACAGCCCACTTATTACTAATTATCATTTTCGTACATGCATTTTTGTAGCGATTTTGCAATTAGCTAACATCCCAAAGCGAAAGAAGATTATCCTACACATACATTTTTTAGACAGATAATGCTTTCGAAGTTACACTAAATCTCACCATGAACCAAAAATTCAAGGTAACATCATATGTCCTCATTAATCCTGAACAATCCTTCACACATTCCTAAAATTACCAGTTTTGTACTCTCTTACCAATGTACCACTGTCCGATGCATTACGTCATGAGCTATGCGTTCAGTGGAAATGCCGTGATCTTATGTTTTTGGTCCATGAAATCTGAGGCGACCATGCAGCTTTCAAATGTCCCGTTTGTTTCATCTAGGGATAGGCCAGCAACAGTTAAAACGTCCTGTTTATAACCAGCTATAGTTCATAAAAGTTCATAAAAAATATCGTACATAACAGCTCATTACAATCCCCTTAACAAGTTTATGTGTGTCTTAGGAGCCCTAAAGACGGATTTTTGTACTTAGTGCTGTCAGCAAAAACCAAATCATGGTTTCGCATGGAGCTACGCAATGCCAAAACGCTTCTTGACTGTGAACGACAATACATATTTTTATTCCGAACCTTCAAGTAAAATTAAAAATACTTCTTCACGCGTTTTTCCTCAGGACACTTAAAAGATTCCGTGATTTCGAGATTTGTATTCATCCGTATGTTTCAACTGTACCGTTTTGTTATCTTTAATTTTAATGTTATTTTAAAAGCAGTGAAATTTTATATTGCAATTGCATCTATTACCAATAGATTGCGAAAATCAAGACCAAATTAATTTAAGCTTCAATGAAATAAATAATATAAACCTTTGTAATTGATCGTCGGCAACATCATACGTTGAAGGCTCACTGGTTTTGAAACGCTATTTTTCAACTTTTGCGTTAATTTATTTTGCATGATATTTATTACAGTAATCGGAAGAATTCTTTATGTTTCTGTACAGACCAGTAACTGATTGAATCAAAAATAAATGCGTAGTGCTTCTTGACTTTACTTTTATGCGATTAATGGTTTCAATACAACGTGACGTTATGAGTAATATTGTGTCTACGCTTCCGGGCGTTTCCGAATAAACAAGGTGTTTATTTGTTTATTATTCTGTAAACAACAATAAAATAAACTCATACTTTGTATAAATAAGTATAATGCCTGCACAAACTAAGCTTAGCAATTTCCCGTGAAATACACATTGTTTGATGTCTATGAGTGCTCAGGAGCCTCTAGGCGTTATGTTAATACACTGCTACTAACATATCTGCAGCAAAACCTCGCATAGAATACCACAATGCCTTTCAGAGGATAGCTTCTGCTTGAATACTCCACTCTTGTTGCTCACAGACACTCGTTTATGTACCTACATGAAACATTCTTTATTTCATTTGTTTAGTTTCAGAAGTTCCTGTGTATCCATCGTGTCACGCTCCTACAATAATGATTGATATGTTTACATTTCAGCTGGGAAGTTTATTGCCAATAGTATCGCCTGCGCCGCCAACCACAATTGCTCCACCGCCACGACCGGACCTCCAGGCATCCAATTTATTGAATAACATCCCACAACTTGTCGATGGGCCTAACGTAAGTAAAAGCACCATTCTCTTATTTTTATTCTTTTTCTTTGGAGGGTATTTATTTCCGCAAGGTAATAGAAGTGCTATAGATACCGATGAGTACACATCTATCAGTGCCAGGTTACGTGCCAAGACGAACGAAGAAACACTTGAAACTCAACAACTCGAACTTAATTTGAGTTTTTCTTCCTAGTGTTGTTTCGTTCCCAGGTACTGCTTCCCAGCGTTCCTTTTATTCTTTTGTTTGGACGAAAGTTTGCAAACTGCCCGCCCCGCATATCAAACTTTACTTCGGGTGCTTTCTTTTATTTTTTCAGAAACTATGTATGGAAGATTTTGCAAGAAAATTTTTATTTCAATGATTTAATGCTTGTTGCGAAGTGAAAGTCGAAATATATTTGAAATAAAAAATTGGGTTAGAGTTCCCTAAAATATTTATTCTTAGGATGATTTATAATCGATTCGTTTTAAACTGTAGCTTGGCGCATTAGTGCTGAAAACTTGATAGATTTTTTTGCGTACTTAACGCAAGCTTGGTTAAAATGCAGGATTCTTTTTGATCCAAAATGCTGTAAACAATGCATAACCCAGTGCACGAGCTTCTCATTGCATTATTAATTCTAAATGCGTTCATATATAATTAAATCTTACCACACACAAATCAGCAATTTTTATACTGAATCAAGCCAGTCTTACTAATACCATATTTTATCGTGTTTTCCAAGCAGTTTACAATGTCACCACAATACGAAACGGTAACTATAAATCCAAATTTTTCTCTATTTTATTAGATTTTTATAGCAAACAATATCTTTGTATTCTGTATGTATGTACATATGTAACTTTATCGATTTCCTTTTGCAACAATACGAAAAAATGTATATCAATGTATGTAAATATCGTACGTAAATAGTATTATTTTATGAGTATGTACAGAACAGGGTTTGGAAAGTACTTACCATTAGTATGCAGAGTAATATTCGATGTTGGAGTAACTTTGCTGAGCCCTATGAAAAATAAAACCAATGCAGTATATGTGCTCACGCGAGAAACCTTCCACTCGTATAACGTGTTTCTTACAATATTCATGGCACCAACTTTGTCGCTACCTATTAATTATGCTATTAATGCTTAGTGTTTTAGCTTCGATTGTGCTAATTAATTTTTCTTGTTCGCCTTTTCGACCACATTGTGGTGGTTATCGGATTAGAGCTTATTATACCTTGTGTGCGCTAGGTAAGAAATTCATTTGAATGGTAATATTTTGTGCCTGTGGGGCTTAAGATGTCGGAGAAAATGTTAATGTCCGAGTCGTGCCAAAATAATACGAGAATCTTTAAGTTAACCTATTTTTGGGACCGAGTTGCGTTGCTAAAAATGGTGAATGGTGATCTAAGATAACTAACGATTAAATTAATCACCATTTGGAAACAATAGCGATTGTCAGTCATTTGTGTTCTGGCCTGCTGGTATAATCTGAAAAGATGCTTTTCAAGCAAATTTAAAAACAATCCTTATTTTCTTTACTACGCTTTAGTAGCTTAGTTACGTAGGAAGAAAGAATTTTATTTTGATAAATAGAGTGCTACAATGACCAATCTGTCGCCGAAACAACATGAAAAAGTGGTAAACTCTACCCGATGAATATTGCCTTCCGTGCTCCTATTGCCAGCTGGCTTGGCTCGAGTTGAACGTGGGGCTTTTTGGGCGGCCCCGAAATTCGTCCATTTTCGACGATGCAAAAAAAGCACAGTGCAATAAGGGAACACCGAAACCAGCTGTACGATGTTTTTTTTTGGCTCGGGTTGAACGTGGGGCTTTTTGGGCGGCCCCGAAATTTGTCCATATTCGACGATGCAAAAAAAGCACAGTGCAATAAGGGAACACCGTCAACAGCTGTACTATGTTTTTTTTTCATGAAGATAATCGCCTACAAATAGACGACTCTCATCCCATCTAGTCATCGTCAATCTCAAACGATATTGAGAAACTGTCAAAATTCCAACGTTGGATTTTCTAAAATGCTACTGTGCTTCACTTCAGGGCTAATGTTTCAAATTACCGGTATAGTGACATCTGCCGAAAAAAATGTACTCTTTTACCCACATATTTGCTTAACTTGAGTACCAGGGCTATTTTGAATGGCTATCTTAAGGCAGTATTCTGGTCTAGAGGCACGATTTTGAGGTGATTTTACGGACGCAATCAAAAAAAACTATGAACATTTTTGATTTATATTTTTTTACCAGTCTTTTATTCACATTTTAAAAGTACAAAAATGTATTTCAAAAATAAAAAAAATAAAAATTGATGTAGATACAGGCCGGCGAAGTGAAGGCTCAAAAAAAAACTTGTCTCATGGTTGACATGATTCCAACCTTCCTGGTGGTTTGAAACATAAATTTTTGGTAATTTCTATAATAAGAAGAATGTGAAATTCGTCTGACAAAGGCGATTTGAAAAAACTTTTTTTTTCACAAAATGGCGTCCGTCTAAAAAAAAAAGTTGGTTTTTTGCCTCATTTTTTTTTAACTTTGGGGATTTTTAATAAATAGTAGAAAATAATTTTTTAAAAATCCCTACGTCAGACGATAACCAATAGTGTTAAGAAAATTTGTGCAAAATTTCACGTAAATCAGTTCATTACAACTAGAGATATCATGTCAACCGTATCGAGAAAAGTAGTTCCGAGAAAAACGCGTTTAAAACTTGGAGTCTCGTTTCGGGCAGTTAGTTGGCGTGTCACAAAAATAGCTGTAACTTCAAAAATAATTCGAATTTTCGAAAATCCTTTTAAAAGCTCATTCTTAAAGGTCTAAACTTTGAAAATATGCAAACGAAAATAAACCGATTTGATCAAATTTCTAGACCAGAATACCCCCTTAATCTATCTAATCTAAGTATTCAATTTCCGCAGTTGAGACCTAGGTCCTAACGACTATAAAAATTTCAAGAATAGATCGAGACCCCATGAATTTCTCTTTCTTTCGTATCGAGTCTCTTCTATAGAGTTTTCTTTTTTTAACTGATTCTAATTTAACTTCCTGAAGGACGTGAAAATATTAGCATAGCTTAAACTTTTATTTTTATTCTCACTGAGAAAATTTCATATGAAATACTAGCGGACTTTCTCTTCCGCCTAATTTTTTCATAACACGAAATTTATAACCAAGCAAAATAAATTACAAGATACGCCTTTCAATGTTTAGCAAAAAATTGACTGTAAGATTAGAACTTCCAGCCATAAAACAAAAGTCATAGCTTATATCGCCATCACCAATTTAAGTTCTTGTAGCCTAGAGTGTAGAGCACTAACTCCTGGCATGTGAGCAGTGTTGTGAGGTTTCCGTGGCCGAAATTCCCTCGCAAATACTCGTTTTTCCCACAGAGCAGGTCGCGAATTCCCACGGTTTTTCCCACGGACAATATGTAAGCTATTCACCACAGTTTTATATTTATGTATCAATACCGTGCAAATGCCAATACTTATAGGAAAAAAAACAGCAGTTTCATATATTTTATACACATTTACATTTGATTTGTTACAGCGAAGAAAAAAACCCATTCATTTCGTGAAAAAATCATTTCATTATAATGCAATATAAAACGCATTCATTTTTAAACTAATCAAATAGATTTTGTGCATTGTGCAAATTGAAATGTTTGTCAGAAGCCTCGAAATCAATGCAGGTAACAGATCTAGACTGGAAATTTGCGCGAATGCAACAAAAGGCGTTCAATGAATCTTCGCTTATTCTGTTTCGCTTTAAAGTTTTGACGTCGGCTACAATGGAGAATATTGTTTCTGACTCAGCATTTGAATGTGGCAGATCTAGAGCATACTTTGAAATCTTAGTTAAATGAGGAAACATGCATGCATCCTCAAATGTAAATTTTTTGCTTTTTCTATTTCTTTCGAAAACTCCTGTACTATTAGCTGCAATAATCTCTCCTTTTCATCACATGAAAAAGTTACTGATAGATCTCTCCATTCGATATTTACAATAGCTTTTTCAAAGCCAATTTTTTGGCAAATTTTTGAACTGCAGCGAATTCGTTCGTTTTGGACTATCAGGAGCTATTTGGGGGCTTAAAAACTCAATTTCTTTAGAGATAATATCATTAAATGGTAATCTCTCTTTAAGCTCTTTACATGTCGTAACATAAAACTCTTTTCCTATTTTGTTTATGGCTAAGTTTACAGCTTCTTCAAAAGACGCTATGTATTCTTCACATTTTGATCCCAAATAAGTATCCATATCTGGAACTAAATGCTCTTCATTCAATTCGATATTTTCCAGTAGGAAACCAGGTTTCACAAAATTAAAGCAAATTATTCTTAAAATTCTACTGCACTCAGTAGTTGCGTTGCAATTTGTGAATCAGTAGTTGCTTTGACTGAAACGGTGCATTAAATGTATTGAAATAGCTTAAACTATGTTCTACAAAGCTGTAAAATGCCTTCACACGATTATTCTGCATTATTTCGTAACAGTATTTTGCTTTTGGCCGTTTCGACTTAAACTTTTCGTTGAAAATCGCTAATCGGATGTCTTGAGAAGCGATTCTTGTTCATTTCATCCCAGGTTGTAACTGAAATGTAAGAATACATACAGAAATGTCTATTTTGCCTGGACTGTTTAAATTTTTTCTCAAATATATTTGGTGGAAATTTTACGAAAGTGTTTCATTTCATCTAAACCATTGGTCCCACGATTTTATTCTACAAGCAGCACTTTTTCCCTTTTCCCTTTTTCAAGTTTTAGAGGGCGAAAATTCCCATAAAAAGGGAAAACACTGCATGTGAGCCCCTTGGCTGGAGCCCAGATACGAACAGGAGAGCTAACCTGAGAGCTTTTAGCTAACCTAGCTGTTAGTAGGTGCCTGAGTTTATCAGCGGCAAAGTGAGGTGTGTGAAACTATTCATTTGTATACTGGTAAAAATTTGTATACTGTATTTGTATACATTTGTATACTGGTAAAAACGAACTTTCTTCTCTGTTTTCTCTGTTTTGTTTGAAAGTAGTCCTTGACATTTTTATTTCTTTATTTATTTTTTTCTGCCACATACATTCTCCGAGGCCACAAAACTGGGCTGTAGCGGGCCGCTTTACTATAAGTGTAGCTTAGCTTACCAGGATACTGAATTTATAAGTGGATTGATCAGATTCCTAAACTTACATCAGGACTGACGTTCATTTTAAGTTTCACAGGGAACTTTTTCATATGTGGCACACTAGTCTAGGCAAATTTTCAAGCACACGACATCCGAACTCACTGCAATGAAAAAAACAACATTAAAAAAAAAAACATGTTAAAGTAAGATTTTGCTACGTCGAGGAAAATACTATAAAGGTGAAGATATTTTCATTCATGCGTAATACGCAAAGACCGAACGCATTGATTCCACGTGCTTGAGTGTTTCCAAGATTTAGCAAATAGTAGCACACAATACAAGACTTTTTGTAAATCCGGAATAATATGATTCAAGGCACTTATTTTGACTTCGAACAGGCTGTTCTAGTGATGCATGTAAACATTTCTTTATTGAAAATTTTACACAAGCCAGTTTGTAGGGCTCTTTCATATGAAAATGTTCACTTCCTCAAATTTCAACGAAATCCCACCCTTACTGACGCGCTCTTCAAGATTTTCTTGCCAGCATTGACCGACTCAATCGGCCCACGTCATATGAAATTCGACTCGAAGTAAATATTGTTGTCGATCGGAACCTACGGTGAAACCTTTTTACGTGTATTGCTCTCTCTTCGCATATATGAGATGCCGCAAAAGGGTAGAACACCAATTCCGTATTCAATCCTAAAATTTAGGAGGTCATCAAAATCAAATCGACCTTCGGCCCATAATGCTCGAAACGTAACACGCAGCACATCAATTCAGTCGATAGCTACTCTATCAGCCATTAATTCTGCCCGAAAAGTGCAAAGGGGCCGGGCACAAAGTGGAGCCAAACAAAAATAGAACAGGAAAAAAGAAAACACTCTGAGGAAAATTATTCGCTACATTGAGATTGCCATGGAAATCTCAAAGGACTCATATATAATTTATGACTTCAGAAATCACATTCAGCGTCCTGGGCAAGTCCTTTTTTCGAAGAAGAGACAACAAGAACAGACACTTTGGATGTTGCTGATGCAAACATTACGAAGAAAAGGTGTCCGAATTTATTTGGCTCGGCCGGTCCCAGAGCTTATAAAATGACAATGAATTGCTAAGCAGAGTGGGTGACCGCGTTGAATTGCCAAGTGACTGATTTCGATGTTGATTTTGAAGTTTTCGTATGTGCATAGGATCATGTGGAAGATTTGAATAACTTATTCGTATTTGTTTCGAATTTATTTGACTTATGACGATTGAGCACAAAGTAGGAAATATTCAGCATGAACATCAGCTTATTTTATGCAGACTTTAGCACTAATCTTTCAAATGGTGCAATAAAGTATAAAAAATATTTTAATCGTAACGAAGGAGCTGTGAACTTTTAACCTGACTTGGCATTCGACTTTCGTCGTTATTTGGTTCCACTAGAAGCAGACGTTTAGGTACAATGCCGTTGAATGGTTAAATGGTATTTATATGTATTTATTTTATTTACATTTCATTTTATAATTCTGCAATATCGATACGAAGAAAACAAATTATCCTGGCATTTTTATCAGGAGATTCTTTTCGAAGAACTGCATCTATGATTTCACAAAAAAGGTTTTTGGAAAGCTTCGGAATGGAGCTTATAGGATCCACCTTTTTAATGGTTAGTATTTTGCTGTAATGGCTGAAATTTCGGAAATCTAAGCAAATTTTCGAATCCATATATTTTTTTTGGCTAGCAAAGAATCATTTGCAATAACCTCCGGAGAATATTTGTGGGAAATTAGAATGTTAAACTGAAAATTTGGCTTCCTTAATTTTACTAAACAGATCTCGGAAAAAGTTGAAGAATCTTCATCTCAATGGTAGGAGGATTTTCAGATAGCTTCGATAAATGCAGCTTTTTCAATCTTAATCTCTAGCCAAAATAAAAAAATGGAAACTGAAAAAGAAAGTGTTAACGCGAAAAATCAACACAGACTGTGCCATTTAATGTAATGTCAATCGTTTCTCTCTTTTTCTCATATGAAGATCTTGTTTTCTACTCTGTGGTTAACTTTCTGGAGGAACTTAGGTTTGCCTTTTAACTTGTGGCATCAGCCATCGATAGTGCGGTGTTCAACGAACTTATTGCCTTGAAATGTCAAACATTGACACTTCAAAATTGGCCGATGTGTCGATAAAAAATCTATTAGTTTTTTTTTAATTTTTTTTTTATTTATTTTTTTTTTATAGTGCTTCCCAGACAACTGGTTTGTTGATATAAGGGATGGCACAAAGTTTTGCGTCCCAACGACACGCGGTGTTCCCAAGTGGTCCCCCATCTAAGTACTCTGCTTAACTTCGGTGATCGGACGAGAACCGGTTATTTCAGTGTGGTATTGCCGTATATTTTATACATTAGATTCTAGATTCAAAAAACCCTATGAAATCATTCGTGTTGTATAAAAGAAGAGTGGCATCACGTATGCTATATTGGAAAGAAATTGTAAATAACGAAATCCATCATGATTGACAGATACGTTAAATTTCCATACCAATTGATACTATATTTTTAAACTTTATAATAAACAAAAACATGCTTAGGAAAAATTTATGTTTCACATAACTGTACATATTCATAAACTTAAATGTTGTATTTAATGACTAAAAATACAAAATATTATATTATCCTGGTCAATTAATTTTATCTGGTGGTAAATCGCGAACCGGAATATAGTATATGTGTGTCTAACTTAAACGTTTCATGTTGCCCTAGCGTTTGGTTTTAGATCACAAACGCCTTTCAAGCGATTTTTCTCCACTTTAGACAACACAGACATTTTCTCAATTTATACTTTTTCTTGAACGCTGCTCGGATATCAATAATCGGAAATTATGGAAACATGAAATCTATCTAAATAATGACAGTGGTATCCTCGTATGGTAAGTTTGTAATAAATAGAATTACTATTGAATTTATTTTTCAGCGATTCATGTTAGACAGCAGCTAAATTTGAAAGACCAGTTGAAATAATAATCCTTTCCGTTGAAGTATTAAAGCTTGTTTTATTTGGGAATTTATTCAATCGGTCGCAAATTTAGACGGCGTAAATTTTTTTTTTGTTTTGTTTTTTTTTTTTTTTTTATTGTGATTCCCAGACAACTGATTTGTTGGTATAAGAGATAGCACAAATATTTTACGTTCCAACGACACGCGGTGTTCCCAAGTGGTCCCCCATCTAGGTACTAACCGGTCCAACACTGCTTAACTTCGGTGATCGGACGAGAACCGGTTATTCCAGTGTGGTATTGCCGTGTATAATAATTAATTCAAACAGCCCGTATTAGCTGGCGCAATTCCGGAAGCTGCTTTGAAATAATCTGTCCTCTCGGTTATATGCAACACAGCATTTTATAAAACACCAATATAAAGCTCCCAATTCCACTACTGAATGAATTCATCTTAAACGAGATTGCGTATATTTTTCACAGTCCAGCATGTTTTCGCTCGTTTTTTAGACATTTAACTCGATAGTTCATTCCTCTTTTATTAAATAATTGAGAAAAAAAAAACAATATTAAACATTTCCATATTTACGGCTATAGCTTTTGAAAACCGTTGTTTTAAACATATTTTGCATTTATTTTTAGTTACGTTTGGCAGCCTTGAATGAACCATACACAGGAGATCTGCAAGGAAATCGCGGTGCAGATTTTGCCTGTTACAGACAAGCGAGAAGAGCAGGCCTGCTTGGAACATTTAAAGCGCTGTTGACGGCAAGGTGAGTAAACCATTTTCAAAAAACCTCCATCATATATGACAAGTATTTTTCAAACACTTGTTCATAATTTACACATGCTTTTCTGTTACGTTCATATTTTTTCACCATGGGAAAGTGTGATGGCCCGCCTTTTTTTCGTCCATTTTTTTTTTCAGCAATTCTATCATACAAAGTATACTAGAAACACCAAAGTCACTCAAAACGTAATGCAACCTATCTTTTTGATTTTGACAAATTATGAATTAAAGACAATTTTTTTCCTTAAAAGCTATGTACACTATTTCATTTACTTCACAATCTATTCGCATAGATTATTGTACTATACTTTACTTACTAAACATGTGTAATGCAAGTCACGCTCTAGCAATAGACTCTACAAACCAGCAGTTTTTACTGCTGGCACTCAGCCAGAACCTGAAAAGAACGTATGTTGCAAATTTTTTTTTCACTCTATTCCGCCCCAATATTACAATGAACCATATCGGCTAAAATGACAAGAGTCACACATGCTGTAATTCAATAATGTGCTCACTACTCTCCACAAACTTCAAAATTAAGGTAGAAAAAGTAAAATTGTGAAAAATTCGGGGGTTGAATAAATAGCATATATCAGGGGCGGCTCGTCGATGTACGCAAAGGAAGCAGTGCTTCCCTTGCTAATCCACAAAATTGATTAAATAATCAATATATAACAAACAAAAGATTTACAATAAATATTTAACAATCAAAGTAATAACATTTATTTACTTATTACTACAAACTACAGGCACTGCATACCATTCAATTCAAAACATACAGTTCATTGAGATGTACTACACAGAACACTGAAGTGATCTTGCTTCAATGCTCAAACTCGTGGTTTTCGCATAGATCTACTAAGACACTTTACTTAAATGATGCTCACAAAAATTTTACAATCAATGTACTCAAATAGCATCGCGGATGCTGGCTCAGTTCACAGCATTTTCGTGGATAGAAAAATTCAAAAAACCCTTGCCCCATCCACCCGCTGAACAACCCAAAAATCTTTCCTAATGAGTGAACTTAATACGCTGCAAAATTATCCGCTTCTTCTGTTATGTTACTGTTTCCTCTTATGAATTATCTGTAGATTCTCTTCTGCTCCTCTTCTTACGAGCCGTTCCCCTTAGGAATTGAGGCATTTTCTGCTTTGTTCACATGTACACATGTATGCTGCAAGCTATTGTGATGTTCATGTGGGGAATAGAATAGTAAGAGTTAAGGACCCCACTCACGAGCAGTCCAAATGGCCTGAGTCCATTTGGCTTGAGTCCGTTTGGTTTAAGTCCAATTTAGCTCGCCACTCACAATAGAGCCTCGATCCAGTCAGTCCATTTCATTTTCTGTCATTAATTTAGAAAAAAAAATGAAGATAAATTTGAAGAAAAAAATACTTTAAACCTATTAATGGATCAGAAGCATGTGGAGGAATTTTTTGCTTTTGCAACTTGCATCTACATAAAGCAACGATAGCCAAAAAGGAAGTGGTAAAAACGGTAGATTTGGTAAAATAACTCACACTTGAGCCTTCTGATTGTAAAAATTGTTTAAGAATGGATGATATGACATATAAAACGTTGCTATAGTTGGTCACCCCAATTATCAAACGGAAGGATACAAATATGAGGCAAACTATCACTCCTCACGAAAAATTGACCGCTACATTGCGGGACTTAGCAAGCGGTTGCAGGCTTTGGGTCAAATAATATAATACACATTCATGTGACCTATATAATTCGATAACTTCCAAAACAAAATCATGGCCACCACTATCCATTATGCTGAATTTTTCGATTAAATAAAATAATCACAGAAACGGTTAATGAGCTTGTCACAGGTCAGCGTGCAAAGCAAGACTGCCACGTTGTTTGGACTGAGGCTTCAACACACACGACTAGTCCATTTTACCGATTGTCCAAATTCGCCCTACTATATTTACCCACACACGGTAGAGCCAAAAATTGGCCCGATGGCCTGAGTCCATGCACTTTGGATTGATTGGAAATCTAATTTGATTCCATGAGTCCATGAGTACTTCCGAGTTCTCCCACACACGGTGAGATTTTGGCCTGGCCTCAAACCATTTGGACTGATGGACTGCTCGTGAGTGGGGGCCTTTACACTTTTCCGTGTCCAACTTTCTCCAGATCGATTTCCGTGTCTACTTTGGGTTTGCTTTTCCAAAAGACGTAGTTTTTCGGTTCTGGTGCTTTGGTGAAATAACCACTTGATAGCTTTGGACGCCTATGTTGACGCTGAAAAGTCATCCGCACTCTATTATGTTTCTGTTTCTCGTCATGACCTACATTACATAATTTGTAGACTCTCTTCTGCTCCTCTTCTTACGAGTTGCTCCCCTTCGGATTTGATGTCTTTTATGCTCTGTTCGCATGGTGTATATACGGTGCAAGTTATTGTGATGTTGATATGGAGAATATGGTGTGCAATTTTCTCCAGATCATTTTTTTTGTATCTGCTTTGGGTTTACTTTCGCAAAATGAGTTTCTCGGTTCAGGTGTTTTGGGTGATATGACCACTTGATTGCTGTCGCCTCTGTTATTTCTATGTTGAATTTCTGAAGTGCTTTCTTTAGCATTTATAGTTTACACTAGGTGCGTTTTTTTATGCCATCTTCGCAAAAAACGCACCTGTTATAATTCTTTTGACTTGTATTTTTTGTATTGTCAGTATGTATTAATACGGTCAGTTACACATCGATAAAGGAATAGTTTTTAAAGTAAATTATAACATAAAACTCGTTAAAGTGAGAGCGTATTGAACAGATTCTGTTTCGAAAAGTTAATATTTACCCGTTTAATATGGATTTTAAAGTGGAAAACCAAAGTTGAGTTGATTGTGCCACAGAGTATTTACTGCGGTAATCTTTTTGATTGAGGATCTTATTGAGTATTAGCAACCAAGACCAATAATTTCGCTCAGTCAATTGTTTGCAAAAGGCTACTATATTAGGTACTTTTATTGCAAATTTTATGAGAAATTTATTTTTATTGTGGCATTGGCTATCTAATTTAATTTGCTAAAAGATGCATTATATCCTCAACTTTGAGCTGTTAAAATACTTTCGCCATTTATTTAGCCTGCAATATGATTTCAACTTAACTTTTTTTACAACTTAAAAAAAAATTAAAGAAATTAGTAATATTTTTTGCTTTCAAATGCTATAGTTAATTTGAACTTTTGCGAGATTTTTGATCTTAGTGAGTAGGAAGCTGTTGGCAATAAATCACTAGCTTTTAATGCAAATATGGTCAGCATTAAAATACTTAATTGATTAAACTACGCACTTCATAAATATGCTTATCTATATTATATGCTTATATATTTTGCTTGTGCTTCCCTTAGTCTAAAAACCACGAGCCGCCACTGTCATATATATATATATATATATATATATATATATATATATATATATATATATATATATATATATATATATATATATATATACATATATATATATATATATATATATATATATATATATATATATATATATGTATATGTATATGTATATATATATATCCATTTAAGCTGAAGCTAGTCATACAAATCCATTTTATGGAAAAGAACAGAAAGAACATATGGTGAATCACTGCCTTTTACTAAGTATATTATAACCTTTGGAATCAGAACAAAAACTTCTTTGTATCCTTGATTCCAATAAAAAAATTACAGTTTTGATTGTGTGTACCTTGGTCAAGTGCTTTTTTAATTATCTGGACTTTGCCAGATAGAAAACATCAAACAAAAGATACAAGAAACCACGTGCCCCAGAACTTTATCAATCCCCCTCGCCTTTGCCATTTGCCAAAGAAAACATCAAAAATATAATAATGTTTCTCTCCATTCTTCCGACAATGAATCACTCGTCGCCTAGACTCAAAATATCACGTTTTTGTTTCTTTGCCCCAAAATACGACAATTCTTCATAAAGCGTTACATGCAAACATCGGGCATTATAATATTCTCTCGGATTCACTTTGATGAAACCTCTCTCCGACAACACAACAGGACCTTTAGTAGTGCGTGGGATATGAACTCCAAAAAAAAACGAAGTCGACATACCATTCAGCAAAGCAAGTATCCAGCTAGATTATCCGTCCCCAAAAAAACTGCTTGTCATCAAAAAGACAAAAGGAAACAAATGCTTTAGATGATAAGGCATCTTTTGGCGAAGACAATTTCTATTGCTACAAACGAGAAGTCTTTTTCGATGGATATTAAATTTGTATTTTTCGTTGTTTTGTCGTTATCCTTCGCATTTTTATGTTTCGATTTTTGTCGGTTGGCCATCTTTCTTTCGACAGGTACGAGATTAATAATAAGAAAAATTCATTCTTATAGCACATTGCAATAACGTAGGTACTTCACCCAACTGAAATTTTCTTGATGGCTTTGATAAGGATTAGGGATAGGCGCTCTTGAAACAATACTTGCCTTTAGTAATGGTTTCGTCGTGATTATTACTTTTCCTAGAAAGCCGGATTTTCGTATCCCAAGTGGGCTTTTTGGTATCTGTGGCTGTAGAGTGATGACCGGACTTTCGACATTACTGGTTTTGTGGAAATGCCGAAAGGCAAATTGAAATGAAAGTCATTGGGGAAAATTGAATTTTTGAAGTTTTTATGCTTTATGT
This sequence comes from Nemotelus pantherinus, assembly GCA_963978885.1. NCBI lineage: Eukaryota > Metazoa > Arthropoda > Insecta > Diptera > Stratiomyidae > Nemotelus > Nemotelus pantherinus. Next base: position 51,957,389 of record OZ022263.1, on the reverse strand, counting down.
GAAATAGATATGGTCATATTTCTTTAAGCCCACACAAATGCATGTATGATCATTATTAAATATTTATTAAAGTTTAACAAATATTACCACGATAATTTCGCGTCTTACTGATGGGGCCTGAAAAAAATTTTATGAAGTAAAATTTCTCTGAAATTCTTTCCCAATTTTCTTTTTTACTTTATGAAATTTAAAAAAAATTAAAATATGCAAAATATCAGATGTGATACTATCAAAGAGATCATAAGATTGACATGAATTTCGGAATCGCGGTCGTGTTTCAGGTCGAACTTAAAGCATAAAGATCACAATGCAATAAAAAAACAAATGGGCGGATGTCCTTAGAGCCATTTTTCATAAATTTTCCGCTTTGGAAAAAATGTGCACAAAAAATTGAGAACTATAACTTAAAAGCTGTTTTGCTGGCATAAACACATGCAACTAATGTATACAGATGATCGATCAGAATCGCAACATTTTTAGTATCTTGTGAGAATATTCTTATTTGCAACGGATTCCCTTACATTCGCTTACTATCCCATCATTCCCATTGGTATTAGATACACGTTCTTTTTTTTCCAAGAGTAAATCGCAGGATGCAGTGGAAATTAATATGTGCTTCAACCTAAATTCTAAGTGATCAGTTGTACGTTAATTGTACTTCAATAATTTAACTAGCTAGGCGAGAGGTACGCAATTTACATGGATCTGTAAGAACTTGTGTTTCAAGGTAGACAAGAGAACTTAAATTTTGTATCTATACTTCATTAAAATAATAAGATATACACTGCAGGCAAAAAGTTTAAGACCACATCGTAGAAATGAAGCACACTTAGATTTATAAAACTGCAAGTACCTTTTTTTAGAGTAATTGCCTGTTTTAAGGAGGGTTGCTATGAAGGGATTTAAAATGTACATGGGATTTTTCCACTTTAAAGACTTTAGGTACTACAATTTTTTAAAGTAATTAAAATAAACCTTTGAAATTTCTGGGAATATGGATTTGAAATATTGTGAAAGTGGTGGACAAAAGTGGATACTTAGATAATAATTTTTAGTAACTTCGATATAACTTTTCTTCTACTACAGATAATTCAGTAATTCATTTTGTACTGAATACTTAGAATACTATTCTTAAATAAATGGAATAAATAAAAGCCGTTCCTATAAAAAAAAATTCCTGGAAAATTAAAAATTCTTCGGAAACACCATTTATCCAGTTTTGTCCACATTCAATTCCGTTGATTAGAAAATGATTCACCGTTGCAAATATTGTTTGCATCGTTTGCTTTGACATTTTCTGTGTTTCTATGCTACAGGTATTTGTTAGTCGTATTGCAGCAGTCAAGCAAGAGTGAACCGTACAAAGTGAGTGAAATTTAAATACAAATTAAAATGAGAAAAATTTCACGTAACCTTGAAAATGAAATATTATCGTTGAGTCAAAATAGAAATTCTTGTCGAAAAATAGCGGCGAAATTAAACTTGTGTCACCGTACAGTAAGCTTGGTAAGAAAACGGAGAAATTTTAAGGCACCTAGCAATCCTGGCGGTCGGCCAAGGGTGTTGTCTGCTGGAGATGCTCGTATGGTGGAACGATTACTGGTGACGAAGAAGGCAAGAACACCAAAAATAGCTGCAGAATCATTAAACAAAGGTGTAAGTGATCGCACAGTAAGACGAGCTTTGCATTGAATTGGACTAGTGTCTGCAGTAAAACAAAAAAAGCCTGCGCTATCTGAAAAAAATGTAAAAGCACGGCTTGAATTTTGTAAGGATCACAGAAAGTGGACCGTTGAAGACTGGAAAGAGTTAAATCAATCGGTTCCAGTCAGCTGGCAAGGATTATTACTGGCATCGACCCCATGAGACTATTCAAAGACATCATGTCAAACCAACATTGAAGCACGATGGTGGTCATTTAATGGCGTGGGGTTGCTTTACGTGGTAGAACCTTGGTCCATTGGTTAAAATCGAAGGAATAATGAAAAAGGAAGACTATCTTAGCATCATACAAAATAATTTACCCGACTTCGTTGAAGAATGTGCGTATCCAGTGGACGAAATAGTTTTTCAACAGGATGGAGATCCCAAGCATACTGCCATAATTGTGAAAAAATGGCTTGCTGAGCAACAATTTCACACTATGCAGTGGCCTGCACAAAGCCCGGACTTAAATCCGATCGAAAATTTGTGGGCAATCGTAAAAAGGATGCTTTCACACTATGAACGTGCTCCAACTAATATGGCCGAACTTTGGGAAAGAGTACAGAATGAATGGAGAAAAATTCCACACCAAACGATTCAACACTTGGTAGAAAACATGCCAAAACGAATTGAAAATGTTATGGCAAACAAAGGACTATGGACGAAGTACTAACTTTCTAAATAATTAAAATTGACAAAACTGGATATATGGTGTTCACAATTAATTTTGAATTTTTATTTAGTTTTTAAGACGAATTATATTTATTTTTATCTCATAATAATAGACAACAGTTACAATTAATCAACGCAAAAAGAGTAACTTAATTATCTATAATACAAAACAAGTTACATCAAATTCACAAGAAATTTTTTTTTATGTATCCACTTTTGTCCACCACTGTATATCCTCAAAATATTTCATTTGTGAGTTTTTGTGCTGACAAGTAATACGGATTGTTATTTTCACCGGATTTTATTCCGTGCACTTGTGATATTTAGTTATTGGTACTTTTTAGCAAAGTTTTGGCAAAATTTCTGTTCAAAATGGGAAAAGCGCGCAGTATTAAGCCGCAAGTTAGAAGTGTGATTGTGGCGCTTCACAAACAAGGAAAGTCAGAAAGAGCGATCGGTAATGAAGTAAAAATTTCAAAAACTGCTGTACATAATGCTATCGTTAAATTCAAGGACAGTGAAAGTTATTGTGATGCTGTAAGGAGCGGACGACCCAAAGTGACAACAGAAGCAGAAGATAAGACTCTAGTGCTTATGAGCAAAAGGGATCGAAAGTTAACTGCACCAAAAATTCGAGCAGAGTTCAACGCGGGACATTCAAAGTTCATAAGCTTGTCAACTGTAACAAAATCGTCTAAGGAAAGCTGGACTCTTGAGGCGTGTAGCAGCCAGAAAACCTCTGCTTCGAAAAGGTAACAGACAAAAGCGGTTAGAGTGGGCACGAACTCATAGCCAGTGGACAATTGAAGACTCGTCACAGGTGCTTTGGACAGATGAATCAAAGTTTGAAGTTTTTGGCTCCAAACGGAGGTTTTATGTCAGGCAATCTGCTGGAGAAAGCATGGCCGCGAACTGTGTAGTAACAACAGTAAAGCATGGAGGTGGTTCTGTTGTGGTTTGGGGGTGCTTTTCGCTTGCTGGAGTGGGTGAATTAGTTCGAATTGATGGCACGTTAACTAAAGAACGTTGCAAGGAAATCTTGCAGAACACAGGTTTGCGGTTAATTGAGCCAAATTTCACCCTTCAACAGGATCATGACCCCAAACACAGCTCTAAATTATGCAGAGGATATTTAGCTGAATTGGAGAATGATGGAATACTATTCAATATGACCTGGCGCCCACAATCACCTGATTGTAACCCAATTGAATTTTTATGGGAGGAATTAGATAGAAGGGTACGTGAACGCTGTCAGACGTCAAAGCAACACTTGTGGGAGCTTCTTCAAGAAGGGTGGAACAATATCTCCCAAGATACTGTGAGAAAATTAGTTGAAAGAATGCCAAGGATTACTAAAGCAGTAAAAAATGCCAAAGGAGGATATTTTGATGAATGTAGAATTTAAAGTAGAAAAAGATTCTATTTGTTTATTATAAATTTTGACTTGTAAACTAGAAAAACAATAAGCTGACATTTGACAATTACATAAAAAGTAATCAATTATATTTTTTCTAGAAATAAATAAATTCTAATTACCATGAAAACTTTGTTTATTTTCTCGATTCCTAAATTTATGCTCACATATATGCTCAATATACGCAATTTGTGTGCATATAAAATCAAAACAATGTAAAATTATCTGAGTCAAAAAAATCAACTGTTTCGTACACATCTACATATCAGTGAGATTAATAATTTTATGCAAATGAGCTACCTACATCAATACCTTCAGATTTTTGATCATATTGAATTATTATAGGATGCGATCGACATCCTCCACCATCGATCGTTTGGTCCTCTCGAGAAATATTATTATCAAATAAACCTAAAAATAAAATGGGGGATTTTTTTTATTTGGTGAGAATATTTATAAGCGACTAGGTTGTTCCTTCGTCTGCCGGTATGGAATGGCAGGAGCACCATCTTCATCATCATTTGGCTGATGACTTTTGGTGACTTTTTCTTCTGACCGAATATAATAATTAATTAAATAAGTGCGCAACGCACCCATTTTTGACCGAAAGCCAAATGTGACAAAAGGTAGCAATGGCATATTTTTCGGACCGTAAATTATTGACAGAACTGCACACAAAATTGTCCCACATGGATATGAAAATTGCAGCAATTGCGCTCCATTCTAAAAACCATTATTTTGAAAACATTTTTCAATAAATAAACCTCAAATAAGAGCAGTTGCGAGCTGTTAACATTATGGCAAAATGGAATACATTGACTTTCACCGTGCAAAGTGGATCAGAGGGTGAAAGCTTTGTTAACGTAGTGAATATCATTTATTCCACTATTTTGTCATATCATAAAAGTTAGCAAAATAAAAAAAACGATTTACGAGAGAAAAGGGGAAAATACATGTTCTTCTAATACTTTGCACAGAAAATGTTAAATATATACATAAGTGCGTATGTACATAATCTAATTACTCTTTCTAATTTGGGTTCTAGCAATCATCGCCCTTCAGAGTTTGTTAGGTGTGCAGAATTTTACCGCCATTGAAAAATTGGACGCCCTGGGACGTGGGTGGACTCTCCTCACAGAACGGGGCGCAAGTTTGGTAAACGGATGTCTAAAAAATAGATTGTCGAGCAGAAGCAGAAATTTTTGGACCTGATTGCAACATTATACTCTCCTCTTTAGGGAGACAACCATCCATATAGTAGAATTATCTGTCACACTTCAAGCCTTGCGTAAAATTGAGATACGGAACAATAAAAACAATAAAATTAGGTTCCTATCAGATGGACAAGTGATTCTTAAGACTATCAATTGCATTCACATAAATTCATCTATAATTTTAGAGGCGAGGAAGACCCTCAACTATTGAAGAGCACAGAACAGCTAAGAGCTTTTATAACTCCCCCACCATGAGTTGAGCCAAGAAAACAACGAAGCTGACGCCAAGACCAAAGAAGAAGTGACATTACCTTCATTGATCGGAATCCAAGCTGGGGTTTCATAAAGCTCAACACGGACTTGGAAATAAAGAAAGTTCTTGGCCAAAAAAATCAAAAGCTACTAGTTTAGGTTGGAAGGTTTGAAATACACAAAATAATAACCAACTTCCACAAAAAAAGCAAAAGAGGCATTGGTTTTTTTGCGAAAGTGGTACATAAGCTCTTTGTGGTGCCATGACAGGTCACCTTCTTCACAAGAAGTTTCTCTACAGGATAGGTAAAGAACAGGATGACTGCTGCAGATTGTGCGGAGAAGCACCAAAGAGTATAGAACGTCTTCTCACATATTTTCCAGCTCACGTGAAATGAAAATTTGAGCTTCTTGGTTCTGCTCTTCTCTCCACCTTGAAGATAACAAAAGTCCCATTCAGGGACATATCTAAGTTCATAAAAAACCTGGGTATCCTATAGGACATAACACAAAGGGAGAATAATATACGCCGGTAGTTGCCGTGCTAGGGGCCATCTAAGCTCACTCCCTACAAGTTAAACAATCAAGATAGTTTCTGCGGCATAATTTGCCTCATTTTGTATGAAAATACCAGAGTTCTAGGTCTACGAGCCCTCTGGACCTGACCAAAGGCTATCATGGGATAACTTTTTTAAAGTTGGGGGTACTACTATTTAAAGAAAGTGCTTAGAGAAACATATTGCAGTAGGGAAACATGTGCGAGAGATTTTTTTGCCATCTGTACTAGGGGAGGAAAACACCCAGCCACCGGCTGTTACATAAAAATTAACAAACATAACCATCAGCACACAGTGAAAATTGAGACCGTGAACAATCAATCGCTGCGCCGAACTGTCGTCTTAGCGAACAGAGCTATTGAAATATGATGTATGTACATATATTAAGCGTACAAATTTCTACTCGGACCAACGTTCAATATTTGCCTATTGGCTTAATTTGAATTTGGAAAAATGGAGATTAACTCTGTAGTTTCGAGCAATTTGCAACATAAATCATTATCTGCCAGCTTAGTATTAAAATGCACTCTTAGTATTAAAATGTTGCAGCTTGTTAAATCGGTATTGTATTTCTCTGTGTTCAACCAATTGCATTCAAAGCCTCTTAATATAATAAGTAATTCAGTCCTTCTGCTTAATTTAAAATTTTTTCGACCAACTATACCTAGAACGCCACTTTTAAGTGATTCTGCCTTATTATATATTATTTGTGGACAAAAGTAAGGTTTGAGTAGCCCAGTAACAAACTATTAAAAAAGTTTGCAGTGGGAAAATCTTACTTTTACCAGTATGAGATCCAATAAGACTATTCGACACATCGCCGCACACATATTTATCCTTTTGGGAACTTCTGTGGACTTGCGATGTAGCCTAGTGGGGTAGAGAGAAGCCAGTCAATCTCAGTGTTTGAAGTCTCCGATTTGAATCCAAGCACGGACGGGGGATCGCACTTCCAGCTTTGAATTAACCTGGCGTCGAATAGGTACTTGAGCCAAAGCAGGTGCAAAGTGAGTCCTGTCAAATTTGTAAAAAGGTCGATTATGAAAATGCGATCTCTACTAGCTCTAATCTGTAAGGCCCGAGCTAGGTTGCAGCAGGGAAAATGTGCATTTTGTTCTTTTAGTGAAAAGCAATATGTTTTGTTTTGTCAAGATTGATAAGTGTATTGTATGTCACAGAAGCGTCCGCCAAAGTAATTGCTGCATCCTAGCATTGTCTAGTAATGGAATGATCAAATACTTTCGCAAGTCTCCAATACATAGTCACTGTAAGTTGCCCGTGTCAAAAATCCATAGGTGTGGCGGTGCAACTGTAGTCTATGGGTACATGCTTTTGATCCATTATTTGATTATGTCGTTCAAATTGCACCCAAAAAACGTAATGGTTTATCACTGAATTCCGAACAACGTAAATAATTGAAAAGAATTCCAACCACAATAAAAATGGTCAAGCTTTTGACCTTTCTTGATATTAATTTCTTGTTTACTCGCCCTTTTTAAAGTTGGTGATGATGTAATGAAGATTGTAAATACTTTCATTAGAAAGAGTCCATTGGTGAATCAACAACAAAATTGAATGCGCCTTGCCATGGTTCCCTTTTTTGCCTGGGTTCCGTCTTTGGACCCACAAAACAGAAATCTCAATCCTCGATTCAATAACGGCATGGCTTTTGGAGTCAAGATTTCCCTTCTTAGAATATTCGTTCCTTGGCCCAGACCTCAAATAAATCCAAACCAAGGTTATAGTCACCATGTCTCAATTAATTATCTTTTTTCTATGTACATCTATCACCAGGCAGAACGAAGCTTCTCATTTCCTACCATCCGAAGTGCTTTTTAATTAACTTCGTAATTAATTATCATCCGAATCTAACAGTGGATATGAAAAAGTTCATTGTGCTTCTAGTATTTTACCAAGACCATGTCTTATCAGATGATTCTTTAAATAATTCTCAGAAAGTTCATTTATTAAACGTGAAGAATAATCCTTTTTCACACTGAATTAAGGCACAGCTAAGCACACAAAGTGGGGAGGTTTTATGAAAACAACAATTTATCTAAGTGGCCAATTTTCTTAGATGATTTATTATAAGATGTAATAAACTCTGTTCTTTCGCTCAATATTTTCTAACCGAAAGGTCGTCCATGTAATTAATTAAGTCTCGAAAACTTGATGAAAAAAACTCTGGCTTTCATTTTTAGTGCCGACGATTAGATGGGATGTTTTGAAAATTGAGAGAATGTCTCTATTAGTCAGTATGTCAATGTTTCAATATTGCAGAGCCAGTGTTTAACCTAATAGGTTGCTTGTAATAATGTAGTTGTTTAAGATTATTGACAAATATCAACTCTTACTTTTTTTAATATTTTTTTTTATTTTATGAATTTGTTCAAATTTAAGTGTAAAGGGGCTGTATTGAAGGAAAATTAAATTATTGTTTTCAGTGATGTAGGCATTTCACTAGCTTACAGCAACCATTTGTGGAAGCTTCAGTTTATGCTTAATTTTAAGAAGTTAGTTTCTTATGCGGAAAATAAAACCTAGTTTCTTATCCAGGGAAAAGTGCGGTTCTGCCTAGTAACATATTTTACATAGTGAAGAAAGCATTTAAAGGGGAAGTTTTAGAGGAAAGCCAATAGTGTTTTGAGCGAATTCGCAGGTTTGCACGGGCTTAAACATTTTTTTAGGGACCTAAAAATGTTCCCGTGGAAAACTAAAGAAAAATCAATATTTTAATGTATCTAGCCTCTTGATATGGCTGAGCACTCTGTTTTAGGTTTTCAAATAGGCGTTTTTAGGTTTTAGTTTATATTAAATCATTTCTCCCCATAAGCTGTTTGAACCAGTAAAGGAATTTGACGACTTTTCAGCAAATGTATTCTAAGAGACAGTTCAAGAAAACACTTTCCAGTATTTGATTTGATTTATAGCAGTTGAATTGTAATAAAATAATACAAAAAGCAATTATCATACAACCGAACGATATTCATCAATCATGGTTTGAACACTCCTCATTCTTCACGTTAAGAAATCGAAGTTTCTCAATTTGAAAGGACAAAAACTTGCGCATAAATACGTTAGCAGTGTATTGAATAACATTAACATTCGCTTTACATGCTAGACAGCGTAATTGAAATTGCGTTTGGCATATGTATGCATCATAACTTCACAGGTAAAAGGCGGCTATGTCATTTGACATGCCTCGAACTCAGATATATTGAAAGAAAATCACTTTATTACCTCAGTATCGTGTTCCTTGGCAACGTTCTTGCTTTTGTATCATCAGCTGAGGATGAAGTAGTGAAGCTGACAAAAATAACAAATTTCAATTTCATGCATATTCGTGAGCACACATACGGCAAACCGGCTTAGAGGGAAGTTGACTTGATGTGCATAGCTTACGTTTCAGGAGCTCTAAAGAGTTATGAAAGAAAACTGTGATTTCGATGACCTAAAGTGCGAAATACTTTTCACAACAATTTGAAAATAATGGCATTCTGTTCCTCGTTAGGAAATTCATTGTTAACAAGATTTCTTTCTATGTTTACACTTTTCTCCTTACTTGCCTTCCTCACTCACTTTCATACTCGTCATTAGCTAGGTTCAAGTTTAAGGGGTTACACCACAGTAGAGAGCGAAAATTTAACGTTTTCCTGCGATTTTTTTTTTAAGTAGAAGGAAAAGTAAAAAAGTAATTCGCTTCAAGGATGTTGGTTAAGCATGTTTTGAAGTTTTTAAAAAAAATTTGTTAATTAAAAAATATTACAAAATGGCCGCCCAACAGCCGTTTCTGCGGAACGGTTTTTTTTGAGGGGCTCCGCGGCACGCAGTAGAAGTGCACCAAAAATTAATCTGGAACAAAATAAAAAAAATTTTCTTAAAGAACATTAGTATAGCTAGAGAAATACGTAGGGGATTTTGAAAATATTTATTTTTATAAAATTGGCGAGCATTTGAAAAAAAAGTGCTTTTTCCTTCAAAAAAACTGGCACATATTTGTAGCTAAAAAATCGAGATATTTACTTATTGAAAATCGGCTACGTATTTCTATGCGGAATGTTGTTTTAAAGATGTGATATTAATTTGGAGTGAAAAAATAGAAAATTGTTTGAGTTATGCTGCGTGCCGATTTGAAAAAACGTGTTTCGAGAAAAACGCGTTTAAAGTTTTGACTCGTGTTTCAAGTATGATAAAATAAAAAATATTGATCATTTAATTTTTTTTACCTTCAATCAATAACCAAATTTACTTTATACATCGATAACGTCAGAATCCACTTTCAATTTTTTTGCCGAAGCGCTGACACCGGCCGAATCTTCCTCCGCCTCATATCTGTTCAACCGTCGTCGTTTCGTAACGTTGGTCCGTCGCCGCGTCTTATACGATATTTTTGAGCTTTTAGGGCTTGCATACACTTTCTTTTCACTCATTGTAACTCACATAAATGTAAAAGCTACAAATAACGTGTGAAAAATTAGCACTGCAAAAAAATCGTAATTCGAATAACTTCCACGCAAAATTTACGTCTTCTCTCAACATCAAAGGACACTGTACTACTGAACTTTGTGTTCAACATGCTTGAAAATGTTTCTTACGACTTATATTAGTGTATTAGGGAAGTTGGAAATCGTATGATAAGACATGATGCTGTACCCAATGAGCAGGTGTCGTATCTATCGCAGGTAGTTATTTTCGAGCAGTCGGGAGGAGTAAAAAAAGTGCTCGAAATTTCTTTGAAAACGATTTCCAGCAGGTACGAAACTGTTTGCCTCTTATTTTAGAGGTTTCAAAGGATTTTTTAAGCCAATAAAAAGAAAATCAATTTTCTGAAATTTCTACTGTGGTGTAACCCCTTAACAGACTACGCTGATGTGGGGACACGCAATGCAATCATCATACTTTCATGTTAAAATTTCACCAAAATATACGATTCGAATAGAGAATTAGCGTTTATTGCTGTTTTCTGCGAATCTGACTATCTCCAGGCCCAAGTTCTATGTACTCAAATTTTTAGAACGTTTTGGGCAACAATTTTCATACGCGTTTAAACTCAGCGGAAAATTTCAAAGAAAAAATTGCTGGAAACCGAAATTCTTTTCACGTAAAAATATTTCTGTGAGAAACAAAAGAAAATATTCAAATTTCTAGGAGGAAAGGATAAGTTGAGCCAAATATATTCCTCAGTTGAAAAGAAAAAGTGTAGAATCCGAAACGTTCCAATAAGATTTTACTTAATGAAACTTATGAGTGTCATAAGGGATATATATTTTCGAAATCGATTTCTACGATACCACAAATACTTCCCATTCGTTAGATAATTCATAAACTTCAGCTGTTCGCGGTCAGGATATAAATTTGCTATTTTTTAAGAGCCGTATTTTCCCAAACTGCCTACAATTGAATACTAATGTGAGATACTGCATTATATTTCGGCTGGAAATGAAGTAGTATATGACATAATATCATTAAGGCACTTGATATAAGAATCTAGAGTGGTTCCAAGTAGGTCGCCTTGCGCAACATAAATTTCATTGCTTCCTTGGCCAGGGCACAATATATACTTAGTTTGAAATATTGGATATAAGCTGTATGTTAAACGCATAACTGATTTCAAGTCAACAATCAGCGACTTGAATCAATTGAGTTTTCTGCTTGAGTTCACTTTATGTGTGTATTTCTGTCGGATTCAAGGCCGTGAACGTTACATGTAAGGTAGAATATGCCATAAAATAATAAGGCTTTCTGATTTGGAACATGTGTATGAATATATAATGCTTACTTTGACTGATGAGCAGATATTTTCATGTGAACATGATAAATCGTTAGAGGTATTGCAAGAATCAGATTTGGGTAACAAAAAAAGAATAGATACATATGAAAGTATTTGATTCATTCGAATGATTAATTGAGTGATTTACAAAAGGAAATTATTCTTGTCGTAACGAAAATAAATCAGTGTGCTTTGTACTCATATGAGCTAAGGATTTTCGATTATTCATCTGTCGGTAGAATTTTAATCTGAAATAGTATCTTTGGTTATTTGGTGACCGGCTGAAGCATTTTATGACATCTGATTGTGAATTCTGGTTAGGCAGAAACTTTAGTTTTTTTTTTTTGAAAAAAAGGATTGCCTTAATTGTTTCGAAATAGAAGATTCAAGGCTCATAGGCTGAGACTGGCTGAAAGAATTGAACTCAAGTGGCACTAGGGCATTCGGGATTCCATTTTCGGGATACCGAAACAGTCCCGAGATTTCGGGATTTTATAAAGAACTATATTAAGTGATTTTATATATATGTTGGCTTATTCGTACTCAACTCAAACTTTATTTCAAATAAATATATATATATATATATATATATATATATATATATATATATATATATATATATGTATATATATATATATATATATATATATATATATATATATATATATATATATATATATACATATATATATACATAAAACCGGAAGTTTAGTTCATTATAATGTTAAATTTATGCACGTACAAACATGGGTTCTAACAAGTAAAACGTTAATCTATAATTTATCTAATTTAATTTTATGATCTAATCTCTTCTAGTCTTCTTATTCAATAATTTCATCACATGGTAGTTAATTATAAAATTAATTTCAAACGATTTGAAATTGAATCAGCATAACGGATGTTACGATAATATAAAAAAAGACAATGTTCTTTTTAGTTCATCAATTACAAAATAATACTGCTTTTCAAAGAAACAAGTGATAAGTATTAATATCGATTGGCTCAAACTGCTGATTCATTTTGAAAGTATCCTCTTAATAAGCATAATGCGTTAAGAGTTTCAAAATTTAAACTAGACCTGATTCTACTGCACATATATCCAGCTACTGAAAAAGATCTTCCGGGCTCTATAGTACACTTGTTGGTGGGATTGTAAGCATGTAGTCATATGCCAGTTGTAACAATGAGCCCTTAGCGCCTCCGTTTTCATAAAGTGATATATCTTTTAGTGTTAAGTTCTCGAACGATAAATATGTGCTGGAATATACATAGACGTAGAAGTTGAAGAGATTTTCATTTCAGCCCTTAATTCTTGCCGTAGTTCCTCTGTCATTGACATAGCTGCACCCACCAGAATATTTGGATGTAGATCGGACAACGTTGTTTGCTCTTCAGTGGTTGTGGAATCATCGAAATTATGTGTCCAAATCGTTTGAGCAAATTTAAAATTGTCCATTTGATTACCGATATCCTTAGCAGTTCGAAAGTATCATCATCGTTACATGAATTCTCATGAAATTTAGGTAAATTATAGAGATAAGGCAAGGCTTCTGTGAATAAAATGCTTCTGTCTTTCATTCGATCTCGCAGAGCTTTTTGGAGTTTTTGTGGTCTTGTTTGGAAATTTTACTTCCAGTGAAGGACAGAGAAGGACTTTTTTCAAAAATACATTGATAAAACCGCTAGAAGCACTAATGTTCGAAGAACAGTAGAGGCTTTGTGCAAATTTTGAATGTGTATTCTACCACTAGCTACTTTTTCTACTTAACACTAATGTCCCCTTAGTAATAATAGACCCTAAGCCGATTTAATTTCGATGACTTCATCGAAAGTTAAAGCGATAGAAATGTGTTTGGGACTGCCATCCAAAAATATCCAGGCATTAGAAAATTTAAAAATTGTTTACTTATTTTCATTGCAAACGTTCGCCATTTGAATACCTAAAGCGAGCATTTATTGTTACGAAAATAACAAAAACGCCTCGTGCTGGCAGCCTTTTGCTAGCACCGAAGCCAAAAATAAGTCACATCTGCCTCACGTTGAAGTCAATCTGCTCTAAGAATTTCGTATTGATCCGATCACTTTAATGGAAGTTATGGGGATACAAAGAAATTTAGGGCTACCATTCGCAAGTAAAGTTCACCTACTGTGTGAATTACGTCAAAATCGAATGACTGAATCAACATTTATAGGGCTTAAAGCTGTTATTTTGCTTAGTGATTTTTCAAGATGGCACCACTGGTACAGAATTGCCGAATTTCAAAATCACTTCTATCAGACCTGGTCCTACTTCATACCAATACATTCTATAAATTTCAACTGTATCTGATTATCGGGTCGTGAGTTCCCGTGAACAGAAGTTTTTGATGCTAAAAATATAGGTAAATTGAGGAAGGGCTACCGTTCTTGCACGTTGTAAAGCATAAAATTTATATTTGAGTGCCTTTTTTCCAAAAAGCAACAATTTTTCAGGAGAGTCGATGATTTTAAGGCTTTCACTTTCAGCGCCTGCCTAGCTACAGGGTTGCCAACATGCTGATTAAAAGCAACACAAATTTACAGCAGAAAATTTTGATTTGATTTGATAGCTCTGTCAAAAGCTATCGCAATTTAAAAATTTTCAAATATTCCCGATCTCTTTTAGGCACCTAGCGCACACATTGGGTCAAAAATTCCAAAACATTATCCGATTCACATTTAAAACACGTTCGAAATTCATTTCGCTAACTTAATTTTAGCAAAAGTTATTTGTGGACGAAATAATAGGTATATTAAAAATATCACTACAATGCCCGCCGGCGCCAAAGGGTTATAGATTTTTAACTTTTATTGATATCTGGCACTATTCTGCATATACACCATTGTATCTTGAAAATTTCAGTTCCGGTTGAACTGAACAAAAACTCAGAGCTTTTCACTGAAATTTTTTGAGGATGTATATATATATATATATATATATATATATATATATATATATATATATATATATATATATATATATATATATATATATATAAATGAAATTTTGGCTAAAATGATTTTAATACTAATTTTCTTCGGACATTAGTAAAAACAAGGGTGTCATAACAAAATAGAACTAAATGTAATGTTTTTTTTGCGGAAATTCCAAGTGTATTAAAATGAGACTGCAGTGTTTTGTCAAAACTCAGTCAAAGCTTGCAATAGTTTTGTCTCATTCTAATGCCGAAGGAGAGATAATTTTCTTTTCGAATTTTTTCCGTGTTAAAAATATGATTCCTACATTTGTGTGATTTTTGAGTGTGGTAAGACCGCTGCTAGAATGCGCAATTCGGCATATTAGTGCATGTATTTGTTTAGCTTGGACCATGGGTTGCTCGCTCAAGCCGGAATGATGAAACTTTTCTATTTCTCAAAATGGGTTGAATTTGATCAATTCCTAACTCTCGGGAGTCCCAACGAAAAATTCCGGACCCCGAAAATATTCACAATGTGTCGGGATCCCGAGATCCCGAAATCTCGGAATGGCATGCCCTAAGCAGCACAGATAACATACCTATCTTGAAGATGAAAATATAATTAATGGGTTGAAATGTGGACTCTGAAATTTGGATTTTGCGTCGTACGTAAGATTCGTGCTCCAGAAATAATTGGAATACTACTCAAAGAATGTCAAACATAATACCGATTGTTACTTGCCTCTGCCTGTTAACGCATTATTCTAAAAAATTCAAAAGCCTATTCTAAAAAATTCGCGCACTTATTTCCATAGTCCCTTTGCATCAATCCAAATTTTTAAGAAATATTTTGTAGTTTATCTTGAATGAAAGTGGAGGTTGTAATTAATGATAAATATTTCCTAAACATAAAATAAATATTTCCTATAATGCTTTATTACAACATATTTTTCCCCGGCTGAATTTTCAAAAGCTTATGGACAAATACGAAAATTATGTATGAGTAGGTATTGGGGCGGTTTGGCCTGGGAAAATTCTGATGACCGTGGGAACTTTTTCTGATGACCGTGGGAACTTTTTCTGATGACCTTGAGATGACCTTCAAACAGGTTTTGTGGACGTGTGACGTCATAGGGAATCCCCATTTTGATTTATCGGTAAGATGAAAGAGGTCAATGACCTTTGATAACTGAAACCTGGGAAAATTCTGATGACCGTGGGAACTTTTTCTGATGACCCTGAGATGACCTTTGAAACCGGTTTGTTGCCGTGTGACGTCATAGGAGGGAATCCCCATTTTGATATATCGTTAAGTTGAAAGAGGTCAATGACCTTTGATAATTGGAACCTAGGGGGAAAATTCTGATGACCGTGGGAACTTTTTTCTGATGACCTTGAGATGACCTCTGAAACCGGTTTGTTGCCGTGTGACGTCATAGGGAATCCCCATTTTGATTTATCGTTAAGTTGAAAGGGGTCAATGACCTTTGATAATTGGAACCTGGGAAAATTTTTATGACCGTGGGAACATTCAGGGATTCTTTCGTCTCAAGCTGGTGATGTCGCCGGAAATCTCTGCTGGTATACTGATGACGTCACGGGAACTAAAATTATTATTTTGATAAAGGGGGACACGATATGTTATTTTTCGAATTCAACCTACCAGGCATTCATGAAGCAGTAGAACAAAACGCATACAAACTATTCTTGCCTAATCCAATTGCAACATACAGAATATGAGTATACATATAGGTATAAGTAGACATATCAGCTACTCATAGACGATCATGCATTCAAAACATATAAGGCATGTATAATGAGGCAAAACGGTCTGAATGCTATTAATATACATGTGTAAGAAGTTGGAAATGTACACGTGCGAGTTGTTTGAGTTTGAAATATTGGTTACTTTAGTCAAGTTTCTAGAGTGAATTTCGAATTTAGCCTACCAGGCGTTCATGAAGCAGTAGATGCGGGTAAAGTTAACGTAATCGGCTATCGACCATGTGTAAGCAAAACGTATGCAAACTATACCTGCCTTATCCAATAGTAATATGTGGAAGATGAGGATACATATACGATCTGATTGATGCTAATATACATTTGAATGCATGCATGTGGTATCTTTGGTTGAATATTGATTTATATTAAAAAGTCATTTCAAAACAAACGAAAAAAAGTTTATTTCCAAATTATAAGCAAAATACAAAATACATATTTTTTTTTTTTTTTATAACTACAAACATTGTTTTTTAAATCCATATGGTATGGAACTGTTGTCTTCCAGAAATTTGCGTTTGTCGGCTGTAGGCTCATATTTTTTAACTTCGGGGACAGTAATAACTTCTCTGAATTCAGTACGATGAATGTTCTGTGACAGGATGTGTATAGGCTTATCGTTTTCAGGGTTCAATATCATGTTTTTTATTGCATCAAAGTTAACAGATTTGGATGTTTCAAAATTTAAACGGATGCCTTTTACCTTACACACGGTTTTGATGGAGTTGTTCTTTGTGCTGAAAATCTGATATGCATAATTTTTCGGTCCTCCGCTCACAAATTCAGTTATGTAACTCCCCAAACCGTAGCACTCCAGTTCATCTGTCATATCGCCTACAAACTCTCCTATTGGCGGATCATATTCGCTATCTTTGCTAATATATATGACAGAATCAGTGTCATAGTATAAAACCCGCTCACCAAGTTGCTCCAGATAGCTATATAATTTCAACCGGGCTTGAGCGGTAGTATATGCTGCTATACAAACATTAACAGTTGAAAGAGAATCGGCAGCTTCTTCCTTGTAACACCAATTGACGACCAGAGTTTCTTCGTTGACTGGGAGTAGATGATATACTTCAGTTGCAGGGTTGGTTAATAGAGCATAGAGCTCCGCTGGACTATTTATAATGTTTGTCTTTGGTTGGTTTTCGCGCTGACCAAATTTCCCCCAAAAGGAGTTTAGTATAAGTTTAGCTAGTGATCTTAATCCCGGGTTACTGTTAATGTGATCAAACTCCAGCTTTATTCCTTCGTTCTTCAGAAAATCTTGAACATATTTTTCTTTTTCATCTTTTGTAACGCATTTACTAGGCCAATCCGATGCTTGTTGTTTCATTTTAATAAACTTATTCATCATTTCTGTAAACAAGCCACCAGAGCGTGTGAATTTGTCATATTGCTCAATTTCGTAGCTCCATATCTCATACGTCTCTACTAATTTATATCCCTTACATAGTGCCATCTTGACTTCATCAATTACCCATGTTCCTATCAAAACCCTATCATCCTCTGAATGTAGGCATTGTTGGCTTTGATTTCTTTCTTCCCCGCAGGTACGACATAGTGTAAACATAAGTTTGTTATTTTGTTTGACAGGGAGAACGGGGTGGTGTAAATCTTGTGGAGGTAATATCTTGCATTTAATTAAGCCTTCGATTTTTTCAAAATTTATTTCAGAGCAGTCAATATTTCCAATATACAATTTAGGGTGCTTAATTGGAAATTTACCATTTTTGCAAACCCACGGGTACAGCGAGCAAACATCAATATACTTTATCTTCTCTCCTGGTTTGCATTTGTAATACATGAAAGCATTTCCTGTACGCCCTCCATAGAAGGCATCACGAGGATTCAGTGGTGTGTTTACCATTAGAGGATGGTTTTTCAAAAAGTTCATTTCACTGTCCTTCTTCAAAAGCCTATCGAATTCACATTCCCACATTTCAATTACTTCGTACCCATGTGCGCGTAGACGTTCAGTTTTTGCTACTGTTCCTTCATATCGCTGATTTAAGGTATCCATGGGGTCATCGTGTAAAGGGCGATCGCGAGCATGAGTTAAGCATACAGGATGTCCATGATAATAACAGCCATGAAATTCAAATACCTGATTTGTTTCAGGGCAAAAGCCATCAACTTTAACACCATTTATAACTGCTTCTCTTTGCTTGGCTGAATGTAAAATTTTTATTTGACGTTGACTCTCTTCCCATATCAACCACTGTAGTGCCTTTTTCGACTGACGATCTACACCTCGATAGCCGTTTCTTGGAATGATAGCAATTGTGTCAGGCTCGAGAAAGTTTCGTCTAAAAACTAAATTGCACGCTGATGCTATTGTTGTGGCTTCAATAAACGGATCCACACTGCACTCATGTATCATCATTTTCCTGAATTTCAGACATGCTTCTGTTAAAATTTGTACATCACTAGTGCAATATTCGAGCAAATCACGCTGCATATCAAACTCATCGCTTTTGTGGTCCTCGTACCATTTGAGAAATACTTGGCGTTCTTCAATTTTCATAGTATCTGGGGCATAATACTTTTTCCCCGGGAGTGGGCCAATGTAGTTTTCATTTTGCACGGTGTTAAATAGATGAGGAAAATAGCCCTTTTTGTAAACAGGCGGCAAATCAAAAGCTTTCGGTAGTTGAGAAAGAGCCATAGGGAAATAGTTCAACGAGTCTATGAATTTTATATTGTCCACTTGCATCATAATGATTTTTGTACCGCGCATTATTAAGTTTGGCTTTATATCAGTTTTTTCAAATAAATACTTTAATACGAATTGGTGGTCAAATGCTTGTCCGTTATGTGCAATTACAATCACCTTTTTAAATTTTTTCCGAGCATCCATTAAATTCTTCACAAAGTTATCTATTACGTTTTCTTTGTAATAATATAGTCTGTACCCGCATTTTTGGCAAAAATATAGACTTTTTTCTTCAAGACATAAATCACAACGTTTAGCAAACACACATAGATTTGGCTCATGTTTTTTAATTTCTCCTATTGGTTTTTCATCAAAAAATTTTTCGCCTAGTTTTGCTTCTTGACGCGTTTCTAAATCATAGAAAACGAAAAGAGTATCTTTATCTGATATTTTGCGATAATCTTTTGGAATAAAGCACAAATGTTCTTGTTGCACATGCTTATTGCATACTTTGCAGAACACTTCGTTACAAATATGGGATCTGCTAGCGCGATAAGTTTTTAAGCATTCCATACATCGTTTGATTTCACTGCAAACACTATTTTTTCCTAATGATGCAGGATTGACGTGGTTTTGGTAGCAATACTGCCCTCTAAAGCTACGATTACAACCTTCGCAAAAAGTTTTTGATTCAATTTTAGGGCACGCTGGAGATTGTTGACAACATGGGCAGCTTCCCCCACATCTGTGATCATTCTTATTGTTATAAGAAACATGACAGTTCACACAATAGTAACTGCAGCAAAATGCAGCTGTCAGAGAGGTAATAACATTATAGTGTCCGTCATGGTATAGTAAATTTAAATGTCTGCCCTCTGTGACTCCTTCAAACATTACATCTCGCCCTTTACTTCCGTATTGATACACTATGATTTTGTAGTTTTTCAGGTAGCTTTGAAACTGTTGTAACTCTAAAATACCAGAGCCCTCAACAGGTATGATGATTTTCGATCTCTCCAAAAGCTCAGCAACTTGTTTTGTCTGCATTTTCCCAATATCTCTTCGAACTTTTCTATAATCAGGATCTTTATCAGCAAAAGATAGCGCCACAACTAGTGCTCGTGGTAAACATAGATTATCCTTATTGGCTATCGTCACTATACCTTTCCTCAAAGCACACTCTTCAGAAAACGTATTATATTTTCGAGCTCGATTACTTCCTTTACCTTTAGGTAAATTAACTGATGTAATTTGTAGGCAAAATGTATCTGTGTTCAAGCCTTCAGAATTACTCTGGAATATTTTTGAAATTAATCCCCATACATCTTCCATGCAAACTGCAGACGCGGGTCTAAATTTCATCCATCCGGGTCCTCTTTCTTTGAAACTGTCTCCGCAAAAGGTTATCCCTATCATGTCATCTGGATCAACTCCCTCAGTAGAGTATTTGATTATATCTTCAACGGCATCTTTCATCCACGATAGCTCATCAATATTTTTCGGTGGTGCGGCTATGTTGAACTCTATTCGTCGACCTTTCATATTGAAACGCTTCACATACACTAAGTGCTCTTTGCTAATAAAGAACTTCGACATTTCCGCGGAGCTAAGTGATTCGACTGATTGCTGCGACTTTCGATTGAATAATGACTAGTCGGGATCATGTTGCTGTATTTATAGTAAATTGCATGAGTGATAGACATTTTATCATATAATATAATTTAAAAAGTAAGAGAACTAAATGGTCAATTTAACCGAATGTCAAAAATACAGTGAAATATAAGCAAATAAATTGTAAAAACTTCATACGAGATCCAAGGAAATTTTCATGATTTATTTTAACACTGATTTTACACCGCATTCGGCCACCACTGCGTGGATTCGTGTTACAGTTAGCGTACTCGTATTACTTTCAAGGTACATACCCCTTTCGAAGAGACAAGTCTCTTCAGTCTACCTGAAAGGCGGAGGTATGGGTCCGGAGACCTGGAACTATGCCATCTACGCTCATAGTAATACTTTCCTCATTGTAACACACTTCCGAATAGCGAGCTAGTTGATTTCTTCAATTCCAATCTAATTGGATATTAAAGAGTCTTCCCCTAGCCACTTACGTATAAGTGTTAAATGAAAATCTTTTGATTCGACAAGGATTTGAACTCATGGTTTCATGAACATAAAGCAGACGCCTTACACACTAAGCCATGAGTGTAATCACAAATCTGGACTCTAGCTGTGGTTATAACATGACTACATGATAAAGCGAATGAAAGCATTTTTGTTGGTAAACAAACCAGCTCACGCTGATTCAACAGAACGGCTGTGAAATGGCAACAACACATGCATGAATCTTTTTTTTTTTATATTTCATTTAAGCTATGTAAGCTAATTGCCGCGAATGCATATGCGAATTTTTTGTTTGTGCTTGTATATTCGATGAGAACCACAGTTTTATTGATAACAAAGTGTTTCATTTGCAAGATTTAACTTTATGATAGCCTGATACTTGATGAACGTAGATCATATCGCTGATTTCGAATTTTGCTGTGTCCAAAATACTAATCGTAACTACATATATTACGCATGTTTCTTCAATTTAAACATACGCTGTTTGTACATAAACTTTAATTGAATATAATAAATCGTTGGAAAAGAAAGAAGAGAATAATTGATTTTTAAAAATAAATTAAGACAGATATAAAAATTGCTTAGAAGAGACATGTAAGTGCATATGTGCAGGTGCATACGGTTCCGTTATAAAACTCTGTCTAGTTATGTACATCAACTCATGACTTCATTTTAAAAAATTGTTGCATTTCAAGTCTATCTTTTAACATTTAAAAATCTTTTATTTTAAAATAAAACATACCAACAACTGTTTAAGATAAATTGTTATTTATTATTTGGTATCGAAATATATTATTTATGTTTAGGGTTTCTTATGAAAATAAAATTACAAAAAACAGTTTAAATTATTTTTTTTTTATTTTATTTCGAAGTACATAATATTATTTCTACTTTTACAAAAGCATGCAAAACATTTATTTAAAACTTTTAAAACATTTTTAAAAATATGGAAAAAAATTCAACAAATAGTTTTGCTGTTTTTGCTTTTGTTTTTGCTTTTGTTATTTTTAACTTTTTACTAAAGCGCTCAACACATTTATTTAAAAATGGTTTGTTGTTATCAGCATGACACATATTAATAAAATCATACTTGATATTTGACCTTGGCGACGATTTTGTGTTATCTGCATATTGTAGAATTGTTATTGTTATCAGCATGATGCTTTTTAATAGTATTCTAGTCAAATTTCAGCTACCGATTAGATCTTTGGCCTTAACCATGATTAATCTGATTGTTGTAGAACATAATTTTATTTTCTTTGTTATCAGAGGCGTACGGTATATTAATAAAATTATATATAGGGTGATTAATATGATGTTTGGTTTTTAATCTCAAATAAAAGGCATAAAGTTGAATTTTATAGTAAAAATTTTACTATGAGTCAAAAGAACAATCTATGACATTTACTTTTAAAGATTATCTCATTTAAATAATGATCGCGACTACGCCATAAATGATCCAACCTGACGGTCATGATCCAACCTGATAAACATAGTCCACTTAACAAATGATATGAAAGAATTGTTAGTAAATTATTTTCGGAAAATAAGAAAAGAAGAAGATCCAATACAGATCTTTGTAGAACTCCAGTTTTGTGTTTGAAGGTAAATGGTATGCACGACCTTATTCAAATATAATAATGGTGTTTAGAAAAAGGGATTCAAGTTATATCATAATAGAAGAAGGAAAAGCGAGTTACTCTCACTTTGACAACTACACTGTTATGGAGCAAATTCGAGAAACATTATGTGGTCTATCCTTGGACCTATGATGATGGGAAATCCGGACCAGTTACTTGTGAATGCTATAGTGTTCGAATATGTGAAATGAAAAGACTTGTTAATTTGAATTGCTCAGATCTTGATTTTAATGAATTCAAAGTTAGAATATATGCAGTATACAAATAATATTCGCCATACTATCAACCATAAGAAACGGGTATAACGGCTGTCTGGGGTGATAACCAGTCCTATTAAATTGATAAACATCTCTGTTTGAGCAGATGCGCATGGAAAGTAAACCTTACAAAACATATCTCTTAGTGAACATGAGGATGCATTGGAAAAAGTCGAATGAATGGCTCAGTTCTGTGAACTGGTACTGAACTGGTATTGAACTGGTACTGAACTGGTACTGAACTGGTACTGAACTGGTATTGAACTGGTACTGAACTGGTACTGAACTGGTACTGAACTGGTACTGAACTGGTCCGAACTGCCAGCTCAAAAGCAGTTCAAAAGCAGTTCAAAAGCAGTTCAAAGCAGTTAAAAGCAGTTCGAAGCCATTTTTGTACCAGTTCAGTACCAGTTCAGTACCAGTTCAGTACCAGTTCTGTACCAGTTCAATACCAGTTCAGTACCAGTTCAGTACCAGTTCTGTACCAGTTCAATACCAGTTCAGTACCAGTTCAGTACCAGTTCAGTACCAGTTCAATACCAGTTCAGTACCAGTTCAGTACCAGTTCAGTACCAGTTCAGTACCAGTTCACAGAACTGAGCCATTCATTCGACTTTTTCCAATGCATCCTCATGTTCACTAAGAGATATGTTTTGTAAGGTTTACTTTCCATGCGCATCTGCTCAAACAGAGATGTTTATCAATTTAATAGGACTGGTTATCACCCCAGACAGCCGTTATACCCGTTTCTTATGGTTGATAGTATGGCGAATATTATTTGTATACTGCATATATTCTAACTTTGAATTCATTAAAATCAAGATCTGAGCAATTCAAATTAACAAGTCTTTTCATTTCACATATTCGAACACTATAGCATTCACAAGTAACTGGTCCGGATTTCCCATCATCATAGGTCCAAGGATAGACCACATAATGTTTCTCGAATTTGCTCCATAACAGTGTAGTTGTCAAAGTGAGAGTAACTCGCTTTTCCTTCTTCTATTATGATATAACTTGAATCCCTTTTTCTAAACACCATTATTATATTTGAATAAGGTCGTGCATACCATTTACCTTCAAACACAAAACTGGAGTTCTACAAAGATCTGTATTGGATCTTCTTCTTTTCTTATTTTCCGAAAATAATTTACTAACAATTCTTTCATATCATTTGTTAAGTGGACTATGTTTATCAGGTTGGATCATGACCGTCAGGTTGGATCATTTATGGCGTAGTCGCGATCATTATTTAAATGAGATAATCTTTAAAAGTAAATGTCATAGATTGTTCTTTTGACTCATAGTAAAATTTTTACTATAAAATTCAACTTTATGCCTTTTATTTGAGATTAAAAACCAAACATCATATTAATCACCCTATATATAATTTTATTAATATACCGTACGCCTCTGATAACAAAGAAAATAAAATTATGTTCTACAACAATCAGATTAATCATGGTTAAGGCCAAAGATCTAATCGGTAGCTGAAATTTGACTAGAATACTATTAAAAAGCATCATGCTGATAACAATAACAATTCTACAATATGCAGATAACACAAAATCGTCGCCAAGGTCAAATATCAAGTATGATTTTATTAATATGTGTCATGCTGATAACAACAAACCATTTTTAAATAAATGTGTTGAGCGCTTTAGTAAAAAGTTAAAAATAACAAAAGCAAAAACAAAAGCAAAAACAGCAAAACTATTTGTTGAATTTTTTTCCATATTTTTAAAAATGTTTTAAAAGTTTTAAATAAATGTTTTGCATGCTTTTGTAAAAGTAGAAATAATATTATGTACTTCGAAATAAAATAAAAAAAAAATAATTTAAACTGTTTTTTGTAATTTTATTTTCATAAGAAACCCTAAACATAAATAATATATTTCGATACCAAATAATAAATAACAATTTATCTTAAACAGTTGTTGGTTTGTTTTATTTTAAAATAAAAGATTTTTAAATGTTAAAAGATAGACTTGAAATGCAACAATTTTTTAAAATGAAGTCATGAGTTGATGTACATAACTAGACAGAGTTTTATAACGGAACCGTATGCACCTGCACATATGCACTTACATGTCTCTTCTAAGCAATTTTTATATCTGTCTTAATTTATTTTTAAAAATCAATTATTCTCTTCTTTCTTTTCCAACGATTTATTATATTCAATTAAAGTTTATGTACAAACAGCGTATGTTTAAATTGAAGAAACATGCGTAATATATGTAGTTACGATTAGTATTTTGGACACAGCAAAATTCGAAATCAGCGATATGATCTACGTTCATCAAGTATCAGGCTATCATAAAGTTAAATCTTGCAAATGAAACACTTTGTTATCAATAAAACTGTGGTTCTCATCGAATATACAAGCACAAACAAAAAATTCGCATATGCATTCGCGGCAATTAGCTTACATAGCTTAAATGAAATATAAAAAAAAAAAGATTCATGCATGTGTTGTTGCCATTTCACAGCCGTTCTGTTGAATCAGCGTGAGCTGGTTTGTTTACCAACAAAAATGCTTTCATTCGCTTTATCATGTAGTCATGTTATAACCACAGCTAGAGTCCAGATTTGTGATTACACTCATGGCTTAGTGTGTAAGGCGTCTGCTTTATGTTCATGAAACCATGAGTTCAAATCCTTGTCGAATCAAAAGATTTTCATTTAACACTTATACGTAAGTGGCTAGGGGAAGACTCTTTAATATCCAATTAGATTGGAATTGAAGAAATCAACTAGCTCGCTATTCGGAAGTGTGTTACAATGAGGAAAGTATTACTATGAGCGTAGATGGCATAGTTCCAGGTCTCCGGACCCATACCTCCGCCTTTCAGGTAGACTGAAGAGACTTGTCTCTTCGAAAGGGGTATGTACCTTGAAAGTAATACGAGTACGCTAACTGTAACACGAATCCACGCAGTGGTGGCCGAATGCGGTGTAAAATCAGTGTTAAAATAAATCATGAAAATTTCCTTGGATCTCGTATGAAGTTTTTACAATTTATTTGCTTATATTTCACTGTATTTTTGACATTCGGTTAAATTGACCATTTAGTTCTCTTACTTTTTAAATTATATTATATGATAAAATGTCTATCACTCATGCAATTTACTATAAATACAGCAACATGATCCCGACTAGTCATTATTCAATCGAAAGTCGCAGCAATCAGTCGAATCACTTAGCTCCGCGGAAATGTCGAAGTTCTTTATTAGCAAAGAGCACTTAGTGTATGTGAAGCGTTTCAATATGAAAGGTCGACGAATAGAGTTCAACATAGCCGCACCACCGAAAAATATTGATGAGCTATCGTGGATGAAAGATGCCGTTGAAGATATAATCAAATACTCTACTGAGGGAGTTGATCCAGATGACATGATAGGGATAACCTTTTGCGGAGACAGTTTCAAAGAAAGAGGACCCGGATGGATGAAATTTAGACCCGCGTCTGCAGTTTGCATGGAAGATGTATGGGGATTAATTTCAAAAATATTCCAGAGTAATTCTGAAGGCTTGAACACAGATACATTTTGCCTACAAATTACATCAGTTAATTTACCTAAAGGTAAAGGAAGTAATCGAGCTCGAAAATATAATACGTTTTCTGAAGAGTGTGCTTTGAGGAAAGGTATAGTGACGATAGCCAATAAGGATAATCTATGTTTACCACGAGCACTAGTTGTGGCGCTATCTTTTGCTGATAAAGATCCTGATTATAGAAAAGTTCGAAGAGATATTGGGAAAATGCAGACAAAACAAGTTGCTGAGCTTTTGGAGAGATCGAAAATCATCATACCTGTTGAGGGCTCTGGTATTTTAGAGTTACAACAGTTTCAAAGCTACCTGAAAAACTACAAAATCATAGTGTATCAATACGGAAGTAAAGGGCGAGATGTAATGTTTGAAGGAGTCACAGAGGGCAGACATTTAAATTTACTATACCATGACGGACACTATAATGTTATTACCTCTCTGACAGCTGCATTTTGCTGCAGTTACTATTGTGTGAACTGTCATGTTTCTTATAACAATAAGAATGATCACAGATGTGGGGGAAGCTGCCCATGTTGTCAACAATCTCCAGCGTGCCCTAAAATTGAATCAAAAACTTTTTGCGAAGGTTGTAATCGTAGCTTTAGAGGGCAGTATTGCTACCAAAACCACGTCAATCCTGCATCATTAGGAAAAAATAGTGTTTGCAGTGAAATCAAACGATGTATGGAATGCTTAAAAACTTATCGCGCTAGCAGATCCCATATTTGTAACGAAGTGTTCTGCAAAGTATGCAATAAGCATGTGCAACAAGAACATTTGTGCTTTATTCCAAAAGATTATCGCAAAATATCAGATAAAGATACTCTTTTCGTTTTCTATGATTTAGAAACGCGTCAAGAAGCAAAACTAGGCGAAAAATTTTTTGATGAAAAACCAATAGGAGAAATTAAAAAACATGAGCCAAATCTATGTGTGTTTGCTAAACGTTGTGATTTATGTCTTGAAGAAAAAAGTCTATATTTTTGCCAAAAATGCGGGTACAGACTATATTATTACAAAGAAAACGTAATAGATAACTTTGTGAAGAATTTAATGGATGCTCGGAAAAAATTTAAAAAGGTGATTGTAATTGCACATAACGGACAAGCATTTGACCACCAATTCGTATTAAAGTATTTATTTGAAAAAACTGATATAAAGCCAAACTTAATAATGCGCGGTACAAAAATCATTATGATGCAAGTGGACAATATAAAATTCATAGACTCGTTGAACTATTTCCCTATGGCTCTTTCTCAACTACCGAAAGCTTTTGATTTGCCGCCTGTTTACAAAAAGGGCTATTTTCCTCATCTATTTAACACCGTGCAAAATGAAAACTACATTGGCCCACTCCCGGGGAAAAAGTATTATGCCCCAGATACTATGAAAATTGAAGAACGCCAAGTATTTCTCAAATGGTACGAGGACCACAAAAGCGATGAGTTTGATATGCAGCGTGATTTGCTCGAATATTGCACTAGTGATGTACAAATTTTAACAGAAGCATGTCTGAAATTCAGGAAAATGATGATACATGAGTGCAGTGTGGATCCGTTTATTGAAGCCACAACAATAGCATCAGCGTGCAATTTAGTTTTTAGACGAAACTTTCTCGAGCCTGACACAATTGCTATCATTCCAAGAAACGGCTATCGAGGTGTAGATCGTCAGTCGAAAAAGGCACTACAGTGGTTGATATGGGAAGAGAGTCAACGTCAAATAAAAATTTTACATTCAGCCAAGCAAAGAGAAGCAGTTATAAATGGTGTTAAAGTTGATGGCTTTTGCCCTGAAACAAATCAGGTATTTGAATTTCATGGCTGTTATTATCATGGACATCCTGTATGCTTAACTCATGCTCGCGATCGCCCTTTACACGATGACCCCATGGATACCTTAAATCAGCGATATGAAGGAACAGTAGCAAAAACTGAACGTCTACGCGCACATGGGTACGAAGTAATTGAAATGTGGGAATGTGAATTCGATAGGCTTTTGAAGAAGGACAGTGAAATGAACTTTTTGAAAAACCATCCTCTAATGGTAAACACACCACTGAATCCTCGTGATGCCTTCTATGGAGGGCGTACAGGAAATGCTTTCATGTATTACAAATGCAAACCAGGAGAGAAGATAAAGTATATTGATGTTTGCTCGCTGTACCCGTGGGTTTGCAAAAATGGTAAATTTCCAATTAAGCACCCTAAATTGTATATTGGAAATATTGACTGCTCTGAAATAAATTTTGAAAAAATCGAAGGCTTAATTAAATGCAAGATATTACCTCCACAAGATTTACACCACCCCGTTCTCCCTGTCAAACAAAATAACAAACTTATGTTTACACTATGTCGTACCTGCGGGGAAGAAAGAAATCAAAGCCAACAATGCCTACATTCAGAGGATGATAGGGTTTTGATAGGAACATGGGTAATTGATGAAGTCAAGATGGCACTATGTAAGGGATATAAATTAGTAGAGACGTATGAGATATGGAGCTACGAAATTGAGCAATATGACAAATTCACACGCTCTGGTGGCTTGTTTACAGAAATGATGAATAAGTTTATTAAAATGAAACAACAAGCATCGGATTGGCCTAGTAAATGCGTTACAAAAGATGAAAAAGAAAAATATGTTCAAGATTTTCTGAAGAACGAAGGAATAAAGCTGGAGTTTGATCACATTAACAGTAACCCGGGATTAAGATCACTAGCTAAACTTATACTAAACTCCTTTTGGGGGAAATTTGGTCAGCGCGAAAACCAACCAAAGACAAACATTATAAATAGTCCAGCGGAGCTCTATGCTCTATTAACCAACCCTGCAACTGAAGTATATCATCTACTCCCAGTCAACGAAGAAACTCTGGTCGTCAATTGGTGTTACAAGGAAGAAGCTGCCGATTCTCTTTCAACTGTTAATGTTTGTATAGCAGCATATACTACCGCTCAAGCCCGGTTGAAATTATATAGCTATCTGGAGCAACTTGGTGAGCGGGTTTTATACTATGACACTGATTCTGTCATATATATTAGCAAAGATAGCGAATATGATCCGCCAATAGGAGAGTTTGTAGGCGATATGACAGATGAACTGGAGTGCTACGGTTTGGGGAGTTACATAACTGAATTTGTGAGCGGAGGACCGAAAAATTATGCATATCAGATTTTCAGCACAAAGAACAACTCCATCAAAACCGTGTGTAAGGTAAAAGGCATCCGTTTAAATTTTGAAACATCCAAATCTGTTAACTTTGATGCAATAAAAAACATGATATTGAACCCTGAAAACGATAAGCCTATACACATCCTGTCACAGAACATTCATCGTACTGAATTCAGAGAAGTTATTACTGTCCCCGAAGTTAAAAAATATGAGCCTACAGCCGACAAACGCAAATTTCTGGAAGACAACAGTTCCATACCATATGGATTTAAAAAACAATGTTTGTAGTTATAAAAAAAAAAAAAAATATGTATTTTGTATTTTGCTTATAATTTGGAAATAAACTTTTTTTCGTTTGTTTTGAAATGACTTTTTAATATAAATCAATATTCAACCAAAGATACCACATGCATGCATTCAAATGTATATTAGCATCAATCAGATCGTATATGTATCCTCATCTTCCACATATTACTATTGGATAAGGCAGGTATAGTTTGCATACGTTTTGCTTACACATGGTCGATAGCCGATTACGTTAACTTTACCCGCATCTACTGCTTCATGAACGCCTGGTAGGCTAAATTCGAAATTCACTCTAGAAACTTGACTAAAGTAACCAATATTTCAAACTCAAACAACTCGCACGTGTACATTTCCAACTTCTTACACATGTATATTAATAGCATTCAGACCGTTTTGCCTCATTATACATGCCTTATATGTTTTGAATGCATGATCGTCTATGAGTAGCTGATATGTCTACTTATACCTATATGTATACTCATATTCTGTATGTTGCAATTGGATTAGGCAAGAATAGTTTGTATGCGTTTTGTTCTACTGCTTCATGAATGCCTGGTAGGTTGAATTCGAAAAATAACATATCGTGTCCCCCTTTATCAAAATAATAATTTTAGTTCCCGTGACGTCATCAGTATACCAGCAGAGATTTCCGGCGACATCACCAGCTTGAGACGAAAGAATCCCTGAATGTTCCCACGGTCATAAAAATTTTCCCAGGTTCCAATTATCAAAGGTCATTGACCCCTTTCAACTTAACGATAAATCAAAATGGGGATTCCCTATGACGTCACACGGCAACAAACCGGTTTCAGAGGTCATCTCAAGGTCATCAGAAAAAAGTTCCCACGGTCATCAGAATTTTCCCCCTAGGTTCCAATTATCAAAGGTCATTGACCTCTTTCAACTTAACGATATATCAAAATGGGGATTCCCTCCTATGACGTCACACGGCAACAAACCGGTTTCAAAGGTCATCTCAGGGTCATCAGAAAAAGTTCCCACGGTCATCAGAATTTTCCCAGGTTTCAGTTATCAAAGGTCATTGACCTCTTTCATCTTACCGATAAATCAAAATGGGGATTCCCTATGACGTCACACGTCCACAAAACCTGTTTGAAGGTCATCTCAAGGTCATCAGAAAAAGTTCCCACGGTCATCAGAAAAAGTTCCCACGGTCATCAGAATTTTCCCAGGCCAAACCGCCCCAATACCTACTTGTATGCAAGTTTTCACGATAACCTTTATTGATGATCAAATATCGGCATAGTCAAACATCGGCAGACGTCCAATCTTTATTGGACTAAAAATGCAAAATAAAAATGTTGTGATTAAATCCGTAAAACAGCTGTTGAATCCAGGGGGATACTAAGTTGGGATCTTAACCATTCATCGATTGAATATATTTCATGTCACCGAAATGATCAGATAGTGACCTTTAGTATCTTTCGATTTTTGTGTACTAAAAGTAAATGTGAAACAACTTGTTATCCAAAACTATCTGATTTTCCATTTTTCATATTTATTGCACATACTTTTCCGTAACAAATATGTATTATGGTTAGTACAACTATGCTTAAAATTTTGGTTAGTATAGTTATTCTTACTTTGACTAGCCTCACTTGTGGTAAGAATTTCGAGCCATACCTGAATATCTCGAATCACGCTCATGGATATTTTCATATTAAACGTGAATATTACGAGACTGACTCGTAATCGACATTTGAAACCAAGCATAAAAATCACGAGTTGAAATCGTGGTCTAAATCTAAAAGTAACAGGTCCCGACACTATATCCTTGCCGCTTCGGGTTTTTTTTTCGTCCATTCGGACACATCGCTTGCTTCCAGTTTCTTTCCTGTTTGAGGGTATGACAAGAGGCTAACTAAGGCAGCTATGATATTGTGGAACTTAAAACACAGTACTCGAAAAATTGATATCCTAGTTTATAAATTTCAAAGTATTAAGGAAAAAGTAAAAATAACGGTTGATTTGTCTTCGGTTTACACTCCGTTTCCTCATTGTGAAAGTTTGATATAGTTTGATAAGTCAGTGACTTTTTGAATGAATGGTTTTTTGGCCTTCTTTTGTGCACGTTCACCCAAAGAAACCCACTGTTTTGATTGTTCCTTGGTTTCTGGTGTGGTATAATGGATTCATGGTTTGTTTACGGTAACGAACGGTGCAAAAACTCTTTCTGATTGCAGCTGAGCACTGCCAAAACTGCGTTGAAGTGGTTATACGTTTCCGCTTATGGTGGAGTGAGAGCGATTGCGGCACCGCTTGCGCGAATAGTTTTTTCATGTCCAAATATTCATGGAAAATGTGATATACCCGCTTAGTCGAAATGCTTGCAGGCTCAGCCTTCTCACGCACTTTCATTGGCCGATCATCGAATATCATTCCATGGATTTAATCGACAATTTCTGGCGTGACGACCTCTTTTGGGCGATCGGAACGTTTGGCATCATTTGTGCTGGTACGACCCCAAACAAACTCAGTAAACCACTTTTAACCATTAAAATTGATGGTGCAAAGTTCAAAGTCCCCATAGTACTTATTTTTCGGTTTCGGCGATGGTTTTTTTACGCACAAAGTAATGCTTGATCAGCACATGAATTTTACATTTTTCCCTTTTCGTTAAAATTCATGAGGTAGTTTGCTTTCAATGGTTGTCAAACTCAAACTAAATGGCGCAACCTGTTCAAAATTTTACGTTAGTATTTTATTAGATGATAGTTGACGGGAGGATTATTACGTTTGAACTGCGCGGGAAATTCAAAAAGTCACTGATTTATCAAACTGCTCTCGTAGTGTCGAATAACTGAAGGTGCTATTGTCAACACAAAACCAAATCCTTCCAAAGCAAGCTGATATCTGGAGAAAACGAAAGGAAGAAAGCAGCGGTATATACCTGTAGCAAATGCTGATCCTATCATCATTGTAAATGTACAATTTTAAGGCTTCATTCAGTAGAAAATCAACTGGACTAAAACGTCTTCTAAAAAAATGCATCCTCATACTGCATCAATATGGTAGTGAGAAGCATGGCAACTCAACTTAAGTCCTGCGAACTCAGTTTGTTGTTTAATCATTGGCTAATATATCTTAAATCTAAGAAAATATATTAATACTTAAAAAGTTATTTGCCGTACTATAATATCGAATTCCGTTTGGAGCAAGTGTGGTTACATTATTGGTTTTGGACTATGAAAATCCGTTATGCAACTTCAGCTTTCGTTCAAAATATGCATCCCTCACTTGATTTTTCTTTAAATTTGAGTTTAAAGTTTGATTGTTTTCCAGTTTGATCAGCTAGATTATTGTACAGCCTTCATGTCATAAGAATGTAAATGCAAAAATTTTCACAATATTTTTATGTGCTATAACTAATTCTTCATTTCAACGCTGAATCAATGTGAGAAACTCTCACTCAACTATTTAATTCAAACAGGTAATAGCTTAAGATTTGTTTCCGCTGTTTTATTTTATGAAATTCTTAGGTAGAAAAACATTAGCTACAAATGACAGCAGCTGGAAACTAACAACCTCTTGTTATAATAAACTAATGCTACCAAAATAAACCTGAAGTACGAATTGAACTTAAGAAGCATCTTTGTTACTTAGCATGCTTCTTCAGAAATATCAAAATACTTCTTGATGGTTTGTTCTCGGTTTTTGTATCAGTATTTCATTTTTCCTGGAAAAAATAACGATAACAAGAACAGTACGAAAGCCAACTCGACACAGTATTCAAGCATATTTATGCTCTCTGCAAATTTTTCGACCGCACAAATGCAAATTTCCCGAAAGCCAAAGATTGCCTGAAATCCTTGTTCAAAGAATGGTCATTTGAGACAACACGAACCGACCTAGTCCTAGTCATTCAAATTGGAACCTATCTCGTTCTCTTCTCAACCCTTTTCAATTCCAGGCATATTTATTTTCATAAAATCTTAAATGCTGAGTTTATTTCAAGGGTGAAGCGATGCTACTCAGGTTGATACCCCGAAATATTTGCAACTTGAAGACATACCCCAATAATCTGCTCTCTCTGTTGTATTATATCAGGTCCTCTCTCAATCGCCTCATTCCATCCTTGCAGTTCAAATATTTACTTGGGTTTCATCGGTTTGCTTTGGGCTGCCAACAGCAACTTTCTACACATATAGAAGGCAACTGCGGGCAAGACCTTTACAAATATCTATAAAACTGTTTAAACTGGACTATCATGATTGGTCTGCTCTTGAGATACCGCATCCTTTCCATCATAACGAAAGCCGACGAAGAATAATGGGGATTCTGTGATGATTTTTGTTGGAGTTTTTCTGTGTCTTTGAGTTTTGTAATGAAAGTGGCAAAACGGAATCGCTCAACCGCATTGCATTTTTCATCAGCTTGTGCTAACTACATATATGTGCGATTTCAAAATCATCCGTATGCCCAAACATTCAATGTGAATGATAGCGTGTTTATGAATTAAAAGGCTCACTGAATTATAAAGTTCGCTAAGTTATCGAAAAACAAAATCTTTACAAATTATTGATTATACTGACTCAAAACTTAATTGAGTCACTTGCTCCGATTATTAGACTTGACCTCAAATATGCAGATTATGTTTTATACACCATGCTGCGATCCTGGAGCATTCGAAACGGTATTTTTATACCGTAAACTGTTTCTGCTGCTGCTGAAATTGGATTTTATCTAATTACTTCGATGCTACCAGAAAATGTGCCTGCAGCAACCCCTGCAAATTAGAGGTTGATCAGCATGTTCGTCAATCGAAAGCAATTTAATGCAAATATGAATTAGTAATGTATGTACATATGCATATATGTATACAAAGTCGGTGCCGGTGGCCTAGGTTAAAAAAAAAACAAGAACAGCTCACAGAAATTAATTATTCTGAAATATCACATCTCTTTATGTACCTACAGCTAAAACAAATGAAATACTGCATTTCGATTAGCTCCAGTTCAATAATTTAATTTGGTCATTGATACAACAGTAAAATTTTTGTTCGCACCTACTTTTATTCATGAATGGGATTAAAAGAGCATCAGCTAATGCCTCCAAGAGGTGCCAGAAACGACGATAAATTAGGAAACCGTTGACTATTTAACTTACTGACTACCATTTTCCGCCAAAAGAATTATCAGTTGAGGCTTGTGTGGTAGAACGGATATCGAAACGGTTTTAACGGTAATCAGTGCTTCAAATTTTCTAGTCTCCAAAAACATTTGGTGTGTTTCTCGTAAACCATTTATGGACTGCAAATGGATTAAGGCTCTTGCCGCAAGCCATCGAAACGAAGAATTGCAGCTGCAGCTAGATATGGTTCTTACATGGCGAATGAATATCATACATATGTATGTACGTATGCAATCGGGCATTCATATCATACCATGTTTGCTTTTTACAAGTCTCCCAGCACGGAAAAAGTTCACGCAGGTTCATTACTTATTCCACAGTCAACAACGTTATGTGGAATACTCAACAGTGGCGCAGTGATAACGCTAGTTTTGTTTACCAGCTTCCTGTTTCAATTTAGGATTCTCGCATCGTATAGCGGGGAGCTGGAATTGTCTCTTTCCTGCTCTTATCATCGAACTGCTTTTGTTGCTGTTTTTCTCTGTAGGTCATTTTTCAGGATTTTCCAGAGCAACGCACGTTACAAGTCCGTGCAAGAAAAAAACCCGCTTTTATACTATTCTACTTTCAGTACTTCAAACGAAATTAAACCGTTGTTGTTTTTTGTTCTGTCTTTTCAGAGTACAAAACCTCGATGCCATTGTTCGCCCCGGCGATCGGGAGCTTCCAGTAGTGAATACGAAAGGGGATGTTCTATTTAATTCATTTAAAGGAATTTTTAATGGCCAGGGTGGATTCTTTTCACAAGCACCTCGAATATACAGTTTTAATGGAAAGAACGTACTGACGGACCTGACGTGGTAAGTAGTTTACTTTTTGTATGCACATCCATTATAAATACGGAAAATGATAAATACTCATACCGATACATATATGGGTAAGTTTGAAAGTCTGCCGGCTTTTAATATTTGTGCTCCCTGGAAAAAAAATCTTGTAATAAATCTGTAGCGTTTGTCGTGCATTTTTTGACCTATGAAACTCGTTACGATGGTCTTTTCACGGCGGCTGGTGACCCTTGTGACGGAAGAATGAAATCAGGTCAAAGAACTAACGAATGATAGATGAAAGAAATTTCATCTGAAATCAAATCAAATATTAACATTGAAAATTATTACTGTTATTAATAATTACACATTAGTACAACAACCAATGTATGTTTTATGCAGACTTTGCTTTAATTTATGCTTTTTTTATGATTCGGAATTGATATTTTTTGCAATAGATAATATTTGCATCGGTGATGCAGCCAGTTAAGTGTAGTGATGGTCTATTAATCTGTTTGCGTATGAGTAATCAGTTTGTCTTATTGCGTTTTTTCGACTTCATCAAAGAAAATAAGGATATTAGAGTTCCGTTGGAAACCGTGCGTTTTCTTTGATTTGTGTGGTCAATTTCCGTTTGCCGTCGAAAGTTAGCCCCAAATATTTGGCTGTCCGCTGACATTTTATTTTATGGCGGTTGATTATAAATGTGAATTTTGTGAAATGAAAATTGCTGGTATTTATCCGCATTTAAATTTCTCCTTCATTTTCGGAAGTAATGCAGAAGCGTGTTAAGGTAGGATCACAGATTTGACGTGATACAATGTCTTGTGTGTATGAGTTATACAGGGGCAATGATAAGTGTAGTCTTTGTCAATACGTTCCAGGGAACGTACTCAAACTGAAGATCGCGTTTATTATATCTGTCGACGTTCGTTGTAAATTGTCAGGTATGTTGTTTTGGTCTGCTCAGGTGATTTTCGTCGTGTCATATTTGTTTTATTGGCCTACATTTTTTCCAGGTCTGAAATTTCCTGCTGACACTGGAGCTCCAGAGAGTCAGTGAACGAATCTGCTTTTCTCGGTTTTTTGAATTTCATATCGTGTGTGTTTTATTGTCGTAATATTTCAGTCAAGAGTTCTACTAACTTTTCTAAGTAGCTGGCAGTTTCAAGTGCGTAACACGGAAATCTTCGAAAGTGGTGATGTCTGCTATTTTTAAGATTGTCGATGAATGATACGAAAAAGAATTGGCTTGTGGTTAGATGGCAGCTCATCGGAAAAGAGTGCTGAGTGATAACCGCGACGTTTGGTGTACCTGATCTATACAATACTTAGAGTTACCATCTATCCCATACGATCAAATTTCCCGAAATCACTCCAAACATGTAATTCTCACTTTCAGTGACGAGCCAAGCATCTCAATCTTCTCCACAGACTTGAATAAACATATTCAATTGGTAACAGTTTGTGGGATTTCTACTAAACTGAGATTGTGATTTTTGTACGTTTTATTTCGTTTTATTCCATTCCCTGGTTTCAATAGGCATCTCAGACACCTCCTAATTTCTCGTCACTTTAAAAATCTCTAAACGACTACTAAGCCCAAGTTCAAAATTACGTCAGGACACCATCTTCGTCTTAAGCGCACGAGTAATTATGTAAATTATAAAACATTTACAAATATTACCAGTGCTGCCATTTATTTTTTTGGAATAATGCTAGATTCAATTTTATTTAATGCTAAATAATGCTAGATCTTGTAAAATGATAATGCTAAATAATGCTATCTTATTTAATTCAAATAAACATGGTTCAATATGAAAACAATATCTACATTTATATAAGGGCTGATCAATAAGTAATGATAATCGGTTATTTCCAGTTCGCATAAAATAAAAAAAAAAATTTTACTACTACATATACTCACAAAGTTAGCATGAAAAAAACATATAAATAGGTCACGATTCCAGGGATTCAAAGTGCCGAAAGCACTAGCTCTAGTATAGTAGTTCTAAGAGGAGCTACATTCATTTGAATACGAACAGACGAAAAGAGAGCATCAAAATGGGGAAACAAGAAATTTGTTTGAAAATCTGTTTGAAAAAATTGTCTACCAGAGGCATACACGGAGACATAGTGGAAACATTAGGAGACTCTGCTCCTCCATATCCCACCGTTGCACGCTAGGCCAAGGAGTTTAAGCTGGGAAGAACATACACTAAAGATGAACACCGCGAAAGACGTCCATTCACATCCCTCACTGAAGACAACGTAAAAAAAGCCGAAGATGTCGTGTTGGCAGAGCAAAGAGTGACCCTCAGGCATGTAGCTGAGGTCACAAGGATCTCATATGGTAGTGTTCGAAAAATCTTTGCCAACAAAATACATATCAAGAAGGTCTCTGCCCAAGAATGTTAACGGACGAGGATAAGAAGAAACGAATCGACAATTCAAGGATGAATCTCAAAAAATTCAAGCAGATCAGGAGAATTTTTTGTCACATTTTGTGACCATGGACGAGACCTGGATTCACCATTTTGATCCAGAAACCGAAATGCAATCGATGACCTGAAAGCGACCCCCTTCATCGATGCCGAAAAAATTCAAAGTATCAAGTTCGGCAGGAAAGGTTATGGGATCAGTCTTTTGGGACGCTGAAGAAATTATTGTGATTTAATATTTGGAAAAGGGGTTGACCAAATAAGAAGACTGCGAGAGACAATGAAGGAGAAAGCACACGGCAAACTGCGAACCGGAGTTCTGTTTCTTCAAAATAACGCACCGGCTCACAAGGCTGCAGTTGCGATGGATACAACTAAAGAAATAGGTTTCGAACTGCTTGAAAACCCACCCTATTCGCCAGATCTAGCTCTCAGTGGCTTCTACCTCTTTCCTCGGCTCAAACAACACCTTCGGAGTTAGAAATTTCAAAATGATAGAGAAGTGATGGCCGCTGTTAATACATTTTGGGAGAGTCCAGATAAAGAATTTTTTTCTAAGAGTATCCTGGGTTTGGAAAAAAGATAGACTAAATATATTAACTTATTAGAAGACTATGTTGAAAAATAAATATATATTTTAAGCTTAATCACCTTGGTTTATATTCATTATCATTACTTATTGATCAACCCTCGTATGTATAACAAAAACAAATTCGAAGTTTAAAATTTACATCTCAAAATGACTCCATATCTGTTACAGGCATATCAGTTATATCTAAATCTTCTTCTCTTGAGTAAAGCTAATTTCTACCAATATTTTTCAAAACATCGTTTGGAATCACTCAATCAAAACAGCAACAATTATATATTTTTAAGTGAAGAAAAAGTATTAGTGTCGGATAACGAAAATTTTTCGCCGGCGTTATCCGTACGATTGCTTGCATTTGAAGCCCTAACAAAACAATTAATTCACATTATTCAGGAAAAAATATCTAACTAGAATGCACATACTTTGGTAAACTTGAACTTGTTGATGCCCGAGGCTCCTGGGAGTCTGAAGTGGATGGGACCCCGCTACTGATTTTTAGCATCATAACGATTAAATTGAATGCTACCATTTCAAAGCAATATATATGACTTCATAATCTTTATATTTTGGACTTTGAAATTAAAATTTGATGGCCGAGATTGTAAATAGATGAGTGCCAGATTATTCCGAAGTCTAAATTTAAATGCTAAAAATAATGCTAGATGCTAACTCCGAATTTCGAATGCCGTTTTGGAAAAAATAATGCTAGATCTAGCATTCAAAATGCTAAAATGGCAGCACTGGATATTACGGTTCATTTTGACTTCAACGTCACGATGAACCGATACGACGGTTCATTTTGAGTAAAAAACTACACTCAAAAATTTAAGATCTTGTGTCTGCGTTGAGATCATTCTCTCCTTTTTGAAAACTATTGCGTAAAGAGAAAAAATTGACTAAATACTAGAAAATTTGTGTATTCGCTGACGAGTTTACTCTCTTATTGCGTAGCTAAATTTTATATCCGTCTTCATTTGAAATTTTTTTTACGAGATCAGCAAACAAAACTTTTCAATCATGCTTGAAGCTTTACTAATTTACTAATACTAATTTATTCTGCATAACATCAAATTGAGTTTTGTATTCTTTCGGATTCCTTCAAGCTATTGCAAACGACTTTCACGATACACAAGGGATGACAGAGAAATTAGTCTTTCGTCAGTGAAACACAACGTCAAAGTTATCACCCTAGCTCACTAATGCAACAGCATAACACACATTACCAGCCTCGCTATGACATCGGTAGCATCGTAGATCCTGGCTGGCAGCAAATGCAGTTTTCATTACAGCTCAGCTGCTTAATGAACTAAGTTTTCAGCATAAATACTTCGGTGCTGACGGTAGTGTCGCTACGAAGCGTTATTGCAATGTGATAAAGTTTCGCCTAAGATTTATAAGCAACACATTAGCCTCATTCATGGGAAGTAAGTGGTTATTGTATTCTTTAGGAACGTATTTAAGGTGTGCTTTAAGAAACGTGTTTCGTCTCAAAACAAAGACAGATTTCGACAAATGGTCTGTTCGTGAACTTACGCAACAGATGAACGCCGATAAAATTACATTTTCTTCGAACTCGGCGAGGATTTCAATTCGATCGACCGCAAGCTTTCGAAAGCAGTGACATGTATAGCAAGGCTTTTGAAAGGAAATTCAAATTATCTTAGACCTATTATTTAACCGACCCAATAACAAATATGAATGGACGTTGAAAATCTATGGCTGCTTTACACATAACAAATATGTACTCATTTTTTTTCATCCATCAAAAATTCACACGCAATCGAGCGACATCAAATTCATCGTATTTCATTGACCAGACGCCATTGAGACAAGCATTTCATCTGGAAAATCCACCTCTGGGTGCTCTTCGCACAGATATTGCATTTGAATGCTAGAGTCCATCATTCGTACATAAAGGAATTTGATTTTTTTCCTCTCGAGCTTTCAGCGCCGCCAACTTTCAATCGATGGATCCTTCTCATAACACTATCCTCGCCGTCGAAACAGAAAAAAATCTCCAAAGACCCTCTTCCGTGGACGCTGGAACTGCTTATCTTTTTGCGTTTTCTTCGAATACTAAAATACAAACAGAAATAAATTTCACTTTATTGAGGAAACTTAATGATGAAATTTAGGAAAATTGCTCGCTTTCCTCTCATTCAAAGTCTTGTTTCAGCTTGAGTTCTTTCGTTTCGTTTCTTATGAACTGTTCGGCATTAGAAGGCCCCTCTATTCAGTCAAATGAGATTGCGGTCTTATGTACATAGGCTGGTGGGTAGTGGTATAGCCGGGGAAAGTCCTTTTGGTTTTGCGTTACGAACGCGAAACAGCGAAAGAAGATGAAATGGCTAGTTTAATGAAGATTACAAAGTTTTATGTTTTTTAAATCCTTTGAACGTTCGTTTTGGGCGACTTTGTTGATTTGGAGTGCTTTGAATGGACTTGATACTTGTTCAAATAAGGATTATACGGATTAAATTATTTACTTCTGCAGATTAATATGAAGAAGCTGAAGCAAGAAATTATGATATTTTGGAATCGAATGTGGAGGAATATTGGCGGTAAATACAGGCATATATGATGGAAGTATTGAACTCGGAAATAGTTTATTTACAAAATATTGCGTGAAAGTTAAGTCTTGCAGTCAAGTGAAACTCATTGATATCAATAGAGGAACATTTCACACAAGCCCAGAAATATGACAATCCCCGTTTGCTGAATTCTGTAGAAGGTCAATCATCACTGTGGTGACACAGATCAGAACCACAAATATTCAAATAGTCGAAAGGAAGACATGTTTAAATTTCATTAATAATTTCAAAATAGTGCTTAATTGTAGGAACAGAATTAAAAACTGACTTGTTTTCCAGTCAGCAGAGAGCAGACCTTTGTCCAATGAGAATTGGACAATAGTCAAGGGTATTCACGTTGGTGCAATACAATAAAATAAAATCTAATGTCTGAAACAAAACGTCAGGTTCAGAACTACCGCGAAATTCACAGCGCCAATACAAACCCATAGTCGACATCGAAAACCAGCTACATGGTCAAGTAGTGATAAAGACTATCAAAATTTATTTATAGGACAATTATTTGTTAAGAAATTTTCGTCAGACATCCTCAAAACCTTATTATCTTCAACATTCACCTCAAACGTTAATTACGAATTCAACCAAATTCATTGAGTTTAATTTCTTTATCAACATTTGACTCATTGCTGTAAGACTCACAACATGTTTTGTTTAAAGCAATCAATTAATTGGAAATCGAAAGTCCGACTTTCGATCTTAAAAAGTTTTTATTAAAAGTCTCCTACTGTCATAAAACATTCTCATCGACGCACTGAACTCGCC
Source organism: Nemotelus pantherinus (assembly GCA_963978885.1). NCBI lineage: Eukaryota > Metazoa > Arthropoda > Insecta > Diptera > Stratiomyidae > Nemotelus > Nemotelus pantherinus. The sequence goes on along the minus strand of OZ022263.1, from coordinate 51,915,081 downwards.
GAAAGTCCAATAACTTGTTATTCAAATCATATCAGCTAATTTTCATTTCTAACAAATTTATGTTGTTTTTGTCGAGGCTTTAAATCTAATCTGCCATGAAATAAAGAACGAAAGACGAAGCAATATCCTTTCTAAGTTTCGACATTTTGAATGAATCCTGACATCGAGCACGGACCCGAAATATTCGCCTCGGGCAATCTATCTAGGGATTTCTCAAGGCATCAATATTCCATTTAGGTTCAATGTAAATCCCCGCTTTACCTGTTTCGTCGAGATAAAAACGGCGCTCATTCCATTGTAAACGCTTCATTGATATTTTACGCTCCCCGAATTAGTAATTGAGCTTATCAAGGGAGAGTGGCAAAGCGAAAAAGAGAGAAAAGTTCAGAAATCTTCAAAAAAAAAAACTGAAAATGCGAGTGCTAATGAGAATTGCCAACGCCGATGTTGCTGCATTTGAGGTATTTCATCATTTTTCCGTATCTATGCTGGATGAGTAGATATAAGATTGTCTTCTTTTTGCACATTTCTCTGTTTCTGATTATTTTATGTATCGTTTCAGGCCGCAGAAAATTGTGTGGCACGGATCACTAGTGAATGGTGAACGAGCTATGGACACTTACTGTGACGCGTGGCAGGAGTCCTCCCCGGACAAGGTGGGCCTAGCTAGCAGCCTCTTGGGCAATAAGTTATTGGATCAGGAGCGGTATTCGTGTGATAATCGATTTGTTGTCCTGTGCATTGAAGCCCTGTCGCAGGATCGACGAAGGAAACGAGATTTATCAGAAAGGTAATTTGTTATAACGAGAACTTCAGGGCGAAATGTTGTGTAACAAACGTATAATAACAACAAGACGGCCATATTGCGCAATATGAATGATATATCATTATTTGTTATGAGAACTGTCTTTATTCACAGTGTGTAGGTGGGGGTGGATTAATGAGAAACTAAGCAAGAAGATTGAATCAGAAGATATTACAGTCCAGCATTTTAATTAATCACAAGACACAGATTATTTGTATATGCCTGAAACAATCTGTCATCATTATTATTGTATTGCAATCGAATCATTTCGATTGATTAAAGCAGCTGACAAAGAAAGCCATGACCTCGACATTTTTCGAGTCTCAGTTAACCTTAATTGTTAGGTCACCTTTGTTTTGGCTCATTTTGAATTAATCGAATAACAGACGAGGGAACTTTCTCAGAAGGTCTTTGAATTTCGCCATTGAATCCGCAATCCTTTCGAAGGATATCTAGAATTTTTTTTAGAAGTGCAGAGGTTACATTTGTGCAAGATGTTAACCGTTTTCTAGTAGCTTGTCAACAGTTTTATTAAGTTTGTTTAGGTAAGAACTGCTCTATTCACAAAAATATGCACGTTAATCTGATCGCCAGCACGTGCCACAGCGTTGGGTACACAAAATGTCAAAGCACACCTTTGGATGTGGCTGAAAATTTTCTGCCACTAGGCAGAAGGAGAATTTAAGACCGAAATGGGAATTTATATGGAGATTTGGCGAAGATGAATTGATTTATTATTATTATTATTATTATTTTTTGTCTAAATCAACAGATACAAATCCAATTAAAGACTAGATAAGGAATAAATTTATATATAAAAAAAGAAAGAGACAAGAGACTATAAATTAAAACTAGACAAAGTATAAAAAGGCGGTGAAATCTAATCATAATTCAACACAGATATGAAATCAAACATTCTGACAATTTGTTTATTTCATAAGATAAAACGCATGCTCTTAACTTATTTTTAAAAGTGCGTAAGGAATGCTGAAGAGGACCAATATTCAAACAATACGCAATACAACAACTACGCAATATTAGAGCCAATAATTTAATAAACATTACGGGGGGAAATAGAAACATGTGTAGAAGAATACGTTGTAGATGCTACATAAGCAAATTAGATATATCAAACGCAAGCCAGTGAAGTAAAGGAGAATATCAGAAAAGGAGAATATCACGTCAGGTTGATACAACATTTTCTAAAATTCTTACTGTGCATTCATATAATACTAGAAATATATACTCTTTTATCATTTTGGTTTATTACCATCGTTAATATGCTTCTTAAATCATGTTTTGATCAAAAAAATCATAGAAAATATGCAACTCTTTTTGATGTTTTATGAGAGAATTATTCTAACTAAGTATGTTTCTGTATTATTTATCTTTACTACAAAGTAAGAGTTTTTTCCTAAGCTGCTTAGAAAGTTCTAGTTCAATCTAGCACATATATTTTCAAACACTTCTACTCTGGTTCTTGTTGTAGCTTTGATTTCAGTGACAGCGGGAAAAATTCTCCCTGCTTGGAATTAGAAATATAGTGGAACTAGTCAATTTAGAAGGACTTTCGAAACAATTTCAATTTTAAAGTCTTTCTATTGCATGTTATCGCTCTGAAAACCCTCAAAGTTAAGTGAGAAAAACCATTCTTTTTTTTTTTTTTTTGAATAAGTTACAAACATGTCGTTTTATTTAGTTTGTAAGTCTGTTCTCAAACATTCTGGTTTGGTTGCTTAAGTATTAAGTTTCTAACACTGCAATCATTTTGAAGCATTAAATGTTACTTTTGGTTTCGAAAACTCAAATTCTCAAATGGCAGCTAACATTTTCACATATCAATTTTGAAGAGACGGTACAATGCGGTTTCATCTTCTCTATGAACTCTTAAGGTTCCTCGGAATAAACAACGGGAAAAACCTTTTTACATTAGTTACATTAATTTGACAGACTGGATAACTAAGTTTTGCCCTTGGAGTATTCTAGAAGGTGGAGGTATTTTAATTCCTTTGTATAGCTCTGTTTTCAAGTAATAGTGGTTTCTGAATTTGAATTACTTTTCTGTGAAAGAACGTAGCTCTTACATTTCGTAAAACGCCAATGTTTACTAATGTTTGAAGGGAACTTACAACGAAGGGAAGTTTTTAAAAAAAAATAGCCCCCAGTTCATCAGAACCGCTAGAAACACTAATGTTCCAACAACAGTAGAGGATATATGCAGATTTTGAGTGTGTATTGTACGATTAGCTACTTAAGGCCACTAGCTTCTTTTCCTACTTAAGACCAGTACACCTTAAATAATAATAGATCCTAAGCCAATTTCGATGACTTCATCGAAAGTTACAGCCGTAGAAAAGTGTTTGGGGCTGCCATCCGAAAAATTTGCTGATCTTAGAAAATGTATACATTGTTTGCTTTTTTTCATTGCAAATATTCGTGATGTAAATACTTAACGTTAGCATTTACTGGTACGAAAATAACAGAAACGCCTCGTGCTGGCAGCCCTTAGCTGGCACCGAAACCAAAAATATGTTACATCTGCCTCACGTTGAAGTCAATCTACACTGTGAATTTCGTATTGATCTGATGACTGCATTGGAAGTTATAAGGATACAAAGAAATTTAGGGTTACCATTCGGAAACGTTTTCAAATATTCTAGACCTTAATATTTGGTGTTTATTTTCAGTACAAGATAGCTACAAGTTGAAAATTCTATGATAAATTCGCTTACTGAAGATATGCCGAAAAATTACAAAACCGACCATGACTGGCAACCCTATCATTGTTTTTCCAACTAGATTTCTACTGAATATTGCCTACAACAAGTTTAATTTGGCATTTAAATTTCGATATCATGACTATACTGGAAGCTATAAGGCAAAGAGCTTTATTTTCCTCAGCAAATTTTTAAAATTTCAGACACCGAAATTACCATAGCTGGCAGCTCCAACCTAATTTTCAACCAAATTTCTACCAAACGTGGCTTAGTGTAAGATTCAGCTACTGTGTAAATTTCGTCAGAATCGGGTATCAGACCTGGTCCTACTTAATGACAATACATTCTGTAAATTTCAACTGTATCTGATTATCGGGTCGTGAGTTCCCGTGAACAGAAGATTTTGATGCTAAAAATATAGGTGAATAGTGGAAGGGTTACCATTCTTGCCCGTTGTACAATTTCAAATGTCTTACTTTGGCTATGTAGACAAAGCATAAGATTTATGTATGAGTTGCTCTTTTTCCAAAAAGCAACCATTTTTCAGGAGAGTCGATGATTTTAAGGTTTTCACTTTCAGCGCCTGCCCTAGCTACAAGGTTGCCAACATGCTCATTAAAAGCAACACAAATTTACAACTGAACAGTACCAATATGTCCTGAAAATTTTGATTTGATTTGATAGCTCTGTAAAAAGAAATCACAATTTAAAAATTTTCAAATTTTACCGATCTCTTTTTAGGCACCTATCGCACATAAGGGGTTAAACAATTCCAAAACATTATCCGATTCACACTTGAAACACATTCGAAATTCATTTCGCTAACTTAATTTTTGCACAAATTAATTGTGGACGGGATAAAAGGTATATTCAAAATATCATTAAAATGGGCGCCGGTGCCAAAAGGTTAAAGATAATTGACATTTGGTGAGACGTGGACCTATTCTGCGTATACATACACCAATGTATTTTGAAAGTTTCAGCTCAGTCGACTGGCCCGTTCCGGAGAAATAACCACTGATTTTTTTTGATGATATATATATATATATATATATATATATATATATATATATATATATATATATATATATATATATATATATATATATATATATATATATATATATATATAAACTAACTATTTCTCGGGAACAAACCATCCGGTTGAGCTGAAATTTTCAGGATACATTGCAGTATACATAGATTCAATCAGCATCAGGATACATTGCACCTCTCTCATTCTAGTGATAGTTTAAGTATCCTCATCGTTCTATTAACAAAAGTTTTTCAAAAAAACTAAGTTTGCCAAATGAATTTTGAACGTGTTTCAAATATAGATATGATAACCCTATGTGTACGCTAGGTGGATAGTTCTTTATATTTTGGTCACATCGTCCTCCAGATTGAAAAATCTTCATTGACTATGAGCCTAGTCAATTGTCATTACACAAGTACTGGCAAAACACTATTTTATGTGAAGTTGAATATGATCTTTATTTCCTTTTACCCAAATTGCTCGAAATTGGGATTTTACCACTAGATATTTCAATTTAAAAAAAACTTGAGTCTAATTTCCAACTGATTTTAATAACTACTGAGCGAAGTTATTTGTGGGGGGTATTTGAAGTGGGTTTGAAAAATATATATAAGGGTATGGTCTGCTTTAGCAGATTGAATTGTAGTGAAAATGTTAAAGACGATGGGGCCTTTCATTGAGCCTTGAAGTATACCTTTGAAGATTATTTTGTTCGAAGAAGAGGAACTACTAACTCTGACGAAGATGTGCTTTCTTTTGAGAAAGCTTTAAATCATATTGACGATGTCAATGAGAAAATTCTGTGGATTGCCTTACAGACGGTTTAGTAGATCCAAATAGAGTCAAATGCTCTCCCAGTACATGAAAAAAAACATACTGCAGTCAATTGAATGTGTAATTGAGAGTTCAGTTCTAACTCCAAATTGGACATGTAGGATGATTTGCTTATCTTTCATGCGACACTAAGCTTTTCTGAAAATTATTCTTCGTAAAATATCTGCTGGATTGGGAAGAAGTGACTGGGACCTAAAATTGGTCACATCATATGAAGTTTTTTTTTGGGAATAGGAGCAATTTGCTGATGTAGTTGCTAAAACTAGCTGACATGGTACAACAAGCGCTGATCGCAAGGTAATTAAAAAACAAAACGAGCTGATTTTTGGGCAAGATGACTTCTTCTTATTGCTTAATTTCATCATTATGCTAAGATACAAAAGGCTGACTAAGGTTTCGGTTTTTCGGTCTTTTCTCGCTCGATTTTTTGTTGCAAATGGATTCCGATTCGGAAGACTATTGTCTCCTAAAGTTTTTCGAAAAATTACTGAAGAGATGTGATTTTTGGTCACCTATGTTTTTTGTCATTTTATAGCCTCCCAGTTTCTTACAACTTGAGACATACGGGATATTAAATGCAGTCGTCATTTATAGAGGTAAAGAGCATCAAATACTCAAGAGTAATCAGTGGTTGATACCTAGATCAAAGAAAGTGAAGAATTGAACGGTAATGAGAAAATTTGGAAATGAAACCAGCTTAATAGGTATAAACAAAGTAAGCTAATCCATCGCCAGCCCTCGTATGTGTCTAGGAGCTGAAGCTGGTAGTGAGCTTCATCACAAATATACAATCAATGTGAATACGAGTGGGGAGTGATTAGTTCCACGACTCACTTTGCCTTTGATTAATTCAGGTTCATAGGTGAACTCAAAGCTTGGTGCGTGGTCTCTCGCCCGAACCTGGATTCGAACCAGGGAACCCACACTCAAGAAGCCAGTGCGCTACCCACTAGGCTACTCAAGTTTTTAATTAGGTATGTAGGCGCTTTTGTAAAGTAAAGCTTATGTATTGGAGCCGATTCTAAAGCCATTGATACTGAATTATGCAGAGGAAGGTGAAGCAATAGCGCCACATAGATTGTAGTTCTACATTCATGTTATAATGCCGAAAACATCGTCAAACATGCAGCCGCTTTTGAACTGGATTTACCTATTAATATTTTTTTTTTAGTGAGATAGAAAAGGAAAGCTTACATTATCCCAGAATAAAAGGAAGTTTGAGTCAAAACTAAGGTTTTTATATACTTTTGAACAGAGCTTTCAAAAGTTTCATTGCGAGAATCGTTAACGCAAAGTATCGAATTGAAAACCAGGAGTCAATCCAAAATATTGCATGTACGCTTGCAAATTCTACGCGAATTTTCACCACATGATTTCAAACGAAGTTGAAGTCTTTAAATTGATCTTAATATGTTCGATAGAAGTAACATAACCGGTAACTTATATGAGAATTTAAAAAACTCTTCGTGATGTTATTCCCACATATTATCCGTAAATGGCAGGAATCACACAAATAACGATCGTTTCGAACACTAACTAAAAATCATTTCAAACATTCTGTGCAGTGATGTCATATGATTTTAATAAAAACCAAAGCGAAAAGAAGTTTTTACGAACCCGCCACAGCGTTTCCCAATATTTTCCCTCAGTTTTCACAATATCACACTATCCAAAGGCTATATGAAGCCGGCCATAAAAACGAGGCATACTGAAAACTCCTCAATATTTTGCCGTCCAGTGTAATGAAAACTGAAGCTATTAAAGTGATAAAAAGTACGCGACGCCCGTTTTAGTTAACATCGAGGCTGGCGAGATCCATAAAACTGCCACTATTCATCACATTCACCTGAACGAATGCAGCGCTGCCGTCGCGTAGCTCCTAACGGCGAAAATGAAATCACTGACGTTGGGACAGCAATTATTTAAATGAAATTGAGTGAAACGTGTTTCCGACAGGCATACAATTGTTATCGTGAAAAATATAAGCAAAAACTATTTCCCTCCATTAACTTTTCCATGTTTTCGGAATTCAATAAGCTCCGTTGTCGTTCCGTTCACCTTTCCAATGCGAAGCAGTGAACGCGGAAGACTATTATGTGGTTTGCAGCAGTGGAGCCTGATGCATTTGCTCCTGGAAATATATTATGCATGTTTGTGGCGAGGTGGCAGTTTGTGTTGGAAAAAAGTTTTGATAGGAAATGCCATTCAGAATCCATTGCAGTGTTCACTTTGAATTTATTCCTTCTAATTGATTCAGTAGACCACCATTTCGTGTGGCATCGAATGCTGCAGAGAATGTGTTCCGTCAGAACTATGGTGTTTGAGACTTGTCCAACTAAAGAAAGAGAAGGTTGCATAAGTAGATCATCAGCTAATTAGCTTGAATTGAAGAAAATTAAATGAACCTTCCTTTTCTCATTTGGCACGAGTGAATACTCAAGATGTTTCTTTAACATTGCAAATTGTTCCGAGATGCGTCATTTGTTGCTTCATGCCATTCGTTGAGGAAATTTTGTACATATCTGTATATATCATATTGGACAGTAGTACATGAAAAAATTACTACGACTCCTCGAGCTATCTCAGCATACTGTTTCCCGGGAAAGTGCAGCTCGATACGATGAGGTACTATCCTGTCTCATAAACGGTTCGCATTTAACTAAACTTTCCCTCGAGAATTTGCACTGGAGAGAGAAATAACCTGGGGTTTGACGTGCAATCCTTTAAGTATTGACAGATTCTTACAGAGAGGATAGTACATAACTAGCTCTGATGCACTTTAGATCCTTCCATTCCTCGGATATTTGATTTTTAATTTCCGTCACGACATTACCAAACGGATCTAGAAATTGTAGAAATATTCTGGTACATCGACGAATGCTCTGCAATGCAGTGATTATTCGGATTTCCAGAACATTCGAAACATCGTAAGGTCGACGTTTGACTGGAGTGGATGTTTACAGAAGGTTCAATTATTGTGGTGGAAAAGTTAACGTTTGATAGATGAAGAGGAAAGGAAATGCAATCAGCAATTACGATTACTTGACCGAGTTCGTAAGAAGGAATGGGATGAAAATAAATGGATGGATTCCGTTATGATCTAGTGTTAGGAATTATAGGTTTGAAATTAAATTACCAATTAAATGTTGCACATCTCATTTCGAATAATAACGCACTCGTATCAATGATAAAATGACACTTTATCAAAGTAACCAAATCTTGTGAGAAATCAAAGCATTATCATATCCATTGGTAAAAAAGATTGAGATGCCAATGCAAAGCTCACAATTGATTGAGTCAGAGAAACTAGGCATTGACTAACAAATACGGTAAAGAAAAAATTTGATTTGAAGGTTTTTCATTCAACACAGATTTTAGCGAACAGACAGAAGAGTAATTTATTTTTAATATGAAAATACCTGAAAATGATAAATAAGTCCTGATAATCTATGGAACATAAATATATGTAGGTATAAGTAACGATTGGCAAAGTGAATTTGTCCAGCTGTAATTTATTGAGGCTCTTGGGAAGTTGAGACCGTAGAGATTCCATTTCCATCATCGTTTTTTAGAGTTAAGCTAATCAAACTGCTAATAACTAGCTCCAGTACACAGGTCAACAGTCCTATCCTTTATAATGCAGCATGAATGCAATCGTGTGTGCCAGTGGAACAGTACTCGAGTTACATTTATTTCACGGAATTGCGGCCGACGGGAAGCAGCTGTTCATTACAAAATCTCATCACATTGCTTGAAACCGTGTAGTCGATTAAAAGATTAAACAGCTTCAAATCATATTTTAGAGGCTGCCGTAGAGAAAAAATCAAATCTGCCGTTGATAATTCTTTGACGTAGGCAGATCACCTTCTGAGGAAACTGCGCTATTCAGCCTAGCAAGACAGCAAAGGACACTTTTTAGGTGATACTCAACATCGTGATACACTTTTAATTGCTGCACCTCTGGGTGTCTCCTTTCCTTGAGATAGATCAGTCCAATATACAAATCACCTGATATAGTTTTGCTGTCTCGAACCATCAATACTAGTCTATGAATTGCGTGATGAAGTCAATAGCTTCCATAATTGATTAGTTTGGCGGATACTATTTTGGTTCCTAATAACCTGTTCTTATTGAGTCTTTATGTCACATGCACGGATTATTTTTCATGGATGATGGTCTCATCTATCATCAGCTAACAAACTCTCTTGAGCAGCAGTTCACCAAAGTATTGGACCCAATGCTCCAGTATTTTAATTTTGTCAAAAATCATACTTCCTTCTTTGTATTTGCAGGTTACTGCCTCATCCTGCTAAGAATTTTTTTTATCCATGCATTTCTGATGTCCAGGATCTATTTTTGCTTCCCAGGCTATTTTTTTGACTCGAGGAAACCCTTTTTGAACTTTTCGCAGATCGTGATACGCCGGTACATGTGTCCATATTCTGTCTCTCTCCTTGGAGCGACTCTTAATGTTATTGATGATTTCTAGTTTTCAAGCTTAAGACGTATTAAATCATTTGTATCAAATGTAATGGTAGTTATTCGTTAAATTCCTGTGTTCGCCCTTATTTGATCGTACTGTTGCACCTGCATTCAACGGCTAATTTATATTTGTATTTCGATTTGAACAGCTAATCTCCAACCTGAGCTGGTTTTATCTTTTATGATATCTGACGTGAATTTTTGTTCGAAGCAAGTTTTTACACATAGCCAACACAATCTTCTCAATTCCGCGACTTGTTTATTGTTATGTATGAATCAATGTTCAACTGTCACAGAACTCTAAATTCATGAGCAATACAAGAATCAAATTTGCTAAAACGAAATCTAAAGTGCATTACTTGGAACAATAGCATATGTACTTACTTTAAGTTCCGTTTTAATGAGTTTGATCGCAGACAAGGAAGAGTTGACAAAAAATAGTTGTAGCAGGTCGACTTTAGGAGCAAGGTTGCCAACTTTTGGAACAATTACCCTTATTAAATAAACACCGTTTTTCATAAGTCAATATTTCTTCACTCTTTGCCTTAGATTACACTTAACTGAAATCTATGCTACTGCATTGCGATGCATCTTGTATACACAAACAGAGAGAGACATACTGTAGAAAGTATGAAGATCCTTGCTGCGAGCGGTTCGACTTACATGTCCTATTGGATTGGCATTTATCCTGAGTCTTGCTTTGAGTCCAGACAATGTTGTGTATCATTATCGCTCAAAACGCTTTAAGTCCACCTGAATTTGGGGAAATGCGTCCGTTGAAATGATTTAGGTGGATAGTATGTACTGAACGAAACTTTGTGTTTCTAATACCGAGCGTTTTTCTTCACGAAATGCTTTCAAATAGTAGGAACTGTCGACAACCTTGAAATAGACCCGATTAGATAATCTCTGTGGCTGCCTATTGGAAAAAGAGGCATACCTAGATAGCTCTTATTATCTCAGGCTACTTTCGACCGTTACTAAAATTTGGATTGTATATTCTTGTAAATTTGGATTGTATCTTTTCATAGCATAAAATAAAATTTCCACGAATTTTACCTCTTTTTTTCATCGTGAAGCTTGATTTTGCCTATTTAACGTCTATGAAACCATTTTTAAAGAAACTATTCTGCTAGTTTAAGAACAATAAAATTTCGCGAAGTTCTGTTCGAACACAATTGAAAAATGGATTAACTACCTCGATATAGATATCTTCGAAACATACACCCCAAGACCTTATTAAAAATACAAGTTTTTATTGAAAAACTTTCAACAAACCTACTCAATTTGAAGCAGCTACATTAATATTTTTGATAGCCCTCTTGCAAATAATACAAAATAAAAACGATTGTCTATTATCGTCTTTCTGGGCTCAGCACGCCTTCTATATTTTCGAACTCTGATACAAAAGTATTGATGAACACATTAGTCTCGGAGCCAAAATTGAGGCCTTTACCGTAAGGTTTACCCATCTTGCGTGTTCAACCATTCATCGTTATTTATTGTCAGCAAAGATAGTCTCGAGGGTGCTGTTTTCGATAGCTTTAGAGATTCTTTTAACCGCTTTCGAAAGATATGTGTTTGTGATGAGATAGAAACTGATGAAATTCAGGAAAGAGCGTGTAGGTGTTTGACTGTGGCTGTGAAAAGGTTGTAAGCAATGCGTCAATGTGAATATTCCTTTAGGGAAACATTTGGCAGACTTTGAAGTTCATAACATTTAAATGATTTGTTGCACAAATGATTGATGTTGTACTATTGAATCAAAATTTAAATTTATACCAGTTATTATTCGATTTGTAGTTATTATTCATACTGACATTTGTTTGATACATAAAATGGTGGGGAAATGAAAATAATTTTTTTTTTTTTTGGGAGAAAACTGAGTAGACTCGTGAATGTTAATGATTCCATTACATTTGTTCTCCAGCTTATTTCAAATGATTCCAATGTGAACTCCATCAATTAAACTGTTTGTTATATTTTGAAATTTGTTTCCCATATTTTCACATGTATTTTATATTTTTAGCAACGACGACGAATTCAACTCAGAAGAAGAATACGAAAATCATATTGACCAAGTCTTCAGCATACCGCACTAGCTCGCAGCAGAGAAAAGAAAACAAGTCACTGTCTCTTATAGTAAGATATACGCTAAAAAGTATGAAAATTCTTTCATCGTAAATTATTGATATATATAATATATACCAAAACAAAATCAATAGCTAATGAAATAAGTAAACTGAACTAAATGAATAGTTTTTTTTAAGAAAATATACAGTAACATGCGTAAATGTGAAAACGTGCTATAAGTCGAATATTTATGTGAGATTTGTAAAAAAAAAAACAATATAAAGAAACCGTTAAAAGATTAAGGAAGTACAATAAACGAAACGTTACAATATGGCTTGAACCAGAAGAACAGACATCTTGCGAAGGCATCAATTCAGGATCAATTCATTTGAACTTCCAAAACATGTATTGCTGCTTTCCCACATAATTTTATGTTCTTAACCATTTACCTAATTTGCGGCATATTACTCCTGATCTCTCCATATTATCCTGCTCACATTCAAAGCTAATAATTTAAAGATCAATTTTCACCTTTGTACATTATAAATCCTTTTGAGCAAAGATTTCTTACTTGTTCAATATATGACGTGCAGAAAACCGATCAGTTTGATAACATCCTCAAAATCTCAATATGTATCTGTCATATTACAAATATTAAGATGAAAATTGCCCTTTAAACTGTCCCTTTGAAATTTCGCAGAAGCTAATCAGGAATTTTCTATTCATTATGCATTCATTACACATATTCTCATTCGCATATTCCTTAAATACTTAACGACACAGACAGATATCGCTAGAAGCATAAGTAGTAGGAATTAATTAAGATTTAAGGACATGGTCAAGTTAGGAGAAACAATTGTAACTAAAATATTAAAACACAAAGATTTAGAAACAAAATGTTGGTTAATAAATGCAAATATGTAAAACCAAAAAAAAAAACTAAGCAAATTTTTATACTCAAATAAGATATTAGTTTATGTGTAATGACTTCTTGTTTAATGTTTTCATACTTTGTTTTATATGGGCTCGTTTTGTTTGAGCGGCGTCGATGTATTCCAGGGAAGATAGCAATGCCGATAAATCAATATTTCACTCACACAGAAATTTCGAGTTGTATTATACACAAGGCCACTCAAGTTGATTGAAAGCGGTGTCAAATTTCTTCTTAACGGAATCGAACCTTTTTCGAACATCGTTCTAGAGATAAATTTGAACAGCATTTGTATTGATTATCCAAAGGATGATAATTTCTATATTTATTTATATAGTATGACTGTGAAACAAGTTTATTGAATTATCGAATGTCCTAGAATGTACATCCTATACAATAAGACTTTCAAAACTTTTTTATTCCTGTGTTAATTTTTTTTGAGTTCATTGCATGCATTGTTGATTGTCTGTTATTGTTTTCCAATCTGGTTGTTAAATTTTGTTTGTTTTTTTATGTTAATTAATATATAATTTTCTCTCCAAAATCTTAATATTTTTGTTCATCTGAACCATCTTGCACCCTAAACACATCCATCTTTGAGAGATCACTACAATTACATACGTGCATGCTATCTTCCTTAAAAATCATTATGATTTAGTAAAATGTTAAAGCATATTTAATGAAGCATGACATCGTATAGAAAAGTTGAAATAAAAACAGCTCATGCTAGTTATGTAAATATGTATATCCCAAATCTATTGATCTAACGATGAGAGTTTTTTTCCGTTTCACCAACCTATGAAAAATCCGAAATTCCTATATACTAAAAAAATTGGCCAAAGATTGTTATTCGTAATGCCATACTGCGATTATCAGGACGTTTATAAAAATGGAGATACAACGATACATATTACGATTTACAATATCAACAATCATCCATTGAATATAAATGGCCGTGAATTGCATGGACAATTGATTGAAAAATTCATATTTCGCATCAATACTTTATAAATGAATAACGTTTATCACTACTTCAACATATCCGCATGTTAAATATCAAAAACGAAAATCATATCAAGCTCTCGATTCGAATTGAAAATGCAAATAAAAAGAAAGCATCGCTCCATCAAATTCAAAATGGTTTTGTTATCTTTTCAATTATCTGAAATCTTTTGAGCTAAGCGAACAGGAAAATTAATTTTAGAAATTTAAGTAAGCACTATTCATTTGATTAATGAAAAGTTTGCGGTTGGATTTTCATGTCTTGGACGTCCCGTAAACAACAAAATGATTTCACTCACTTGGCAAGTAGAGATAAATTTAATTTTGTTGTTCCCATTTTGTAAATAATTTGACATTTTCATAGAGGAGTAGACAATTTTACCAAATTAGCGGATTCGTTTTCGCCACTAAGGAATTTTGTGTTTCAGAGGAAGAGAATTGTGAACTTTAATTGAATTCTTTAATGAGCAAAAACACTTATGAATTGCGAATCCTATTTAATCCCTATTTAATCGAGAGCAAATGCAATTTTTATAACAATCAAACATTAATTTCTCGGTCTACAAAACGAGTACGGATGAAAACCTATAAAAACTAAACTGAAAGATGAACTTAAGACGAATAACTTAATTTTAAGTAATGACACGAAAATTATAGTTACTCTAAACAATGGAGAAACAAAACAAACGAGAAACGAGTAATAAAAAAAATTGTAACTTCATGAGAAAAATGCATTTTTATTTATATTTGTACTGTTTATTAATTTTACGTTCCACACTATACGATGACTTGACAATAGGTATTTGAAAATCCGTCAATATAGGAAATGTTAAAACATTTAAAGGTAAGTCAAAAATAAATCAGGATCAGTTACTACTGTTTTATCATTTTCATCAAATTTACCAATTTACTAGATTCGGGTCAGCTAAACCCAGTAGAAAACTCTGTTAAGGCGGTGGCTGGTCGCCCCCATATCCCATACAAAACTATCTACATATGTTCAAGTGCCTTTTTCTTAGCTTCGGCTCGATATTTTTTCCTCGTTTTTTTATTAGTTTTGTAATATAGTCAAGTGCAGTTTTACCGTTCAAGAATAACAATATTTTTTAATTGTTCATGAAGTTTTTATTTGATTTAAATTTTTTAAATTTGACACAACCTAATTATCCCACCGTTTAATTTTTCTAAAAACAGAATGGTCGAATGATAGTCCATTTACTTGAAAACACAGAAAACACATAATCAATATTTTTCAAAAAGGTCCATAAGTCCAAAAACATGATTTTTTAGGAAACATTAACAAAGCTGGAAATGTTTTTAGCTGTGTTTAATGAGCTGCTCTAGGTTAAAAGAATAATGAGCTGCATGACGAGTTCAGCAGATACTCTAATTTGCCCGAAGTTGCTCTGATTTGTGTTTCACGAGACTGCTTTAAGTTGAAATAGAGCCACATAGAACACGATTTCTCCGCTAGCTTTTTTGTTAGAGCAAGTTCGGTCAAGAGCTTCAATCAACAATCAGTTTTGTGAATTGCCTCTCAATCGCTCTAATTTACTCGGCTTTTTTGCCTCTCAATTGCTATAACTTGCTCGACTTTTTTTGACAGCTGCTCTACTTTAACTTGCCTTGAGATGCTCTGCTCTTTTTTCGGAGTCAACAAACACAGCTACAATTTGAAGGGGTTGAAGGTCTGTCATTTTAAACGAAATATTTTAATTTTAATTTATTTTCTTGAGATTATTTACTTAGATAGCGATTATGCAGAATGGCCTAAAATGGTCACCAAATATCAATGTATAATGAATCGTTAAAATCTGAAATACTAGGTTTGTTCCTGTGTTTTCTTTCATATACATATAATAAAAATATCATTCTCTAAAAATGATACTATGGAAAAAAAGATATTTAGCTTGGCTCTCATAGCACTACTATTATAATGAAAATGTTTAGGTCCTTAAATCAACTTAGCTCGATACTCTCGAGAAACTCCTTTTGCTTTTCATAGGGAAGAAATGCGTTGTTATAAAATATATGAAACAAAATCTAGGAATATTCGAAGCTGCCTAAAAAATAGCTAAAACAAAAGTATGATTTTGGGTTTAGCTATCGCTAGTATATACCGCTGATGACTTTGTTGTATAATTTTGAGCCATCCATTCATGGTATTGAATTTGGAAATTTAGCAGCGAGATCCTTGCAATCAATACTTTGCTCTAATGGAAAAATATTTTTCGACTAGATTATGTGGATTATTTGTGCTAATGATATATTTTTGCATGGCGTGCTCTAAGAAACTGTCGAGTAACTGTGTGGAGTTACTCTTCAAACCGTGTCCTGCCGAGTGACTTATTTTGCCAGCTAGTGGTCAGTGCCGTTGGCGCTGCTGATTGTTTGGCGGCCAGTTTCTTCCCCGCATAACGTAAAATTAGGGAGGAACTAGAAAAAGAGGATCTAGAATGCATTGGCTGATAGGCTCCACTGAACTTATTTGAGAGGCTTACCAACGAATAGTCACACCTTTGCATTGGTTTAAATATAAAAAATTAAAACAATACGTTTCAAAGTATTATAATGAACTAAATTAAATCTAAACATTAATAAATTTAAACAACAAAGTCAAACAAAGAGAATCATATACAAATAGATGAAATTAATTGCGTTTACCTCATCTTTTACCTTACAAATACAAATACAAAAAAGTAATTTATAAAGTCACAATCCAATCAGCATTCATCTATAGCACAAAGAAGTGGTGGATACGATATTAGGCACAAAGTGGATGCAGGAACATTTATTATTAAGTATTCAAGTGTGTACGCCTGCAGACCGGGTATTGCAATAGGCTGAAGATCAATGGAAGAATTATTTCAAGCCGGCTATGAGAAGAACTCAACAGATGCATAATAACTTACCGCATATGCTATGAACAATTTTAGTCCATGTCTGGATCAAAATTGCCATGACCATCCAAATATTAGCTACTTATCAGGAATTATATCAAATAAGGTTCAAGCGACAAGTAATTCACAAATCACTTTTTTGGGTTGTTGCTTTAAGATGATGATATAGCACCTGGAAAAGAAGCCTTTGATTTTCTCATTAAATCCTCACACATCCAGTATCAACCTCCAGAATGGCACATACACACTTGGCGCTTTGTAGGTACTTGACGGTGAAGCAATTGCAAATAACTTTTATACATAAACGAAGTGCTCACAATCCTAAAACTTAAAACCAGCACTAAACTAAGCACTAAACTAGAATTATTATATCATTTTCTTTAACAAGGTATAAAAGTCCTATTTAAGTTTGGGCAGAAAACATTTTTTTTTGTCGGAAAGCGAATAAATACAAAAAGAAATGAAATGCTTCAAACACTAAAATAAAATCAATATTTACAAATGCAAATTATTCAACAATTAAGAAATTACCAACATCTAACTGAATTACTAATTAATTTAGCATCATCAAATCAAAAGACCAGAGAAATCAAATAAAGTTAAAAGAGATGCCGGCGTATATATTATGATGCTCAGGTATATAGAATTTATTAATGTAGATTTTAGTTACTGTTGATACAAAAAACATTCCCGAATAAGTAATAGCAATTGTCCAACTCTTGGTTTGCATTAGAAGCAAATATATATTTACACAATCTCCAATGAGATTAGTTTTACCACAAAAATCTGTCCTCGTATTCGACAAAAAAAAATATTTTCTTGTCTTACTTTCTTGCGAAAGGATATGTATAGCAATTTTGCGTCTCCATAGAGAAATAAAGTTAAGGAAGGATGATATTTCACTTCTCGAGTTTACGTGAATCGTAATAAAAATCGGAAGTGAACCTAGGGACACGATGAAAGTACTGATATGAGTACGGTATCGATATTTTCGTTTGATACCAAGTAAAATTTTACTTGAATCGAAACTGTTCGACATTTTACTCATATCAATACTTTGATGGTGGTATCGTATCGACATGTAACTGAAAAAATTTCACATGGAAACCACCCCATCTTTTCAAACTGTGCTACGACTACGCGACAGCTATATAATTTAAAACAAATGAAATATTTTAAGTTCAAAAAATCTTTCAATAATAATTTGTCCAAATAGTTTATGTTGAAACAGTAATGTAAAACAAATTAAATATTTAATAACGCAATATTTAAGTTTTTTTGTATAAAAAAGTTGCTAATGTAATATATATTCAAATGATTAGGTATGAAAAGGCAAAGACTAGGAGCAATTCTATTCTCAGCATTATTTAATTTGTATACTCTCCATATATATGTAAAAGCTAAAAAAAATATTATGAATTCGTTTTTTAATAGAAACCTTTTACAGCAAAATAAATCAAATTCAGCAAATGTCCTTCGATTAATTTTCACATTTACAGTGCTATCGTGATACTCTCCATCACTCATTTTAAATGATCCCTTAATAAGATATTGCACCCCATACTATAATACTCCCTTTTCTTGCGTGGGGCCCGGCTGGTATTCTTAAAGACTTTGAACCTCGCCGTCGTGGAAATTATCGCCAAATTCCAAACTGAGTCCCGCCCAATCAAATAGATTCTTCCAGGCTAAAGATCATCGTTATCATCTCTATTACCAAAATCTTGTGCAAATTAGATTGTTTCCAATAAAAAAAGCAAATTAAATTGTTTCCAATAAACAAAATTACTACACTAGATCCCTCACTTTATATCATAATTTACAAAAAAAAATCTCATAAACGAGATCGTACGAGCCAAAATCAATTTTCTATAAAAACAGAAACAAAACAGAGATGAAACAACGAAACTAGAAAATTGAAACGTAGCTAAAAGACTCTTTATTCTACATTTGATCAACAAAACATATTAAATAGCAAGTTTAATAATTCAAAAATATTACCCAAATTACAGTATAAAATAGCACTGGTTCGTCTCTTTGTATAAAATTTCAACTAAGTTGCTTTTATTACACATGTTTGATCTTTTAAGCGAAACACTCTGAACCGAGTAAAGGCTGGTACTGAGTTCGATTTCACGTGAAATTTTCATACAAAATTTCACGTGAAATTTGTTTCGGCCAAAAATTCAGCTTGAAAATAAGCAAGAGTAGTACTCTGTTCTTAGCATGAAAAGTTCCTTCGAACTTGCTTTCGCTTTGAAAATATAGATGGCATTGACACATGTCTCCAATCATTTCACGCCAATTTAGTTTGAGCAGTTCATTCTTTCGAGCTAAAAAGTGACATTTGGTGTTTGAATTTGAAAATTGAATTATGCAAATATCTTTCCAATAAGAAAATCGATTGAAAATTGAAATTCTTGACATTTTATCTGTCCGGAATGAACAGTGTCTCTTCTTTTCTCCATTCCCAAAATTTTGGCTCGAAAGAATGACCAGATAATGGAGACATGTCAAAATTCAGCATCACGATTAGCTCAGTACCAGCCTTTAACAGTGAAGCTAAATTTTGACATGTCTTCATTATCTGGGCATTCTTTCGAGCGAAAATTTTGCCTATGGAGAAAAACAGACACTACTCATTTCTGGCTGATAAAATTTCAAGAATTTCAATTTTCGATCGATTTTCTTATTGTAAAGACATTTGAGCTATTCAATTTTCAAATTCAAACACCAAATATCAATTTTTAGGTCGCAAGAATGAACTGCACAAACTAAATTGGCGTGAAATGATTGGAGACATGTGTCAATGCCATCTATATTTTCAAAGCGAAAGCAACTTTTCATGCCAAAAAACTAAGTACAACTCCTGCTCATGTTTAAGCTAATTTTTCGCCGAAACAGATTTCACGTGAAATTGAACTCAGTACTAAGCTTAAATCATAAACATTCTTGCTTAATTATTAGTATCGACTTTCACATCCTAATGTCCTCTCAATGCACGAATAACAATGTGATTAAATTAGTGAAAAGTGATATATATGTAAAAAGGCACATTTTTCACGTGAGGGTGCAACAATCCTCGTGAACAATATCTGGTCTTCTGTACACATCCTGTTTTTTTTTATCATCGCTTATCTCCTCTTCAAAATTAACTTTTATCTACTTTAATTTAGTTTAATAAATTTATTATTTTAACGTTTCTAATCCCACTCAAGGAATGCTGTTTGCTTGCTCCCGTCTTGAGCAAGCAAACAAAACGAAATCTGATGGAATAGTTGCGATTAGCTCCGCACGTCGGCTGAGTTGCGCTTTTGAGCCTCCATTTTCTTGATAAACTGTTGTTCTTCGGCCTCTGACTTATTTCCTTTGTTGGATGATAGAATAATTCTTACATCAGTTGCCATATTTTTGGCGTTGCTGTGAGAATGGAATTTATGAGTAATGGAAAGGGATAATCAAGTGAAGCAAACGTACCAGCAAATGTACAAGTGACCTTTGCTCTCACCAATAAATAACCTTCCAAATTAGATCTGAATGTGTGACGTAAATTTTTTGTGCTTAATCCCGAGAGAATGCCGTTTTCAATGTCAAAACACCCTTCCCAACGAATTCTTCCAGTTCATATGAAACGCAGCATAGTGGCTGTGAGTAAAAAATACAAGCTAATGAATACAATCCTACTTCCTGATAAATGAAATCTTCGCTCTTCTTCCGGCAGCCAAAATACAGAATAGTATGGCCAACTTCTTTGCCTTCATTCTTGGAGAAATGCCTTTCTTGAACAAAGCCACGGAACGGTACCAGACCAGTTCCCGGCCCTATCATTATAATTGGAATCTCTGGCTTCGTTGGAAGTCTAAACTGACTCTTGCGAATGAAAATAGGCACATTAAGTATCATATGATACTTACTCATATCAGTACTGTCGCAATGAGTACGGTACTTATATCAATACTTGGTTGTGATACTAGTTGAAAGTAAAAGTATCAATACTTTCTTTCGATATCGTGTCCCTAAGTGAACCTTATGTTTCGGCCAAGTAATACCCCCTGGACTCTTAGCAAATCGTCCAAGCACCATGAAACAACACGAATTAAAAAATATCAATATCGAAACCGAATACTCCAGCGTAGCGAGTTGCTCCTTCGCATGATGGTCGTACTGGCTATATGCGACCTTCAACTGCTGAATTTTCCTTGAAAGTTATATTGGGAATTTAAGCTGCCGCTAGACATATTTTGTTGAGCTATGATCTTCGTAGTAATTTGAACAAGGCTAAACACGTGTCTCGTTACCTGAGCAAAAAATTCATCATACTCTACAGATTGTACTTTTCACACACATGTACGTATTTATTTTTCAAAAGTACTCGGTGAATATAAAATCGTTCCTTTTTTGGTAAAAGTGATAACATTCCACAAATGTAGCGTATTGAATGCGAGAAATGCAGGTGTCAAGTTTTCATCACATGTATACAGAACGGATAACTTGCTCACCTCGCAATATTAAATTCCACGAAAATCTTTTTCGCCCTGAAATATCATCAAGATGTGGAAAGGATATAAAATCGCTTCAATCTTCGTATTACAATGCAGGCTTTAGACATGACGTGATTTATTCGAGCATGAAATTTCATAGCTTTTGGATGGCGACAGGTGTCAATAAGTAGCCTCGGATATACGTAGATGCTTCAATGTCTAAAATGACACCGATATTGTAATAAAATTCAACACTGATATGCTCTAAGATTGACATAGGGAATATATTATCCTAACCAATAATATGGTCATGGAAATCTATTGGATTTTTCTAGTCGGTACTCTAGAATAAATCTCGATGATATAAGGTGCCTACAAAAGCGTCCTTGATTATGACAATATTTGATCCTAAATCGAAGCTTAATGAAAGTGCATGGCTTTTTTGAATATATTAATACGTAAATTGTTCATATTTTCATTTCAGCACGATGTTGAAAGGTTGGTATTAGCGATGGCCTATGATATTGGGCTTAATTTGTAAAACAATAAGTTTATATCTTTCATATTAGCTAATTATAGTTAAACATAAGCTAGATTTAAATAAATATTACATAGATCAGCTAACTCCAGGTTATGTACAACGCGGATAATATTTTATAAGTGTAGAAAAATATATACACGATACAAAATCAAATAATTATAAGATAAGATTAACATTAGCTCTTATAAACTCTAAAAGAAAATAATGCTGGTATGATAAATATTTACACCCTTTCAAATAATATATACCACCTGTCCGAAAACTATAGATTTTAGTGTTTGGAAAAGGTCAATTTTATATCTACGCGCAACGAAACAGCCTTAAGGCAGATTTCATTCCTAAATTATTGTAATATGAAGAAACCGCTATTTTAGTTAGCATTTACAACTTTGTCCAAATACTAGTTCAAAGTTGTCGGAACACTGGCTTGTGGTGTCCGAAATATGACACAATGTAACTTGTTTTCATTTACTTGAACTCATCTCATTGAAATATAAATCCAAAAATAGGATCAGAACCACATCCAATTTATGGAAAAGCTTATTTTTAAGCCTAAGCTTAGGTTTCCAATTCATAGAACTAAACTGAAGATGAAATATGCACTGTCCGGAGACTAGGACAAAGTTGTCCGAACGAAAAACCCCGGAGACTAGCACAATTTGACTCAAGTTCATTTACTTGGAATATCAGCATAGCTATTTTTTTTTATTTCGCAATCATTGATAATCCAATTCAGCGTAATTGAAAACCTTAAAAAGTTCATTCAATTTTGAAAAAAAGTTCCCAAACTGCAGTTGTTTAGCATGAAGTGTTAAATTTCTCTTCAGCATTGCACCAATTAATTTTAGTCGATTTTATACTTACTAACATTCTAAGGCCGATTTGCTTGATTGTTCATCAGCACATATGTAGGAACATACATATCCTAAATCAGTTTCAAACTATTTTACACAATTCAAGCTTTGAAAATCATCAATCAGCGTTCATTTGAATAAAATATACAAAAGCCATGAGACCAGCCATGTGTAACAAACGTTATTGTTCCACGAATCAATGGAAAACAGTTGCGCAGGCTATTGGAGGCATGTGAATATTCATAAAATCCATTAAATTTAATTTAAAAATTCAGTTAGAATAAAACGATTCTCTGGCACTACATTGAATTGTTTCATAGAATGATGTTGCATTCGAAATCCAACATCTGTACTAGCTATAACCTTAGGCAATTGTTTCATGGAAAAACCCCACTTAGGACTAAATTTTCTCGCTTTATTACGAGCATACTAGCAAAAATGCTAACATAATTCAGCAGTGCAAGTTTTTGCACATATTAATTGATCGGCTTTAAATAAATGATAGAGAGAAAAAATATAAGCTAAATCATTGGCAAGTTATTGGGAATCAATGACCCGGAATGAAAACTTAAGCTTCTGAATGCCTCATTTATAAACTTCTTTAAGGTCTTTTTTTCAAATCTTTTGTAGATTAACTGCGGCAAATATAGACCACCAATAATACAGTTAGACATAAAATTACCGATATTAATCAAAGTACATCACTATTATTAATAATGTGTATATTATTTGTTAAGGAATTAAAGGAGATTTCTCAAAAACCTATGAAAATTGTCTGTATCGCTTAATTCTCAAGCAGTTCAAACATGGAAATAATAGGCGTACTTTTTTGCTCCCCCTATCTATAACAGAACAATGCTATCCACTGCAGACGCATTGGAAACAACAACAACTCCCCTTTCCATAACAGGAGTTGTTGTTGTTTCCAATGCGTCTGCACTGGTTAGCATTGTTCTGTTATGGATAAGGGGAGCAAAAAAACGCGCCTAATATGAACCTAGAATACCAAAAGGTGGTCCGCATAAATCCTACCAACTTTTTCAAACTCATGTAACATAATACTCACACACAAAGCAATCTTTTTTGGTCCCAGGACAGTGCTAATGCGTTCATATGTCGCATGCATCACACTACAGCCTAATTTCCCTTCTTTAGTATTCCAAGACTGATTAAATAGATGGAACTAACACTAAGCTGGGAAGGGCTTGTTTCAGAAACATCTTGCAGAATACAATTCCCATAACTTTCAAAAATTGTAGAATCGTTGTGTATATTAACCTGCCTATTATTTGTAGCTTTACTGTCATACATTAATTTTCTTTAGAGAGCTTTCTAATGCTGTTTTGCAATGCTAACAACCTATAGTTTCTAGTTCACTTAACTCACTCTTTTTTCTATAGGTACAGGGGATATTTGATGTGGTCTCATATATTTTCGCAATCTAATTGTAATCTTTGAAGGAAAAGGATCGTTGAGCTGGTTTCAATTGCTGGCAATTATTACTTTTCACCAGCGTTCATTAATCTGCCGAGTTGCGTGCCCCTCTGCCGGGCTGCCGATGCCACCCATCGCAAAATTTCGCCGTTACCTAAAAATACACCAAGTGGCTCATTTTTTAAGTGAAGTGTGGTGAATTGAAAGCTGTTGAACATGAATTTTATACTCGAGCGCATATTATGTGGCCTCTAGATTATGGGTGGTACAAAATGGGCATTACAAATAAAAAGCAAACAGACTTATCTTTTGATAGTGAGTTTTTTTCAAAATCCACCAAAATATGTGACTTAAGTAAAAAGTGTACAAGTTATTCAGCTCTAATCAGTATTTATCTTCATGGAATCCAACGGACTGTAAAAAAAGGATAAACGATCACCCTGTAATTTCGAAATTTTTGAAACCTTATAGTTATAACATCAAATTCGTAATAACTTATATCTAATGGACTAGAAACGTGTTCAGCAAAAATACTAAAAAAAATTTTGAAATGTCGCAAGAAGATAAGATTGATTCTTATTAAAGCCTTTTTCATTACACAACATCTTCATAATCGAATAGCGTTTATATGACCTTGCTGCAGAGCAAGGTCTGTTTGTAAAAGTTTCACTAACTTCTGGCTAATTTTAATAAATACGGCTTATTTGAATTTCAAGTCTGGTTAAAGATCTATAGGGCTTTAAAAATTTAACTGACCGGCAGGTGTGCGCAATTTCGAACCTCTTTACCCAGTTTTAAAAATTTACAATCAAATAAATAAAGCATACTAATTTATACTTTATTTAATGAACTTTTTAAATGCATTTTCGAATGTTAAAACATTTTGGTTTTGCTTTTAAACATTTTTGAAAAAGAAACTAGGCCAGTTACAGTTTTGAACCAGGCGCTGGTCGTTACGCTTCGAAACTGTAACTGGTCTAGCCCCTAAAAAAGTTCTACGCCGATTTTGAAAGTTCGGAAGGATTATTTGTGCACTATTAGCTATTTTTGGAAAAATATTTAAAAAAAACTAAAATTTGCAACTTTGTGAAATTCAACTTTTCAAAATCGATCATCATCGTCGTGGCACTACTGCTCCGCCTTCAATTGTCTCAGCTCAGTGACCGCGTCCTCCAGTTCGGTGCTCCCAAAAGCGACCTGCTGTCAGCATCTGTCGAATCCGCCCAGCGCTTGCATGGCATACTGACTGGCCTGGCTCCGCTCGCTGGCTCCTTGAAAGGCCGCTTGGGGATTCGATTGTCGCTCATTCGTTCGGCGTGGCCAGCCCATTGCAGTTTTTGTAACCGTAGAGACTTCCGGCTCGTCATATATGGTATACACCTCGTAGTTGTATCGGATTAGCCATTCATCTTCTTCCCGTATTGGACCGAGCATTCTTCTCAATACCCTTTCTTCGAACGTATTTAAAGCTTTTTCAGACGCCTGGGTCAGTGTCCACGTTTCGCTTCCGTAGCATAGCATAGGTCTGATTATAATAAAATGTATATGTTTATTTTGAAGCTTGAGTTCCCTAGTGGGTAAAGCACTGGCTTCTTGCGTGTGGGTTTCCTGGTTCGAATCCACGTTCGAACGAGGGGCCGCGCACCAAACTTTGAGTTCACCCAGTTCTGATTAGGTACCTGATTTAAATCAGGGGTGGAGTGAGTCGTGGAACTAATCACTCCGCACTCTCAAACGGCCCACAGAAACGGAGATCTGGTCGTCGACTTGGTTGCAGATATGCAATATCTTCGACCAAATTCACTGTCTGTGGGCTAGTCTCAGATCTAGTTTGTTCGCATATACCGCAGGTCTCCAACCAAGTCGGCAACCAGATCTCCGTGTCTGTGGGCCGTTTTATTCACAATGATTGAAAAATTGTAATGAAGCTCTCTGCCAGCTTCAGGCCCTATACCCGTACGAGGGTTGAAAAAACAAACAAAAAGGCTTTCGTGATTTATTGACTGCGCTAGACACAAAATATAAGTGACACTAAGCCATTGAAAACATCATTGTAAGCAAAATATTGGGAGTAAGATGAAACGCGACCTCAAATTGCTTTAAGTTTTTGTTCAAACCGTTTCTTTGACTAGTGATTTGTGCACCTTTCCTAAATCAAAATGTTGAGCATTGAACAACACTAGGTATTTTTTTCTTGTGTTTCTTTTAATAATTTACTTGAGTTCACAGTTTTTTTTTTAAATAAAAATCTGTGAATATTGAACATTTCTATTCGTTTTAGTATATCCATAATTACTGATTTTTTATCAGCATGTTACAAATGTATTCAGACCCACGTTGGGCGCCAGGATTTATATTGAAGGAAATACAATTTCTTGCAAATTCTATATTGATTATCGTGTTTAAAATACGTTAACTGTTAGAAACTTGCTAGTGACATACACATGGTCTATGGTTTGAAGCGGTGACGCCCGTAGTCCATGTGTGGTCTTCGTCTCATTTTTTCAGGAACATGTTTTTTTCGAAAATACGGAGTTTTTAAAGCTCGCGTAGTTTAGTGTGTAGAGCACAGTTTCGAATCCAGATTTAGATGAAAATTCTCGCACCAAGCTTTGAGTTTATCTAGTTCTGAATAATCAGGGATAAAGTAATCACTTCACAATCGTATTCACATTGATTGTAAATTTGTGAATGAAGCTCTCTATCAGCTTCAACCTCTAAACGCAATAAGGGTTGTCATAAGATTCCTTTTTGTATTACAAATAAATTCAGTGCATCAGAGTTCATGCTACACTCACTAGAAGTCAGTAATTCAATTGATACTAATCGGCCAAGCTGCATTCAATACAATCTTACCATATAATTTATAATAACAAGCTATAACGACCCGTGCTATGATATTTGTGAGTCGTGTTGAGATTAATACGTGACAAAAAACAGCAACGCAGTTAAATCAATAAGCAGTTAAGCCATTTTTCAGTAGAACTAATGCTTTTGTAAATGACATCGTCACAAGAAATCAAAATCGTTAAAACATTTTTGCAACAATCGTGTCTTCTTTTGTGAATCAAATTACGAACCAGGGATACGTTGATTCTTTAGAAATAGTATGTTCAAGAGTAATAGAATGAAACATGAATGATAAAAGAAGAAAATATATTTTTGCTGAACAATAAATATGCTATCATCAGGTGCGACGTGATTTTTTATGAACTTTTTGTTATGAACTCTGAAATTGCAAAATATATGCAGCTACAAAATAAATAGTATCGTAAACTAAAAGCAAATAGTATAGATAGTAAATAGTATTAATGACATGACTAGTATTTAACTAATAAGTCAAAATCTAGAAACACAATGTTTATGGCGAGATGTTTTGAGCAAAGCGAGTCAAAGGCCGCACTTTCTTGCATATAAAAACATTTATTGAACTTTCCATATAACTGTTGTTATTTAATAATAATAATATTAAAATGCATCAACCTTTACAATTTGTTATAAATGTCGATTTTGAATGATATTTGGTCATTGTTCTTAAGTATTATATGTTCGCTCGTAATTTTTTTTTTTTTTTTTTTGTAGATCGTGGCATTGGCAAATGAGCATTTAATATGTTTGAATTGATAGATGTAATCTTTTCGGTTGTGCACTGTGATGACAGACACGGTGGGTGCAGATAGTTAGTTTTAGTTAGTTTTATTCAGCAATATGAATATTTCAATTTAAGCATTTGGTATGACCACTGATTTATATTATGAATTCATTAAACCACTATTAAATAATCTCGTAAGTGTGCATCGAAATGAACCAAATATCCGGCTTTCTAGTCAATGAACTTAGATTAGCTTGCATGTGTTTCAATTCATAGGCAGTACTTATTGATATGGAATTAAGATATAAAATTTCATGTACGATACGTTTTAGGCAAAAACACGAGATAATTTATCGTAGTAAACAGCAAATTTTTCAAATTATCTTCCATATTAGAGTACTGAAGATATTAGAACATGATTATATTCTATGATATAAATTGAATTTAGAACTTTCAATATTATTAGTTGCAATAGGTTCGTTTTTTTTGACAAAGTTTATATGTATGAAAGGAGCGAATTGATATGTGTCGTACTATTATGAACACTAAATACAAACTTCGATAACATTAACATTTATTTTTTACGAAATAACTTAAGTTCGCTTTCTAATATCACTGAAAAAATATTCAGGAAAGACAATGTTTTACATTGACTTAGAAAAACATGCTTTGCCAGCGCGAATACACGCAACACCTTGTAGACAGATCAATGGCTTCGATTAAAACCAAGACGAAAATGTGGTGATAATTTTAAATTTACAATGTAAATTTCATGTTCAAACAATCCTTCTAATGCTATTCATACTGCTATTATATATATATATATATATATATATATATATATATATATATATATATATATATATATATATATATATATATATATATATATATATATATATATATATATATATATATATATATATATATATATATATATATATATATATGCTATTATATATACTGCTATTCATATAGCATAGAATGATATTTTGTAACACTTGCAGACTCTTGCTAAGAATCTGCATCTGAATGAAGCATATTTATAAATCAGTGCTCATCCAATAAGATAGTCATATATAGTATAATATTATTTTTATCTGAATACAGTATAGTATAAGAAAATAGTGACAGTGCTTTTGTTCTTTCAAATGTGATTCGGTGGATTTCGTCGCGTTTGTAAATACAGATATTTATACGAAATGTAGTAAGTATTATGCAATAGTAATAGAATAGGCTATATCTGTGGTCTATTAGTATGTACTTTGGTTCTTCTCATCTCAGTAGTAGACGATATATCTGTTTGTATGTATATTTTTACTTGTATCTATCTAACACATGATATCAATGATATCAATTACTATTTTTTCTGCAAATATTTTAATTTCATTGCCATAATATAAGTTCAATGCGAATGGCTTGTTCCACAAAACAAACATAAAAGAGACTTTTATTTTCCAATGACCATTGCTCATTTAAGCATATTTTTTATCTGCTTTACAGATATTTGTCCTACTTTTTTGATTTTTCTTATTTTTAGGCATTTTTTGCCTTAATAACTCGTAGTATCCTATTAGAGATAAAGTAGAGGGTACTTAGTAATAGGATTATGTCAAAATCACACATTAAATCTTGAGAAACAAGCTTTCTGCAAAACAGCAAAAATTTGCTCCTCGTGGGTATTAAGCCCATGGCTTATTTAAGCATATATGTACGATTGTTTTTTTCAATCCTAAGCGAATTTCAATCATGCAATAATAAGGCAACATGACTGACTTCTTCGAAGATTCAGAATGCAAAATAAATATAATGGATATGCCATCGTAGGACGTAGTTAGTTATGTTATTTTGACTTTAACTCCAGGTTTGAAATTCGCAAGAGCAGAAAAACTATCGAAAATGAAATTACATAGAGCCAGAGTGAAGAATATACATTTGTTGCTTATTGTCACTCCAATTTTTTTTTCGTTAATTATCTTAATCATAATATTCACAAAACTTGTGCGAATCAATTGTAGAAGCCGCTTGAGAATCAATATTTGGTTTGAAAACTAATCGCGATGTTGTATAAAAGCACAGCGTGCTGCTTTCGAAGCATCTAGAGCAAGGTCAAAATAATGTTGTAAATCATATTTGGCGACCGATGCGGAACAGATGAGTTTTGGATGCAAAATAAAATATTTACAGAAGACAATGGGATATGATTAACTGCTTGATTTATTTGCAGTGAAATGCCATTATATGAAGACAAAATGGATGCCACTTTCAAATGCAACTCAATATAATGCCCCCCAAAGCCTAATTGGCTTTCCACCATACTCAAAAGAAATTTAGTTGTACTATATCATACCAAACGTATTCTTAACGAATAGTTTTGCGAATTGAAAATCGATTTTTCGAATCGTTCGCAAAGTTCAATTTAAAAACAAATCAAGCGTATTCCGTATAAATAAAAATGGGAAAAAAACTTGCTCTTGAAAAATCAACCGCAAACAAGTAATCTTGGAGCTTTTGCACAAGGATATAAATGTTCACTTCAAACCGAATTTACACGATAATTTACTCATGGGTAGAAATTTAGTCAACGATTTGATATAACTCAGAGATTAAATTTTCTTCTTAATGCTCTTACAACCATGATTATTTTATTAAAATCTATCTTTTCAGAAATCTTTCCTCAAACTTTAGTTTAATAATATTATTTTCATGTGTGTTTTCAAAGATATAAAACAAAATATATAACAGTCCAAATATTGTTCTAATTCTCTCTTCGAAAAACTTTTATGCATATGAGTATATTATACACTTAAGAAGATACAATCAAGATATTTTCTGTTCAGCTAAAATTGATGCATAAAAGCAATTAGCCAATCCAAATATTGTGTCTCAAATAGTTTCAAATATACAAAACTTCATACAAGATTTACTTAATTTAAAATACGAAAAATACTCAATTCTACGTATTTCTTCCACTTTCGTTTCAAATATGCTCTTATCAGCAGTTAGTAGATATATGATATTTCTTAACGTATGAAATGCATTAAATGCATCAACCATGATATCAACAATATTTGATTAATTCTATAGCGTTTATAACATTATATTAAAGCCTCAAAAAGACATATGGTGACACCGAACACCAAAAACTAGAATTGTAAAAAATACTTCAAAATATTATGTGTATATCACGAACAAATTACAGATATACAACTTGCATAGCAAGTGATTTATTTAAATTGAAAAATTGAATAATACCAAAAGATTATGACGTATAGCACAAAATCTTTGATTTTATCATATGTAAATGGAGCCACACACAATTATTTTAGAGACTGATATTCGATAGAGCTAGCTGTTCTAGCTTAAAAGTATTCGTTTTTTACTAAATTTTGAAATAATACTAAGACATATTTAAAATTATAGTTAGCCATGCAACTATCATAACACATACTTCCTTCTAACAAATAACATTTGTTTTGCCAGAAAATAGTTCGTGAGTCAGACAACTCTTGTCATGCCATAAAACCATGAAAAAGTTTTCTTTGATTTTATAACCCTCAAAATGATCAATATTTCGAAGTAAATGCTTTTCCAAACACCTGGGCACGTGCAGTGGATGGAGAGTACTAGTATCCATAGGCCTCATGATACAAAATCAAAACAACAATAGCAACTACAACTAATGAAAGAAAATTAATAACGGTAGTATAATTTATTGAACGCAGTATCTACTTCATTTTCAAAAAAAAACAGAATTCAAAACAATAAATGAAGAATATACAAACGCAATTTAGTCCAAATACTATGAAGCAAAAATATTCGTACCTCTGAATTATGCGAAAATAGTTTTCAAACAAAAAAACTATGGGCAAATGCAAAAGAAACATATTTGTGCATGTTTGATAGATATTACTGAGATATCGAAATCAGTTCTGTTTTCAAATCAGTTTCTACAAGTGCGAGACAAATATGGGTCGTATTAAAGGCAAGGGAACTAAAGGAGAGGAGAGAAATATGTATTATAATAAACATGCACTTATATAGTAGGTCCTACTGCGAAATAGTTAAGAGCGTTAATCGAAGTAAATCATCTGCACTACACATTATAAGACGTTCAAAAAAGTAAGATAGAGTATACAATATAGAAAAGTGGCTATCCAAAATAACTGACAGCACTTGAAGTAGTTCTTGTAGTAAATGTAATTGAAAAGAATCCGAAAACAGGCGCGCCAAATTTTTTTCTGAGCTAGAACAAAGGTTAAATAAAATTGAAAGTGTTGAAAGACAGTTTTAGTAACTGACAAAAGTAAACATAAATTATTCGGCTCTAATGAAAGAATTCGTCTGTGGAGAAAGAAAGAAATGTGTAAATAAATTCGATTATATTTGCAATTCCAATAAGATATTGATCTTTAACGCATTGAGCGATTTGTTCGAGTATAAATGTTCACTCCGCAGAGCGTTAAAACTGCCCCTAGTCGCGAGACCTAACCTCAATTGAAAACATGTAGTTTAATTTGGAAACAGAGAAACGTAGACGTGAAATAAGCAAAAAATCAACAGACATTATTGAAAAAAGAATGGTGTCAAATCACGTCCGAAAAGACAAAAATAAATGCCGAGAAGATTGGATGCAGATTCACGTTTCAAAGGATACTCTACAAAATACTTAGCTCCTAAGCACTGGTGTAATAAATGGAGTGCAAATATTTCTAATGCATAATATTTGGATTAAATTGCGTTTAAATATTAGGGTTTGAATCATTTTGGGATACTTTAAGTGAATCTTGAATTTAAATTGAAAGCTAGTCGCTAAATCAAATTAATCGAATTCGCAAAGTACAACACACAACAAATATCACGTGTCATTACCTCGAATGAAGTACAAATGTACAGATATCTCATAAACAACTGGCTATTTCACTTCTGCCAAAATGCTTCAATTACATTGTTTAGTTTTTCTTAACATGTACGTATATATACATATGTACTCACAATCGTTGAGTGGTTTCATCGGGGTGGCGATGAATACCATATTTGATTTCGGAATTTGATAATTAGAAAGCATTGTTTTTCTGTTTTTTCAATCACCATGCACTGTATCTCTGATACTATAACGAAGAAAAAGCAATTCAAAGCGGCCAGGCGATTTCAGAATTTTCTCATCGAACGTTAGATGGCTTTAGAAACCTTGAGCTGCTGCTCAGTAGCTGGCTGTCGCTTTATCTAAGCACCGGGCTAATATAACAGCAATGCGAGAGAAAAGATAGACAGGGAATGATGTCTTATAAAAAAAAAGAATATGATTTGTACTACAACTGTCATCCAAAGCACTATATGCAGGCTTCCTCGCTAGCTAAAAAATGAAGTCTACCATAATTAGCTTTAACGCCATCAGTGAAAGGCTACGCATCATTTGCGTGCGAAAAAAGTTGGCGAACGACAGTCTTATAAACGTTGATGGACCTAAGGAGGAGTTTATTAACGACGAAAAAGAAGTGTACTACGAACAGGTTGAACAGAACCTCAACGTTTGCCCAAAGGGTAATTTAAAAACCATTTTTGGATATCTCAACGCTAAAACAGGCTAAGCCATAGTCTACATAAGAACATCGCTGACAATGAACTTCGAATCATAGTACTAGAAATATAGAAGAACTTGGTATCATTTAATGGAGACCAATTCACATGCGATCAATTAAATTATGTGTTGATAATGTGAATCGGGTTGAGATCAATACTGCTGCCATGCATAACACGAGTACCTGTAACAACTTTGGTATTTAAGACTCGCGCTTGACGAACTCAATGGGAGTGCAGTAAGTACTGGGGCCAAAAGTTTGGGATTAGATGAGACCTTGAAAATACTAGCACTAGTACTGCCGACTCCATCTTAGGCAGTAGTCGCAAGCAGAGCTACTGGCTTAGCAAAAAATGCAAATTAGCAACTACAAGTAGGAATGTTGCACGTCGAGCAATGCAAAAAACTCATAGAACGCGCGCAGGTGAGTAGGAATATAAATATCTGAGAGACGAAAAAGAGACTTCACTTACTTCACTATTTGTAAAATAGAGAAAAAAAGAGATTAATGTCCGGTCTAGACGCGAGTTTCCGCGAATCACCCACTAGTCCAACACATGTGCTTGAGCAGGATATTTAGAGCTTAAGGGTGCCTAGCTGGACGACATCGACTGACGATCGGATTTGGTGAGGCCAAAATCGGACTTCGATTGTAATGCCTATGATGATAATGAAAAAAAAAATCTGTAAGAGATACCTTCTAGAAAAACAAGATATAACAATGAGCGGTTTTGAATTCGAACATATGGATAAGTTTATTTACCCTATGGCAAACATAACGAAAGCCAACAATAGTATCGATGAAAGGAAATGATATGTCTTGGAAAATTATACGTTGCTGCCGATTTAAAAAATAAAAATCTGCGCAGAAATAGACATTACAGTTATATGAGCTCTATATGCACTCTAACTAGATCATATGGTGGACGCCTTTGAATGGAGAGGGTACAAAAAAAGGACGGAAGGGGCGGATCAAGTGCAAGAAAGAATCGTGGATGCCTTATAAAAAACCAGAAGCTGAGTCTCGCATCACTCTGCAAAACTACAATAATAAAGCAATATGCCACAAGCTTCATCGAAGATATAGGTTGTGGGAAGTCATGGACCAATCCTAACTTTTGCAGGCAATCAGGGTAGCTTTAAAGCAGGTAGTACATTTATTCTCATGGTCGAATTATCGAAAAAAATGTCTGCTCCTTGGAGACATTTTTTAGAATACTTTTTTTTTACTTTTGAAATAGAAAATCAACGAAGAAAGCAAGAAAAATTAAAATAAGTTAAGTTAGTTTCATACCATTGAATTGCTAATTGGTACTGACTTCTCAAAAGTTGATATTAAAATCCTATCAAAACTTCTATTTTCGCAAAATACGCTATCAAAGAAGGTGCAGTTTACTTTCCGAGAAAGAATCGAATATAGCACTGCGAGGAATTCAATATTACTTGCGAATAAGCATCTTTGAAGTGGATGTCACTGGCACAGAAAAATGAAATGAATCATAAGAAATAATATCGATCGTCAAAAGACATAAGACTAATCTCTAAGTATTAACTATCGAAGTGGCCGCCTAACACAAAATTCAAAAAATTCAAAATGGATTGCAAATCAACTGAAAAACAAGTGGGCTTTAATGATATTTCGGCGCATTTTAATGATATTTCAGCGCATTTTAATTATATTTCAGCGCAAACAAAGTGTAAATTTAAAAACTATAAACTTTGATATATTTTGATATGATGAAAATGGAAACATTTTACGCAATTTTGAATACTGATTTTTGCTTACTTCGTGAATATTAAATTCTAGCTCATCGGCCTGCAATTTTCATGAAACGAGGCAAGTTCTTATGTAATCAAATTGAAGATAACAACGGATTGGTTTTATACTCCTATAATATTTATTACTATTTATCATCTATGAGAAAATTTCAAAGTTCCATCTTTACAACTTAACAAAAAACTTTGCAAGAATTTTTCCTAAACGAAACACCATTCTTTTGTTTGCATCACAGGTATCAGTTTTTAGTTATTGATCAGATTTCTTGAAATTCAACATAAGTGCTTTGCTTCACCTTAAAATTAAATGTATTCTTTTCACATTTGCTAACAATTAACATCAGTTTTTTTCCTGATAATATATGTTACACATCACTAACTATATTTTGGTGTTATTTTTGCATTCATTTCAAATCATACGTCACCACATGTCCTTCAGTTTAACATGTCTGATAATTATTGCAAAATACAAGCATCCGAATTCCTTCCTAGGCGTCCTGTCGCCTCATTATCACCTAGCGAGCAAGTTTTGGTCCGCATTATCATCAAATCCGTTCGGATACTAGGTCTACGGACGTTCGGAGCTACAACGCCGCATGCATCGCTCAGACGTCGTTTTATGGACAAAGTGCATTTCTTGGAACGATTTGATGGGTTATGCGGTGGCAGAGTGCATGGCGATCCGAATGCAGCACTGACTCGTTTGTGATGATTGGGAGCCATTTCCATCGGAAGATTTGCGGCATAGAACAATTCCGCAAACAAATCATCAATTCGCATATTTTTTTTAGCCGAACACTCAACGAAGCGACACTGCGTGTCCTGACTGTTGCAATAAGCACTGGCTTCTTCCGGCTGGACTGTCCTAAAAATATATCAAATTTAATTTGATCAGTGAAAAGTAGTATGTCAGTTAAGAGATAAAAGGGTATACTTCATTTCCCGATCACATTTGTTTCCTGCTAGAACCATTGGCACTTTTGGTAAATTCTTCTTTGATCGTCCTCCTGCACCAACAATTGCGCTGTACTTTGTTTCAAGTATTTGCTCTCGTAGTCGGATAACTTCTTCAAACGATTCCCTCGAGTCCATACTGAAAACAAGCACGAAAAGATCCCCTACGGATAGAAATGGGAAAAGGACATTTTAGTTTTATGAATGAATACCACTTGTCGTCGTTTCATTTCTCTAAAGAGTTCCCGTTATCTTCTGGTGAATAGTTTTTGTTTACTTGGGTCTCACTTTATGCCTGGCCACAGGGCCGAGCTTTGCTGTTTAAAAAATTAATTTCACTCGCTTGTAAATTTGCATGAATGTTGCCTTACTACCTGGTAATTAAAATTTTAAATTGCCAGAGGATGTTGAGACTTGATGGGAATTATAATGGTGAATAGTATGATGCTACTAATTCATTTATGTCATCTTGTGAGGTAAGATGTAGTTACGAGTAGACTTGATCCATATCCATATAAATAAACGAGTTAAGTGGAAGATGCTTCAAACATTATATGGGCAACTTTATTTTTGAACTTGTCAAGAAAATATGCATATTCGTTTTAATTGGACCTTAAGACGCCTATATAGATGACATGCTCGTAGTAATGTTTATTATTTTACTAAGAAAATATACTCTGTAGATATTATGGTGTATGGACTAACAATGAAGTTGTTTTTTGCTTGTCAATAATGAAAATAAACGTAAAAGCTGTAATGATGCTACTACCAAAAAGTCAAGATAGGATGTCTGAGCCTGACAGGAAGTTGAAAATGCTAAAGAAACAACAAGAAATTATGCTACTGAGGTTAACTGAGGTAAAACCTAAAATAACGCCCCGTGATACTAAAAATAACATTGCTGCACTTGAGGAGTCCCGAATTGCGAGTTCTGACGTTCATGAATTCTCCGCTAGCATCGAAGACATTTTTAAAACAAGAAAACGATCTTTCTTGCAGGCAGCACGGGTTTCGGAAAGGTTATTCAATAATCGATAGGTTCTAGGGGTGGTTGCAAGAGCAGAAGAGGCATGTCATCAAGCCAGACCGGTCGTCCAACTGATAACTATTCCTACAAAACACTTTCAACTCGGCGAGGTGGACGGACATCCTCCGGTTCTTTGGGCCGAGGTTCCGTATTCTTGGCTATTTGATAACCATGATGCGAGACTACCTCAGGGACTGATGACTGCTCTACGACACCGAAGACAGAACCAAAAGGAGGCCTGTCACCTCAGATGTGGCACAGGGGACCGATCTTACGTCCTGACAACTGGCATATCATGCACGATGCCCACGGATGTGTTCCTAGTAGGAATATTAAGTACGATGCCCACGGATATGTTCCTAGTAGGTTACCCTGATGACTTCGCTGCAGTAATCATTTCCAGATCTGCCGATTTCGCTCAGTCATGAGAAGGATGGATAGGTGGATAACCGAGCACGCCCTCCAACTGACAGTCTCAAAGACAGAGATGTTATGCTGACGAAGCGGAGGATACCAATTGTCACACCTATGACAGATGGCTCCGTGGAGGTACATACCAGCAAGACAGCCAGGTATCTGGGAGTGGCCTTGGATACCACGCTTACGTATTGTGATCATACCCGCAGGGCTTGTGACAGGGCTCTAGTAGTCGTCACTTCGTTGAGTAGGCTAATGGGCAACGTCGGTGGACCTAGTAAGATCAGACGGAGGCTGTTAATGGTAACAACTGAACCCATCTTCCCATATGGAGCCGAAATTTGGGGAGCTGTGCTCCCTACTGAGGAGTTCCGGAAGCGCATTACAAGTGTTCAGCATAGGGGTGTCCTGCAAATCACCTGTAGCTACCGCACTGTCTCAGAAGAGGCTGTGATGGTGGTATCAGGATAATCCCGATCGATCTACTAGCGCGAGAACGCAAGGAAGAGTACCGCTTTTGGTCAGAGCTGGGCATAATTGAGACTCTGACGCACGCGCGTGCTCTTAAAATAAATGTCCAACTTCAAACATTGGCAACAACGTTGTAGTGAAAGTAATAAAGGACACTGGACGGCTAAGGTAATAGCTTCTATTGAACCTTGCCTTAACCGGATCCACATACAGGTAAACTTTTACCTTTGTCAGTTCTTAGCAGGGCACGGTTACTTCAGGAAATACCTGAGCAGAATGGATTAGGTGGTCACACCATACTGCCGGTATTGTGTGACTGAGTTCGATGATGTTCAACATGCATTCCTTATGCGCATTTGCTTCGTAAGTTTGAAGCACACCATTAAGTTCACAATCGGTCTGGTAGCGCCTGAGAAGATCGTGGATGCAATGTTGCGAAACGAAGAGAACTGGCGCGCAGTGTCAACATATGTTGAGAAAATACTGCGCATAAAGCGGGAGGAGGGCTGCCTTACCGACCTATGAGCTGTGGTAGTTTCTGAAGTCCGTGATTGCCGGTAAGTAAATCAGCACAACCGGGTTTTAAAGTGCTTAGACGAGTTCATGGTGGGCTTGTAGATGGTCTTTTATAATGAGTCAAACCTGGCATACCCCGTAGTGATAGGTCACCTGGGGATCTGGTCACCAGATTTTTTTGACCATCTTCATCAGAGAAAAAAAAACGATGTGGTTAAATTTATTATGTTGAGAAGTCGGTTAACTAATAAGAAAACTAATTATTTGGCTAGAAGTGCTACTGCCGCCTATGAGAGTTTGAAAATAGATTTGACACGAGAGTTTGGACCGACAAATTTTTACACCAATGCGTACCAATTATGCTAAGATTTGCCCACTACAGTGCACCAGCTGAACAGAAGCAGGTATTATATTTACCTGCTTCTGTTCAGCTGGTGCACTGTAGTGGGCACCAGCTCGACGAGATGCAGTTACACAATTTTACCGATTGTATTTTTTTGTGTTTTTGTAGTTTTGTGTTTGTTTTTGAGGTTGTTTTCTGTTTGTTTATTTATCTTCAGCCTGATGTCTTTTCTTGTATTTTTTGTACGTTTTTGATAGTTATTCTTCACTATACTTTATATTGTTGCACTAGTTTAATTAACCAGGATAAAACTGTACTTTCTTATCAAATTGAATTGTAAACACATTTCAAGTGTGAAAATTTAGCTTAATGCGGTATATATAACTCTGCAAAAGTGAGTAGTGTTTCGCAAAGCCCTAAATAACCATTAAAAAGTAATAATTTCACTTTATGTGTATATATGCCTACATTAACAAGCTTTCTGCTCATATCTAAATCCTTCTCGATCGCATGATTTTTTGGGCAATAATAATAATTGAATGAACACACCGCTCTCTCATGAAACTTCATCGCATTAAGGTTTGCTTATGGGCTACATACACAGGCGAACATGTCCGCAAACAGGATTGTTTGTATTCGACCCGCATCAAATATTCTCCGCTTAGAAAGATTCGGAGCAGATATCAGCTGTCTATGATATTGTATCCCAATTTAATACTTCTATGTTCGCAAAACTAGTGTGCAAACCAGTGCATTTGTTATTATTATTTGTTAAAGGCAAGTGTTTACATATTAAGAACAACAAATGCATTAGTTCATACAACAGATTTGCGAACAAGTTCGCCCGTGTATGGAGCCCGTTGCGAGAAGGCATAGAATCACGCAAGCCAACCAGGAAAACACTCCATTATTACCGGTACGTTTATTTTCGCAAATAGATACACGCACCTACATAATTGTTTATGTCTGCTCCTGACAGCCGATTTTCAGATTCACTGATGCTTTATTATAGAGCTGAGTGTGATTTAACACGCAGCTCAGTAACATGAAATCATTTTCCAAATTAAGTAGCTTCACTGCTTTCGTAGGGAGGTACATATCATTCATGAACCAGATAGATGTAACCAGAATGAGTCAATTAGAAAAACAGCTTTTAAAATACGCCATAATTGCCTAGAATTCCATTACTGATGCTGGATAGATTGAAAATATATAGAAAAACAGATAGAAACGTTCTTACTGGTGATATGTAAAGCATGTGACATAGAATATTCTGTCTACAGAGAGTAGTAAGTAATCTCTATCGCAAATCTAAAAGCTCGAGTTAACTTTTAAGTACCAGTAAATTCTATTGATGTTGATTACTCTGCTCCAACGATCAATCATGTATTCAAACCAAGAACTTATTAAAACTGTCCAGAAAAGCAATTATAAAAATACATCTTACGCCAAAAGCTTGCACTTGCAGAAACTTATCAAATCGTTCATGCTGATACATGCTACCATTTTGCGCAAGAAGTGCCTCTGACTATTTATCATAAATTTGTCATCTCGCTACCATAATATCTCCATTCGAACCAGTTACGGAAAGGATAATTTCCTGAATAATGAATGGAGGCTTTTTGAACAACCCATTCATTGTTTCGTTCGTCTCAGACAATAGCATTATACTAAGAGGCTTTTAGATGTACATAATCGAATGCTTAAAAGTAAAGATACCTTCATTCCTGGTTCAATGGGTTCGAAGAAATAGTATAATACTTTACCGTGCTGGGCCTTTCATTCCCAGCCCTTTAATTTGCATTTCAACACCATAACTGAGTCAGGCATTTGCATCTAGGGACATTACATACCGGGAATATGAAAATCGTGAGAAGTTGTGTTTTAAAAGTAGCACGCTTCAAGAGCATTTAGGGGGGAATGTATTATCGTAAACATAGACATCAACGTTTTTAATGTTTGGTGAAAGTGTACTCATAATTTCACTCATTTAATGAGAACGTGCACCCATCCTTCCTATTACATTAATTACTTAAAACGCAACATAATTATCGTGCCTACCTGTTAAAAAGGATAGCCTCCGCATCGCCGGAAACGGATGATTTCCTGATGTATCCAATATATCAAGTTGGTACACTTCGCCTCGTATCCTGTACAACTTTCTATGAAAATCTTCTATCGTTGGTGTGTAGGACTCATCGAATTTCCCACCTAGGAATCTAGAAACTAAGGCAGTCTTTCCAACTCTTGCTGATCTGCAATGATACATAGAAACGGTTTGATATGAAATTACTTAAGAATTTTATGGAAGTAATTAAATAGAGATTCAGATAACACTTTTCGTGATTTCATTACGGCTTTTATGATTTAATGAGTGTAAGCATAAAATCCAAGGTATTGCATATTATTTGTTTGCTTTCGATTAAAGAAACATTTGTAAATAGGAGACGTTTTGAACATTCTACTTTGAGTTTAGGTGCACACCCACCACTAATTGGTGATTAGAATGTAAGTAAAATTTTTTGTGGTTCAAAAAGCTGCGAATCGTTTGATTCATTTTAAAGTGACTGCGCATAACTAGATCGATAACGACATATCTTTGTGCAAGAATTAGATCGCATTCCTTATAATACTGTAATATCCAATTAAATGGCTTTTAATAAAGATAGTGCAGAAAAAAATCACCAACATTTATTGCTTTAACAAAAATTTTCAACGCTTTCATGTGCTTTTTAAAGTGAAACATTTTCATCATAGTTTTCTTTCTATAATAAAAAGAGTCCTTGAAATACTTAGTACATTGTTGTAGAATATTTGCAACCTTTATTGCTGTCTCTGCAAAGCTACCATTTGTTGGCGGCGCTAAATCAACAAAACCAACCTTTTGTTCACCTTTAACATCATTTTAAAGAATCAGACGGAAACAAGTAAAAACCACCTGTTGCAGAACTTCATGTCGACCCAAATTATTTTGTAATTGAAATAAGCTTTCGAAGGATAGCTCTTTGTAGGAAATAAATGCAAGGCTATTTCAAATAAAATCCTTTCGAACGAAGCGAGTCTTAGCTTGGATGGTATCATCACTTGAAAATATGCCCGGATTCTATTTGTAATCAAACAGTAAAATTTCAATTTATTTTAATATTTAATTTAAATTTATGTAATAGCACAGGTAATTTATGCAAAGCTATACTTCTAATGACGCAAAGACTATGAAAAGTACGATGACTGTATTTTATTGGTCAAACAGAAAAACTAGCCCCTGACTTCTTCCGCTTTGTAATGGTTGAACAATGTTGAGTAAGGTGTAATATGTTTCAGCAAACACAATTGCTGCTACAATTGCATCTAGGTTTTGCAGCACATTAAGGTAATTTTTAAAATTATTAACACTGCAATATGAAGTTTCGGACACAGATTTGACAATAAGAACCGGTAGACTTAAAAAGCTTGGGCACTGCACTTGTAGATTTATTATCTTAGGTAGATTAAAAATAATTTATAAAATATTTTTTATTTGTATGTCTTTATATGTCTGTAGAGGAATTTTTTGCAGATGATCATTTCGTAAGCTTCACTAGTCTTTGCCTAATTTTATGAAATGAATAGGCTTTATTCCTGCTTTGTACAGTTTTAAATATGAGTAAAACTTTGTTAGCCAGAACATGAAAGGAACCACCACACATCGACATTGTTCATATTACAACGGCGGCACCATAAATGCGAGCAGTGTCGCCAGATCTAGGTTGAAAAACAAAGCAGGACAAGCATGGTTAAAAGATATAAATATGGTTAAAAAAAAAAACAGGACAAACCAATTAGGTGCTTAATGTAAAATTCATTATTTGGATAAAACCTAGCTTACATCGTCAATTACGGAGCTTTCCTTAATAGAACGATTATTTGTTAATGTGTAGGTATAAATTTGTGCAGACTCCT
This sequence comes from Nemotelus pantherinus, assembly GCA_963978885.1. Taxonomy (NCBI): domain Eukaryota; kingdom Metazoa; phylum Arthropoda; class Insecta; order Diptera; family Stratiomyidae; genus Nemotelus; species Nemotelus pantherinus. The sequence goes on along the minus strand of OZ022263.1, from coordinate 51,872,375 downwards.
TGTTACCGGAGAATATGTATTTAACAGCACAAATTTAAAAACATATGAAAATAAAATATTTTAAAAGCATAAAAACAAAAGGGAGATGGGAAAACGCTTTGATACCGCACAATAGTTTTCAAAACTGTTGCATACTTAATAGTTAGGTCCAAATTTTCACGATTCAATTCAACACGAGCTTCTAGAAAGTGGGGATGAAAAAAAACCGTTCACCACCAACTGTTTCGTTGGTGGATATTTTCACCAACTCATAAAAACTCGTGTAGAGTGAGGTCGTGTAAATTTGGACTAGCCAATCAAAAAGTTGAGGTTGAAGCTATATTCTTCGATATGTATGGCAATGTGCAGCTGATAGCAATAGAATGTAGAGCCGAGACTACATTCTAGTCGGAAACGTGAGAAGTACATTGTGTTCTAACTGGAATCCAGAATCCATCACAGGTATGACATTAAGTAAGTGCCATTCGTCTGCTAGAAAACTAGACTAGATTTAATATCTGGTGTTCCATATTATTTATTGCGCTTTTATATACCTCCTTCCTTCCACCCTCTCCATCACTCAATCAATGTGTCATAATATATTATTATACCATTGGCACATCCCAGGAAATTTAAAAATTGGTATAAAGGAATGTAATGGCATTTGTACCTATTTTTATGTCCACTTTTGTCCGCAAAATAACTGATTCGCGCTACTTCAATAGATCTATGTGTCTCAATTTTAGCTCACTCCAAGCAATCACGTGGTACTTACAATAGATTTTCTACATTTTGGTATCAAAACTTTTGGTATTAAAAATGTTTGTACTAAACATTTTTGATTTAAAAAAAAAGTCTAGCGCATCGGAACCGCTAGAAAACTGATTTTCGAAGAAATTGTCTTTGAGTGGCAAAATTGTGGAAAGACGTTATACACATTTTTGTAGTATCATATCAACCATTCCTTATAAAAAGCAACAAAACCCAACTATAACATAAATGATGAAAACGCTCAGTGCTGGCTACACTTTTCCAACGAAGCAGCAATAAGTTTCCCATAACAAACTCATACATAAATCAACCTATCCTTTGAATTTCGTTCTCATTTCAGCGGTTAAACGTTGTTTGAGACTGCCATCCGAACAATTTTCAAAACTCAGAAAATTTAAAAATTGTTTCCTTATTTTTATTGCAAATGCTATGCATATGAATATGTAATGGAAGCATCTATTGGTGCAATATTTACGAAAATATCGGATGTTGGTCACCCTGAGTTAGCAGCACAGCAAAAAATAAACCAAATCTGCTTCAAGTTAAGTTAAGCCCACCCTGTGAATTCCGTTTCGATTGAATCACTGCGCTGGAAGCTATAGGGGTGAAAAGAATTTTTCAAATTTTTGAAACGTAAATTTTTGTATTTAATGGTCATTGCAAGATCATTCCCGTTTGCAAATCTAATAACATAATCGCTTAGTAAAGAAACTCCAAAAAAATCACAAAAATGGTCATAGCTGGCAGCCCTCTCATGATTTTTTCACGAAATTCCTACGACATTTGGTTTACAATAAGGTCCATTTGCTGCATGCACTCCGTTTTGATTTCATGCTGGACCGGAAGTTATAGGGAAAAAAGCTTTATTTTGCTGAGCAAATTTATAAGATTTAGGAGACACAAATCAACATAGCTGGCAACTCCATCCCAACTTTTCAATCAAATTTTCACCAAATGTGGTGTAAAGCTAGATCCAAATACTGTACGAATTTGGTTAAAATGCAATAGCTGAATCGGAAGTTATAGGCCAAAAAGAAGTTTATTCTCAGTGATTTTTCAAGATGGCACCTTGCCTGTATTTCAAAATCTCTTATATCAGACCTTAATACCAACATGTCCTGTAGATTTCATGATGATCGGATTATCTGGTCGTCAGCTCTCGTAAACAGAAGTTTCGAGTGCTGAAAATAGAGCTAATTTGGTGATGGATATCCGATCTTGCCCAAATCATAATTTTGAAAGTTTTGAATTCACATGGTGGACAAAAATTAAAATTGATCAATCATTTGAATTTTTTTCAAAAATAAAAAAACTTTGAGGAGGGTCGCTGATTTAAAGGGTTTTTTTAGGAGCCTGCCGTAGCTACAATGTTATCATCACAGTTTTCAAAATCCATGTGTGTTAAGTCTTGGTCAACATCAATACACTCTGCAAATTTAACGATGCTCCAATGTTTCTGTCAGAAGTTATTACAAATCAAAATTTGAAAACAAATCCTTGCCTACTTATAGTCACTCAGCACCCACAAACGGAACCCGAGGAAGCGAACCTTCTTTATGGACAGACTGAAGAAGAAACTTTATGAAGAAGGTTCGCTTCCTCGGGTTTGGTAGAGATATGTAGACGACATTCTAGATATCGTTAAAAAAGATGCTTTGCGAGAAACTTTGGAGAAGTTGAACCAAGCACATAAGGACATCCAATTTTCAATGAAAATCAAAAAGAATGAGAAACAACCCTTCTTGGATTTGATGGTCATAAGGAAAGAAGGTCTTCTTAGATTTAATATCTACCGGAAGCCCACACACACCCAGAGGACAACACTATCCACGTCTGATCATTGGCATTCCCAAAAAATGGCGCCCTTTAATTCGATGATTCGATCAGGAAAGTCTTAACTCAGAAGTTGAATATATTAAAGATACGGCGAGAAAAAATGGATTTGACGAGAGAATAATTGGAAATCTTGTCAAAAAGAAAAAGTATAGAATACAGCGTGATCTTTTAACTACGAGCTTTACGCAGGAAAAACAAAAAACAACCATAAGAGTTCCAATTATTTTTTCGTCAATGTTCAAAAAAGTTCGGGAACTTCTTCCAACCAGTAAAGCTAAAAAATTAGGTACTATGCTATGTCACGTGAAAGACAAAAAGGATAAAAAGGAAAAATGTGGAGTTTATAAAATTACCCGCCCAGAATGCGACAAAATATAAATCGGTCAAACGAAACGGTTAGTTGGTGTTAGACTAACGGAACATAAACGGGAAGCAACTTCAGCGAGGAAAAGGAATACAACATTAGTACGATCAGCAGTAGCAAAGCACATCTTGGAGAAGGATCACAACATAGCATGGGACAACGTGGAGGTGGTTAAGGAGGTACAGCAGGTACGAAAACTGGATGCGTACGAAAGCCTGAACATATGGAAAACCCCAATGAATAGAAGACTAAACACAGACCAAGGAAACTGTGCATCGCCATTGTTCAGGTTAATTTGATCATTCATTTGATAGTGAGGAGGAAAATTTTATTAATATAGATCGTTAAATGTATTTAAGTAAAGTAATTAATAGACAATTAGTTGGTAATTAGTATAAGTCAATACTTTAAAAGTAAGCTCTTCGAAGTTCCATCGAAGTTTACATTGTGGTTTCAAATTATCTGGTTTCAAAGCTCACACTACTGTGAGGTGGCTTTGGGTTTTTCATGGTTATGTTGAATGTTTTAGTTAATGCATATACTCTACTCTCTGCTGGATAGAGGAGCAAAAAAACACGCCTACTAGATCGTTGTTTTTGCAGCATAGTTGTCCTCTGCTCTGGCAAAGTCTTGGAGTCCCAAGGTCTGTTCGCGTACTTCAGCAAACTGCAACAGTAACAGAATTTGGCAGCTGGCTTCTTTTTGCTGCAAAATTTGGCTTGCAGCAAAAGTACAAAAACGACTTTCTGCGAATCTATTTTAATATATTATAATAGATTCAGGTACGCGAACAGACCTTTAATAACATCATTCCTCAATGAACAATACAAACTCCATCTTTGAATGATTTGTTGGTTGAGTACGATCCGGTCAGCAAATAGATAAAGAAGCGCACCTAGTTGTGTGTTTGTTAATAATGCTCGTCAAAGATATCGAAGCCCGAGAATGGACGAACCTACGAGAACGTACATGCATTAAGCAGTATCAGCTCCAACCTTTATCGTTTAAAATTTGTTTAATGCTCAAAGCCAAAGAAATCACATCGAGAGTTTTGAAGTTTCTCGAACTCGCGTAAAGTATTTGGGTAAAATCAATTGATATTGGTGCTATAGAGTTGGTTTATTAAAATAGAATTGGTTGGTTGATAGAGTTGGTTTATCAAAACTTTTAGAACTTTCACACTGCTAAAACATAAATCGATGTTCGTTGCCCTCTACAAAAAAGGGTAATTTTCATTTAACCCTAGATACATAACGTGAGTCAAAACGACTCACGCAAGAAATATATGTATTTTTAGTGTCATTATTACAAAGCATTTTAGTTTTTGTTTAATTTTAAGTAAAATGCAAATAAAACAAATTATAAGATAATTGTTTTTCATTTTTTAGATTAATCTTAAAGTATAATTGCATTTACTGAATCAAAATATGAAATTATTCTGGCGCAATCAGGTAGAAATCATGTGTGAGTCATATTAACCTCACGTTATGCTGTGAGGAGTATCAAAGAACGTTATGTATCTAGGGTTAACCAAAATTAACTTTCGACTTAAGATCGTTTCTGATGCTAAAGAAATAAGGCTCTCCGCTTAATTCCTTCTAGAAATGAACGGAAATCAACAATTTAAATTCCAGGTCATTTCGAAAGCATGTAAACTTAAAGTTATTACAGGCACGACTTTATTAAAATCAAATGAACGAAAGTTTTGTAATAGATACATACTGCATACTACGTTCCGTTGCAATGTAACGCATTCTAAACTTTCTATCGCCTCTGCAACTTCAAATCACTTGTCCATGTCTTAAGGAAAAGGAAGTAGAGAAAAGTCTATGAATATATCTTTCAGTTTCGATAAAGTTTTCCGTCGTTGCTTCAGTTCAAGACGATCTCGATTCGCTTCATCCGTAATATGCTTCGCTCCATTCAACTCAGTGGAGCATAATTGACTTAGACTATATACATTATATGCAGACTACATACAGCAGGATATCTAATTTTTTTTTCTACAAAATGTTACCATGGAGCTTGTTGTAGATTACTTTATATGCAGAATGGTCGGAAAGGAGGGTGAAGTAATGGAATAGAGAAATGTAGGAATTAAACAGAGTGCATGGCAACGGATGCTTTTGATTAGAGAAAGAGTTGAATCACTGCTGATAAGTACTGTCGCTTCAAAGTGTTAAAGGGATGTAGCTTTGTAACGTATTGTCGTGTGTAGTCAAGTGCAGCAGGCAAACGTGTTTATTGCAAAATCTATTCATGTTTTTGACGTTTCATGTTGTTGTGTCTGGTTTCCGATCCCTACACGTACAGTATATCTTGTTGTTTTAACGATATCGATGACAGTGTTTTGTAATAAGATTTACAAATACTGGAGAAAAGTATGAAATAAGTATAGAATTCATTGAAGTGCCGTATATGTAATTGTATATTATGTTGGCATTTGAAAACTCAGATGAACTACCATATGTGCCATTTCAGTTTTCCTTAAAATTCTAGTCTCGTTTTGTGGAAAACACATCCTTGACCTGTATTTTTTTTTAGTTCATATTGTGATTCACCTTCCTGAGGTCTGTCACTTGTGTCAAATAATTTAAGTGCTCTGTTACATATGTATGTATTTTTCTACGGTGTCGATTCTAACTTCATTGTGTATGTTGGAGTTCCTTACGTATCAAGTGATCCTGAAAACCTTGCAAAGTGCGATATTTTGACAGCTGTATACAAGTTGTACAAAATGAGTGACAAGGGAGATCCTTGGGGTACTTCGGCTGCTATGGGATGATTGAAGGCGAGGTTATTGTCCTATACTGACTTGAAAAGCTCTGTTCTCCAGAAAAGATTCAACCAATTGTGTGAATAAAAATGTTATCTTAAAGTCATTTAATTCGACAATGAGCCCAGCATACCAAACATTGCGAATGCACTACGCGAGACAGTTGGAGCTCAGTAAAAAGCTGAGATTTAAAACCAAATTATTCTAGAGGCACTTAGTTGTTTTGAGTGTCAATCTCTTTGAGCCGCAAGAGAAAAGTTTGGCTAGGAATGAAAGTAGGCTGATGGGAAAGCGGAAAAGTTAAATCTTTGCCGGGCTCGGGAATAACGATGATGTTGGCAAATTTCCAGCAATTAGCATATTTTTTTAGATGAACGATGGCGTTAATTGTGTCTACGATATTCTGAAGGAGATTGTCTGGTAGGTGGAAAATGCTGAGATTGGTGATTTCACCTGATCCTGGGGATCTCCTTTTGTTGAGATTTTTTACCAGGAGCTTTACTTCCTCCAGTGATGTTGGAGGTATTATACCCCTACTCTGTGTTCTGCCGAACAAGCGCAGTCTGCTCAATACGATTTTCCTCTTACGTTTTTCTCCTCAAATTTGAGATCTAAAGTATCAACAAGGTCTTTCTTTATCTAGTTTACTATACTTTATTCCAGTAGCTGGATGAATGGGGACGTGATCGGCTAATTTTTCATTCTGAAATATTTTGACAGCCTCCATAATGAACCAATTGCACGTCATGAAATGCTCCGACTGCTCATTTTTGAATAGCGAAATCTAAGCCCAAGTTACATCAGTTACTCGATTAACTTCCTGTTTAAATCTGGGATCTTCGGTGAACCTGACTTGTCTCCAGATTTTGTTTCTTCTCCTTATCAAGGTTTTGATTGAAGACAGAATCAAAAACATCGGAGATTATGATAGTGAAGAGCTCTATAGATTCCCCCAGGTTACTGGCTGTAACCGGAGTTTGGAAAATATTTTCGCTGGCCAAAGGTATATGGAAGACTTACTAGTCGGTTGTGGATTTTTCTGCTATATGATCATCTAGAAAAAGATGCTCTATCCTAACCATGACTAGCTTATGGCCCGAGACAAGCTCGTCTAGAACGTTTATAGATACGTTCTGGCCTACGTTTTGCGTTATGTCCATGTCTATGACATGACTGTGAATGAATCCAAAGAGAGTAGGTTCCGCCGGAATGGGCAGAGTGGATGTCCTGAATGTTCTGGAATGAGTAGACTAAACATTTTGCAGATCTTTACCTGCTTGGTTATTTTTTACAGTGTCCCAGCAATGATTTAAGATCACTGCGAAAAAGACCGGGCCATTTTGCCTGAAAATTTGGTGAAGTCTCGTGAATTCAGAGTAGATTCCCTTTCCCATTCCCTTGAGGTCAGAGATTTGAATTGAATTATTGTTAACGTGTCTCTTTACGAGAATAGCTGTGCTTCTGCCCCTGCCATTTAACCCATCATATCTGTAATTTTGAGAGTAAGGGATACGGAGCTGATTATCTGGTTTCAAAAAAGGCTACCTGAAAAAGTTTAATGTCGATTCTGCTATTGCATTAGCTCCCCATTTTGATGTTGAATGGAATTGACCTTCCATGTGGGTATCGAAATGCGGTTTTCACGGTTATATTCAAGTGTTTAAAGAGTTATATTCTTTTGGAGAGTTCGGGGAGAAAATAACCATTTTCGCCATCATATCCTTCATCATTGAATGAATATATATACATATATATATATATATATATATATATATATATATATATACATATATATATATATATATATATATATATATATATATATATATATATACAGATGTATCAAACATTGCATTCAATCTTAATTCCATTGAATTCAACATAATTTGCGTTAAAATGTTACTTCATTTCTACTTACTTTGATGAGTGTTACTTGAGCTCATAGTAAGCAATTGAATTACAATTGAAATAGAAAAGTTAATTTTACTTAATAAAGCATTGACCACTGCATTTCTTATTTCATAATAGATATGATGTGTTTTACGTGGGAAAATGTTACAAATAATATGTGAGCGAGCAACAAAATTTTCACCAACTTCATATATAAAAATGGCAGATAAATCAGGTTTTTTTCGTATTATTAATTATCAATATTTCAATTTGAATGCAAATTTTTCCTTTTGAGGCGAGATACATTTCAATTTTTCACAGTTATAGATATTTTTTCTTCAGTACTTTTCATCAGCGCTTTTCTTCAGCAATTAAATAAGTCTCCATCACTCAATCTTCAAATCAAAAAATTTTCGCCGAATAAGAGTTTTGCAATCATTCAGGTTGCCAATAGATCCCGATTAAAATGAGGTAGTTAAATACTTGTTCCCAACTCGAACAGCAAGATAAAAGTAAAATTAACGCCGTTATTGGCATGCAGCCGTTGTCAACCGTTGTAAGAATTGATTACAGATCGTAGACGTTGGCTCGCGCCAATTTCGACAGGTAAACGAGGCCTCCCAACAAAATTTATGAAAAATATTTTCCTTAAACCTATTTCAATTCTGTACCATGTAAAAATTCACTCATAAAAATTTATCTATCATCGATAAATTGTTTGAATTGTAAACTGTGAACATACTGAGTTTCAAGCCCACGTTGGGCGCCACAATATTTTAACAATGTTACTGAGCATAAAGCGTATGGTACTGTAGTTTAACCAAATTAATTATTTAAATATTAGACTGCTTCGTTTGCGCGTTCTTATGAATTCTACTAGATTCTTCCTTTGTTAGAAATCAGATAATTACTTTAAATTCAATTCCATCAAAGAATTGCTCATATCCAGCTTTCAGATGGATAGCTCTTGCTATGAAAATTAGCTCCAAAATGGTAGCAAAATTTAAACAGTATGAAACCATCAGTTTAATGTTATCTATAGGTAAAACTAGTGAACCATTACTCAAGGTAAAAGTTTCGTACAAATGATGCGTGGAATTAGTTGATCTTTGAAGAAAATTGGCATTAAATTCATTTTTCCCAAAATTTCATATTCAGATTCATCGGATTAAAGTGAAATAGATTGATCGTAATAAGAAGTTTATTTAGTAAAACATCCATTCAAAACCTATACATATACTTTACTTTTCTTCGAAAAATAATCTTTGCCTAACTTACCTAACAGTGTTTTACCAAATGGTATACAAAATGTTTCACATGCAATTGACTGATTAAGAGGTCTTAATGAATTCCAATTATGATTTTGTGAGTAGGATATGAGCATATTAAAAGCTGCTTTTGTCTTGAACTTTTTTGTGTGACAGTTACAATACAAATATCGGCAAAACGTCGAAAGGACACAAGGGGTAGTCTAACATGATAACACTCATATCCAATGTCTTCAGAAGTTATGTTTGTTTTAACTTTTAACAAGTAGCACTAAACTTGATTGTAAGGAACAACTTTAGCAATGGCCTCTTTTAAGAGTATTAGTTTTGAGTGATGACACATAACAGCTACTGCACACTTATATGAAAAACGAAAAACTTAAGAATATTTCAATAAACATTTTTTGAAAGTGAATGGAGCGAAATATATCACTCGGTATTTCTGAAAATGTATTCGAACAAAAAGCTATTTTATGTACTCACAAACAACAGAGAAATAAAAGAAAATATAACGAAAAACCACACATGAGCAGCAAAATAACAAAAAAAAATGCTTATGGTAGTACTATCTTGAGTATATGGTAGCAGTATCTACATTCTTCACCTATAAAATATGAAAACAAATCATTCCAATAAATTTCTAGTCAAACAAAGCTCTTATGTATAACTGCGTACTGCTAAGTACAAATAACATACTTTAAAGTGCCCGTATATAAACTGGATAGCAAACAAAATATTTTCAAATAAAAGTAGGGAAAAAACAGGGAAAGATCCAAAAAGTATGCAAGCAATAACATTTGCACAAAGCAAGGAAACTTCAGAAACAATTCGAATCATGCTTTATGAGTATCATAAAAACACAAGGCTCATGGTTTGCTGTTTTCCCCGAATAGCTGCATTGACTTTGTGTTGAAGTTTGATAGATATCTTTTTTAGAGCAGATGATTTCAACAGGACTCGTATTGAAGAACAAGGTCAAAAAATACCCTACATTTTTCGTGCCTGAATCGCAAATTAGTGGTTTCATTAAAATTTCAATAATTTCGAAGAAACGATACTGGGATTTTCCTTTGTAAAATTTATAACCTTTAAAATTATTTTTTATAATTCTGCAAGCAGGACAAAAGCAAGTCACGCATTCAATCGTTTGAACCCTAATGCTGTCTCGTCCCTGGACTTTTACATAAAACCCTTAATTTTCTTTACTTTTACCATAAAATATCTTTGAAACCTTTCCAGGCAGTCATAAGCAACCTTGATTGTACATTAACAAAAGGTGGGTAGTAATTGCCACTCCGAGAAAAATAGCTGAAACGTGAAAATGAATAAATGGTCTGCTCACATCTTACTCGATCTTGAAAGCTAATGTCTTTCCATGTGCAGCCAAGAGAAACCGACGCTGAAGTGTATAGTAATTAAGGACTTGATGAAAACAGCAATACAACAATGGAAACACTTGTGGATCAGGCCACATGCTCTTATGCAAACAGAACATATGTTGGAAATTGTTCACATGAGCACATTGCCATCGTCAGGACTTAATTTCCCTGGGCAGGAAGTGGAAACGAAATTTTAACAGCGTGACGAAACATTAGACGTTGGCTAGCCGCATGTTTGAGCGTTGAAATGGCATACAACAATATCACTTTAACGTGAAATTCAAGAGATTAAGATTGAGGATAAGTAAGGCTTTAATTATATTAATGAAGGATAAGAATCAGGTAGAGCTCCATGAATGATTGCGATTGGCAGGTATTTAAGACTGTTCTATACATCAATGAGAACACACAACACTAGTTATTTAACAAAGATAAATGTCTCTTCTAGGTACTTTGTTCAGAACATATAGTCTTAGACTACTATTGCAATAATGATAGTTTTCAAACTATTTTTACCTGGAAAGGACAGACAGATTATACAGCTCGGTTTTTTTCAACCGGCGCAGTACTTTCAATATTATAGATTCATCCAAACAGCATTAATCATTCCAACAGCGCTTTTTTTAATTATATGGACCAGTAGTTTGTACAAGCAGACCAAATCTTTAGACTCTGAAAAAATCCTGCCCATAAAGAGTAAATAACAGAAGTATGTAGTTATGACAGCTGTAACAAAGCTAATGAAGATGAGGAATGAAAAATAGTTAATGCCTACATCAGATATAAAGGAAACCACATATTTTCACCAATATTTCTTAGCTTTTTCTCTATAAATATTCTTGGTATAATTACAAATTTCCAGAAATTTATCAGCTATAATAATTTGTGTCACAGCTGTGAAATAGCAGCTGTGGAAACTTAAATGTATAGTTTTGTAAGCTATAACACATAGCGCCTACTGAAAAAAGTATCAATTTCAAGCGCTGCAACTTAGTGAGTGCTACACAATGTATTGAGACAAGAATGGTGTCAATTTTGTGACAATCAACGTAGAATAGAATGTTAGTCAAAAAAAAGTTTTAAAACTATGGATATTCTTGAAGACATCACAGTTTTAAAATAACAACTCCAATAGAGTGCGGTCACTCGCGCAAACGGCTAGTCTGCCCTAAAGTGCTTACTGTCTAGAGTTGGCAATTGATGTTCTTCGTCCAAGAGCATATACTCATATCACACGACTTTGGGCTCTTCCTAAATTTATGAAAGTGTTATCTGCCACCATGAGTCAATTTCAATCTTTTATCTTCACAAAAAGTTGATTGAAAAGGCAGTTGAAGAGCAAGACTTTAGAATCGTAGATGCATTCATTTTCTTGATTCAACCCTGTTGAAAACTCTTGATTTAACACAAAGAGCGAAAACCTTATTCAATCTCCAAAACTTCCCACGCTTCACACTGTTTACAATTATCGTCCGTTCCAAAAATAAATTCTGTTTTCTTAACATTTTCGTTCTATCAATAATACCTGTAGGTTCTGTGTTCATACTTTGTTTACCTCAAGTCCTCTCTCACCACATATCAGTAATGTCATCGTCATAAAAGTACTGAAGAGCTCACCAACGCATTTGCCCAAATAATACACCGGTTTCGCATCTCGAATTCGTATTTGAAATCGAATCGTAGGCCAGAAGCAATTTTATGCCAAGCGGAAAATTGTTTTGATTTTATCTGCGCACCTGATGGAAATTTTAAGCCCAAGGTCGTCAGTTATACCCGCCGTGCCGTTGGTGAAGAAACACACGAATTTCTTTGAAATGGGCTCATTATGCCACTTATCACAACCTTTTGCACAACCCACGATTCAGGCTGCTGACACTTCATTTTATTTCACTGTCACACATTGCGAATCATATACCCGGCCTGAGCTATTATTCTCCGTTATGATTTGCACGAGCCGTAGCTCCTTCCGCAAAGAAGAATAAACAATTCAGGTAAACGTTTGCCAGAAATCTTGAATCTTAAAAAAGATTTTCAGTTGGAGCTAGTTTTTCAAGGGATACCATATCGAGCACCGGCAAAAAAAGCAACATAAAAAAAATTTTCACGTTTTCCATTTTGGCGAATCAATTTCATATCGAGCGCGAAAAATTACCAGACGTTGTAAGATGCAATATTTGTTTCAATCGAGCTTATTCTTCGATTCACTTATTTGAAATAAAAAATGTGTGCACACACGAAATATTTCCCACTAACATTTTAATACATTACTTAGAATCTCAAAGAATTTTCTGCCAATGGTACTCTCAATAGATATGAAAGAATATGAATACGAAATGGCTATCCGTGTACCCATATGTGAATGTGCCTTTTTTAATACACGCACAACATTGCTCTCTCACAAAAATTCCGCTCAGTGCACCCCTTTTTACCGCACTCACAACCGAAAAGCCTTAATGCTGTGTCTTAATGCTGGGAACACCAGATCGGTGTAAAAGCGTGCAACGGGCAGCACGGAAACAAACGTCAATGTCAGTTTGATTTGTGTCGGCAACTGAGAGCATTGACTTTCAGTCAAAATTTTTCAAATAAAATTTTGAAATTTTTCGTCGAATTCGGTGGAAACGTACATTTACGTTTGTGCGCAATCATTTGTGTCGGTTTCGCGAGTGAATTAGCGGTAAAAAAAAATTACAAAATAGTGCGATAATGAAGTGCCGCGTTCCAGGCTGCAAAAGTAGCTACCGAAGTGCTTCGTATGGAATATCGTATTTCGGGTGAGTAAAATTAACCTTTCGCATCAATTTCTGTTGGTTTTTATGTGAAATCATAATTGATTTCATTCACGAAAAGCATTTTAATCTCCACTCGCCGGTTCGGGGAAAGAAACGTCAAACGACGTTCGAAATGGCGATCTCTCGTGCTTTTTGTTACCATATGAACTGTGTAGGGCACACACCAGTACCTCATTCTCACACCAGTAAGCAAAAAGTCGAAAATTAGCATATTTCTCTCGGTCGATTTCTAATCCATTCTCTCTTATATCTGGGGTATTCTCAAATTGAATAATTTGTAGTTCTGTTACAAGAAATTGGCAAATGTAAGAAAATGAAACGGTCTACTTACCCAAGCATAACTAGCCTATAACAATTCTTAGCGGGTGGCTCACTATCATCACACGACCCGGAACTGCCAGGACTCGGTCCAGGTCCATGCATTATTTCAGTCGAGGTTGTATTGGCTTGGCTACTAGATTTTGGTCCGTTTAACTCGTTGTTGCCACTACTATTATTGCTACTGTTTATCTTTTGATTATTGTTATTGTTGTTCCTGCCGCCGCCCGTAGTTTCGTCGCTGGTCGGCACCCTGGACCCATTGTTCCGGCTACAGAACCACATGCCGCATTTGTTCAATCGACTGGAGCATTCCATCGTGAAGCTGCCAATTTTATCGCTCACCTCCATTAAGTGTCGTTTGGTTCGATTCCATGTCGAGTCATATGTTGAGGACGTTGCGGTGTGCTGAACCTTGCTACCATTACATTCCGAATATGACACGAACAAAACGGTACTGGCGCCGTTCGAATTCGCGTTCGCCTCCCTACCACCAGGAGTAGTCGGCGGCTTCTCATTTTCCGGGGAGGGTTCTTTTATTGTAAGCGGTATTTTGTGGTGTTTTGGAAAATCACTGCTCGAAATGGACTACTTCAGTTCGATGCGAACTGATTTGTAGTAATGGACCACCAGACGGTTTTACTACCAAGTCCCAACTTAATTTTTCATTCAACCGAAAGCACTCGGATTGTGTTCCCTGTTTGAAGTGTTTAGATCTGGAAAAAGTTTTGGTAACCCAAGAATCTTTCGTGAGGATGCGGCTTTAATTTTAACGAGTTGATCATGGGAAATAAAACGAACTGTGTTAAGAAGAAAACTGAAACAAGATAAAGTTTTCGGACGAAACTGTTCTTGTTTCTGGTCTACTTTGATGTCTCAATTCAATCAAGCGAAGAATGTGCCCGATGGGAAATATTTCCTCTGCGTAGTAACCTGCAAAAAGAGAATCTCATTGAATTTGTTTCTACAAATAATTTAACGTTACGCTTATATACATAAATAATAGAAAATAGTATTATTTATCACAAATATAATTAAGCCATAAGATGAAGGAAAAGTCGATTTCTGTTTCGTACTAAGAGGAGTTGGGAAGCATTTACATTATGAGCTACAAACTTCATCGCAGATTTTCCTTTAGGACACATTTATTCATCATACCATAAACGAATTTGAGTTAATCCAAACAATCATTATGCATTGAACTTTTTCTTCAAATTTCGATACGGATTGATAGCTACATGTATTTAGGAGTTGTATCTCGTAACAGATCCTTTCAATTTGTTTGCCCAAGTAAACATTAATTGGATTTTAATGTAATTCTTCCATTCTTAACAAAAACCACTCCGAACAAAACCTCAATTCGAGTGTTTCTTTCCACCCACACGTTGCCAGCAAAACGTTCGCATTTGATTTTCGCCTTTGGGCTGCCATTATGGCAATGCGGGAGCAGGTCACCTTGAAATGAATACGAGCTCGTAGGATAATACATCACTCGAAATGTTTTTATCTATCGCATTTTTGATATTTTCCTTGAAAAATTAGAGAAAAAAACGAACATTGTTTTGTTTTCGTTTGCCTCATATATGTACACACATTTGAAATGTCGATTGCTTTCTATCTAAAGCTGATCTCAAGTACATAATGTGCACACAAGATTCGATTTACTTAAATTTGATTCCGGAAAATATTTTTTTCGTTTTATTTTCGAATTCCTTTGATAGCCTTGAAGAAGTCTTGTAGATACTTTTTTGCTAATACATACATTATGCTTCGTAGAACTTTTGCACGCTTAAGCAATTTTGTTCCTTCCTAGAAATTTTATGTTATTTATGTATTTTATGGCATCTAGGGAATATACATATATATATATATATATATATATATATATATATATATATATATATATATATATATATATATATATATATATATATATATATATATATATATATATATATATATATATATATATATATATATACATATTGATTGTGAGTTAAAACGTTATTCACAATACTGGCAATGTGCCAATTCTTTCACCAAAGTGCTGGGGCAGGCTCACCGTCAGCTTTAACCAATTAATAAGTCTTGTGGGCTTTGGTTTGAAAAAGAGACTTTATTCATCGCTAAACGCTTCTTTTATACATAAATTTGGCTTAAGCATAGTACTGAGTTCGATTTCACGTGAAATTTTCATACAAAATTTCACGTGAAATTGGTTTCGGCGAAAATTTAGCTTGAAAATAAGCAAGTTTGGTACTGTGTTCTTAGCATGAAAAGTTGCTTTGAAGTTGCTTTCGCTTTGAAAACATAGATGGCACTGAAACATGTTGTCAATCATTTCACGCCAATTTAGTTTGTGCAGTTCATTCTTTCGAACGAAAAAGTGACATTTAGTGTTTCAATTTGAAAATTGAGCAGTGCAAATGACTTTCCAATAAGAAAATCGATCGAAAAGTGAATTTCTTGACATTTTATCCGTCAAAAATGAGCAGTGTCTCTGCTTTTCTCCGTTGTCAAAATTTTCGCTCGAAAGAATGACCAGATAATGGAAACATGTCAAAATTTCACGTGAACTTGAACTCAGTACCAGCCTTTACGTACTAATTTAACAAAAATGCTAAGTCGGATATATTTATATTGAACTACAATAAACTGCACACAAGCATTTATAATTGAACTTTAATTGCAAGCGAATTATTGAGTGTCATCATATTTACGGAAAGTGCGAAAAACGAGAAAAGCTTATGTTACAATGACTGAAAGGTTGTAAAGAAGCTTCTTGATTATGAAATTTGACTCCCAACATGTGAATTGTCGGTACATTGAATGACTAAGTGTACAATTGTTTTGTTTATAAGAAAATGAATGAGTAAGAATATGATAACGTGTGCTTGAGTTTGTGAAGGTAGGTATGTTATGACATTGAACTTGACTGAAATTAAGTATTCTACGATTACAATGAACTTGAACGAAAATAAGTATTTTTGACAATAAACTTAAATGAATAATGAATTCTTAGCATATATATATATATATATATATATATATATATATATATATATATATATATATATATATATATATATATATATATATATATATATATATATATATATATATATATATATATATACACTGAAAAAAAATACTGTTCATAATAATAATGAATGCAGATCATCAACTTCAAATTCGTTAATACTATGAACATTTCATTATGCTGATGAAAGTTTTCTTCAGAAAATGTTGGAAGGCGATGAACAGTTCATTAATGTCATGAATCCACTTTCATTAAACTATCAGTATGCTGTTCCAGCTTGTATAAATGCACAAACACTTATTCAAAATATCATTAACCCCACAAGTCATAGACATCTTCATGGTCCTGATGAACACGTTCATTACAATAATGAACCTCATTCGTTACTACAAAGAATCTTTTTTTGAAATCATCGCTGATGACCATTTTCTTACTATCAATGCAAATGTTCATTAAATCTAAGAATGAATTCGTCATAACTCACTCATACTCACTCTATTGGCAAGTATATGATATTGATAAATAATTTGCATGTTGATACGGCATTGATGCAGAATTTTATGAAGTGAAAACCGTGTAATATTACTGTAGTGTTCTGTGCGAAAAATAGTATTTTGATCCAAAGTGAGTATTTGCTCTTAGTATTCCAAGAGTGCGTTTTTATGCTGTATGCTTAAAAACAGTAAGTAATAGTGATTGAACGTAGACCAACAAATCTTTTTTGAATATAATTGTGAACTTCCTCCATGTGAATGGTGAAATTTCAGTCGATATCATCATGAAGGGCAGAAAAGTTCCCAGAGCAAAGGTCACAGGTTGGATTCCCCAAAACGAAACCAGGAAAAGAGAAATCCTCAAAAACGAAAATAAAATTCAGTAAGTAGTGCTCAAAAAATTGTTATTGGAGAAATTACAGTAGTTATTTGAATTTTAAGGTCCAAAAATAGATTCTGCAGCTGAAAGTTTTATAGAATTTATGGATTGTTTTGTATGTATTCTATTTTGGAAATAATATTTGTCATGATTAGTTAATCATAATATTAAAAAAAGGCATTTCGTTATAAAAACTGTGTTTCATTTATATAATCAATTTGTCCATTATGAAGTGTGTGACCGACGATTTTAATAAAATGAACCCATTGATGAAAGTTATAAATTCATTCATAGTATTACACACGCCATTCATCAATGTTATGAACTCCTTTATTATATTGAGAACCAGTTCATCGAAATGATGAACTTTTTCGTAAGCGTTGAAAACACGTTCATCAATATTATGAGCCTTTTCATATATATTATGAATCATTCATAACAGTAATGAATATATTCATCAATGCTATGAAAAAAAGTAATGAACGTATTCTTCCCGGCAATGAATATATTTCTTCAATTGTTTCAGTGTGTGAGTGCTAGGTTTGCATCATAAAATTGATGAACGGCTTTTCTTTATGCCAATGAACTTCCCCATCGGTTGGAAAATGATGAAATTTTCATTGTAACGATGAAAATTTTCATCAATTCTATGTACCTTTTTCGTTCAGTGTATATATATATATATATATATATATATATATATATATATATATATATATATATATATATATATATATATACATATATATATATATATATATATATATATATATATATATATATATACTGTATATATACATATATATATATATATATATATATATATATATATATACATATATATATATATATATATATATATATATATATATAGATATATATATATATATATATATATATATATATATATATATATATATATATGAACATATATATATATATATGTATATATATATATATATATATATATATATATATATATATATATATATATATATATATATATATATATATATATATATATATATATATATATATATATATATATATATATACAGTGTAACCTCCATCATTGCAACCTCCGATAATTGCAATACTCGAAATTTGCAACAGTCAATATTTTTCTATTGTAGACTCTAAAGTTGCAACTTTTATTGCAATTTTAGAGTCGAAATCACAAGATATTTATTGGAAGTCTAGTGGCAGAATAGTATTTTCCGGTACATCCCCCCAATATGCGTGCTTGTCAAGTGGTATGTTCATATGATTTTGGTTTAAATTTCGTTTTCTTACGTCGCTCGTGTGGTTTATTTGAAAATGTCGGGTACAAAAGCACATAAGTTTTTATCATTTAAATACAAAGCGCAAGTTATAACAGATTTCGAAAGTGGTTCATCTATTGCCGATTTATTTATCAAATACGGCGTCAACAAATCGACAATTAGCCGTATTATGAAAAACCAAAACAAATTCAAAAAATTTGTGGCCAATGCAGAATTTGATCCGATAAACGGAAAACGATGCGCCAGTCTGAATTTCCGAAAATGGAGCCTCCACTGCATAAGTCGTTTTTGGAGTATTCAATGCAAATAACGGTTGGTTCATAAAATTTAAAATGCGACACAGGATCCGGCTTCTCAAAATTTGTGGAGAAAAGCTGTCAAACAATGCAGCTGCCATTGACCAATTTGTTGAAAAGTGCCATTCCAAAATCAAGGAATTGCAATTGAAGTCAGAACAAATATACAACGCAGATGAGTCTGGCCTGCTCTGGAAGCTTCTTCCAGAAAAAACTTTGGTGAATTTCCGGGAAACTTCAGCACCTGGACAGAAAACTATTAAGGAGAGCATTTTCTTTTCTAGCATGTACAAATGCAACCAGAACGCATAAAGTTAAGATCCTAGTGATAAGAAAAGCCAAGAATCCCAGGTCATTCAAAAATGCTGGAGATCTTCCTGTAGTTTACAGAAACAGTGGCAACGCTTGGATGACGAGATGTTTATTCGACGACTGGTTTCATCACACATTTGTTCCAGAAGTAAGGTTTTCAATTTCCGAAATTAAATTTATTGATTTCAATGGACTTTATTTTCCTTTAGGTCCGCAGATTTCTAAGTGCTCAGCGACTTCCACCAAAAGCACCTTTACTGCTTGATAATGCTCCATGCCATCCGAAAGATTGCCAGCTTGAAAGTGATGACGGTATATGATATCCGTAATGTACTTCCCACCGAACTGCACTGCAATCATACAACCTATGGACCAAAACGTGATTAGGTTGACAAAACTTTTTTATAAAAAAATCTTGTTGGCCCAAATTGTAGGTTCTGAGGAATGGGACACGGAGCAAATAATTAATTAATATGTCATTTATCCGGAGCATGGGCGAAGGTCAGATCACACGTTATTGAAAAATGCTGGGAAAAATTAATGACACCAGTCTCTGATTGGACGGAAGAGGATGACGTTCCGCTGAGCATCATAAGATCAGAAATGCAGTGCATGAAAGATTTAATAGACCCAATAGGTGATCTTCTGAAACAAATTGGGCCTGATGATAATTTGACATCAGATGATATTGATAACTGGATTGTGGAAACTGGAGCTGAGATTTGTTTTGAAGAGATAGACGACGATGAAACAAAGTCAATTGACGAAAGCACCTTGGAGATAAAAGTGAACAAGATATAAAATGAAGACGCAGTACAAAGCTTCAACATTTGTATTGAATGGGCTGAACAGAATAACAAAAATCTTCAGGATATAATCGTTTTGCAACAATTGGAGGAGAGAAGAAGCAGGCAACACTTTTTAACTTTTTTGAGAAAATCTAAATACATGTGTTTGAAAAATATAAAAGTTTTTGTTGCGCTCATTCTTTTAGAATTACAATATTTTTTTCCAATAAAAATAACTTCATTTGTGTTAATTGGTTGTTTTTCTTCACAAAAAGTACTGACCCGAAAATTGCAACATTTCGAAAATTGCAACAAGTCTGTGTTTCTATTAGTTGCAATTACCGAGGTTACACTATATATATATATATATATATATATATATATATATATATATATATATATATATATATATATATATATATATATATATATATATTTATATATATATATATATATATATATATATATATATATATATATATGTATATATATAATATATATACATATCCCAGTAACTACTTCTAAAGTGCTGCAGAAGCCGTGAGTAAACCTGTGAATGCTTTTAATGCTAGAGATAGCATTTTACCTCAAAATTCACCTATTTACTTCATATTACCCGCGTACGTGTAAAATGTTTTGTTTCATGGTTGATCGTTTCCATCCCACAAATAGGAAAAAGACAAACGATAGGAATACAAGGAGTGCAAAAACACTGCTATACTACTGCTAAAGTGGTGAAACTGCAGCACGTAAAATGTACTGCTATACTACTGCCTTAGAAGCAGTATAGCAGGACGTTGATATGGCCGCCTAGCTATAATGTCACCAATAGTATATTCGTATTACTTTGCATTCATGCCATCACATTTGCATTACTTTGTAGTCATGTCATCTTTAATTAGAAAATGGCATGTCATCTTTAATTATTTTTGAACAAAAAAGACCTGTTTTAGTTATAAATTTCAAAATATTTCACGTATCACTTGACTGACGCTTGACGTATGGGCAACTCGATTTGATTTTTGGGAAACGATTTGAATTGCAGCATCTGGTCACCAGTTTGGCAGTAGTGCAGCAGTACTTTATATTCATTGTAAATAGGGAACCGTAAATATATAAGAGATTCAGCAACGTGTCGGAAAACTACAACAACTAGACAGCCTGTTCAGGAGTTTAGCAGTAGTACAGCAGCATGTATAATCATTGAGAAATAGAAAAGATAAATACTCATTAGAAAATGAATCAACACATGGAAAAGTTTTTACAATTGTATGCGAAAGTGCTGAACGCACGTTTGCTGGGATATATGTATGTATATATGTATACATATATAAATATGTATACATACATATATACATATATAGATATGTATATTTATGTGTATATATGTCATATGGGCTATTACCCAGCAAACGTGCGTTCAGCACTTTCGCATACAGTTGTAAAAACTTTTGCATGTGTTGATACATTTTCATTCATTCGCTCGCATCGCCGCCATTTTGTGTTGAAAAATTATAAAAAAAATATTTTCATTTAGTCAAGACATGTACTTTGAGGATTTTGATATTAAAAATTTTCTGAATAAACAGTATATATATTTTAAGTCAATCTGAAATTAGCAAATTTTTTTCGATTTTACATGTATTTCCCCCCTTAAGGGAATTTAAACATATATATTGGCTTATTCGTACTAAACTAAAATTTTATTTCAAACAGATATACATAAAACCGTAAGTTAAGCTCATTATAATGTTAAATTAATGCACATATGTACATGTGTGCTAGCAAGTAGAACGTTAATCTATAATTGCCTCTAATTTAATCTTATGATCTAATTTCTTCTTATCTTCTTGTCCAATAATTTCTTCTTTTTTGGTAATGATAGTTAATTATAAAATTAGTTAAAAACGATTTGAAATTTGACCAGCATAACGGATATTACGATAATATAATAAAAATACATTATTCTATTTAGCTGTTTACATATTGTTAAGGCCAACGCTCTTTTGCGAGGACCTGCAGCCAAGGTTCCTGTGCCTGTGCTACGCGTTGGAAGCTGCCAACGATGCTTATATCACCTTAATACCACACTTCACCTTAACACCACACTTCACTTTAACTGGTGGGTCCGTTTATCTAAGGTCGACGCTTCTTGCGTTGGCCTGGACCTAGGTGATGAAACCTTTGCTCCTTCAATGGATGGGTTGCAGCCATAGAGATAAAATAGTAGAGTTGCCCATGTGATACAACTGCTTTGCATCTACCCCTGCGACTTTCGCCAAACGTCTCATCTAGCAACTTGACAAGAGATTTTCCACGTGGTGATCATATGACGTATGATTCCAAATGAGATAGATGTGCAAGAGGCAGACAAAATATCGCATATCCCTTAGCTCTTGGTTTCGTCCCCTCCAATACATTTCAAATGTGAAGGGCCACTCCATTGTCTACTACCTCCATTGTTGCAGCGATACTTCATCGTTACAACAATCGCCTTTGAAGACCAAATGCCAATGTCCCTTTTCTTTTGGGATTACTCTATTCGCCACGACGGTTTGCTGTCATAATAAAAAAATTATTTTTTCCGAATTTAAATATACCACGTTTCCAAGCTGAGCTCTCTTGCACGAATGAATTTTATTATTTCTCTAACTTACAATGATGGTATCAGAAACGTAACATTGTTTTGTTTTCACAAGGCGTCACATTACCACGACCAGATTGTTTATTCGAGATAGGAAAGCAACAATGTTGAGTGCATTATTAGATTGGTATTTGATCGCGACTTCTTGCAAGATATAAAAATGCTGATCATAGCGTCTTGCGGGTAAAGTGATGCCTTGCTTACATTGAGTTGGATACGAATTGACTGGTTTAAGTTGCTGATGTTTGCATATGGATAATGTTGACTATACAATGTTAATGAGAAGTGTGATACTACAATGTGGCAATTTTGAATATTGGAAAACAATTAAATTACAATGTTAATAAAAGTATATTGCATGGCTGAATTACAATGAATTGAATGAAAAATACAATGTTGTTGAACATCCATTTTGTTGAACACATATAAATTACAAAATAATATTGCTTTTCAAAGAAACAAGTGATAAGTTATTATATTGATTGGTTCAAACAGCTAATTCGTTTTGAAAGTATGCTCTTAATAAACATAATTCGTCAAGAGTTTCAAAATTTAAACTAGACCTGATTTTGCTGCACATACATATGTACATATATCCAGCTGCTGAAAAAGACATGTCGGGCTCTAGACTTTTTGGTGGGATATTAAGCATGTAATCATCCCCCCGTTATAATCATGAGCCCCTAGTGCCTACATTTTCATAAAACGATATTTCTTTTAGTATGAAGTTATCGGTTGTTCGCTCATGTCGTAATGACGAAACTTTTCCAATTCTCAAAATGGGTTGAATTTTATCAATCCCGAAATCTCGGGAGTCCCGATAAAAAATTTGGAATCCCGAAAACGTGTCAGGATCCCGAGATCCTGAAATCTCGGGATTGCATACCCTATTTAGAACTCATACGGATGTTTTCTTGCTTGGACTTGAAAATCACTTGGTGTTGAAAGAGGATCTAAATCGAATGGCATCTTTGGACTCGAATGAAATCAGATGCATTTAACCTATCATGGCTGTCTGTCTACTTTGGACGGTGCTCCTGTCAACCCTAACGTCGCCTCCACATTGTGGGCCCTCATATGGCCCATGTGCGTGGGTCATCATGTGGCCCATTGTGTAGACGGGCCGTGGCCGACAGTGGCGAAGCATGGAAATGGCGATGGCTGAGGATGGCTTTCGGAGCGGTTTTTCACACACATCAAAGCGGGTCATCATGCGCAATCGAAAAATCATGACTGGCCCATCTAGTGGCTTAGTGTGTGGAGGCAAATTTGTGATGGTGGCTTCGTTGTGACCATTGCAGCGGCCGATGATGGTTCACAGTGAGGAGGCAGCATTAGAGTCAACTTTGGATGATGGTGACCATCATCGCAACTGTTGCAGTGGCCCATGATGGCCCACAATGTAGAGGCGACATGAGAATAGATGGTTAGGCACGTGCTACTTGAGTTTACTTTGGAATTCAGCTGAGATGAGTAATAGGCTATGCAGAATCAGCATGTAAATATCATTAAATCAGCTTGCTTTAGGATATAAATTCATATTATTATTATGAATGGAAGATTGGAGGTATTATACAGTGGCTGCCAGCCAAAATGATGTACCCAGGTAACTTATGAAAAATGATCAATATCTGGCAGCTTTTGAAGGCAATAAAGAAAAAAACTTGTGAGGAATTGCAGATATTATGTGTATTTATCATCCACGTAAAAAAAAATTAATAAAAATTAATAAAAATTCAAATAAGAGCTGATTTTGACCTCACAGCCAAAATGATGTGAAATGGTTTTTCCTAGAAAAAGCACCGCTAATTCCAATAATCCAATGATCATTATTCTGTCAAGAACAATACGACACTTAATTCGCGATGAGTCGTCACATTTCTATTGAAGAGCAAAAGTTAATAATACATCATTTCAAGGACGGGAAATCTCAAAAAAAAATTACTCAGATTGTTAAATAAAGTGTTTCAACGTTTTGTGCGCGATAATCGTGTAGGAAAACGAGTCAAAAACGCTCACAACAAAAAATTTTCTGAAACGGAATGCCGTTGGATCGTAAGACGGTCAAAAAATGATCCTGCATTAAGTGCTCCCAAATTGTCAGAGTTTGCTTAAAGGACTCTCGGCAAAAATAGCAACACCCAAACTATAAGGAGGATACTCAGGAATCCCAATTTAAATGTTAGAGTTGCCCGGAAGAAACCTTTCATCAATCGCAAAAACAAATTGCGCAGGATTAATTACGATCGTGAACATCTGAGAAAGGATACTGCTGTTTTGAGAAAACGTCATTTTCTCTTATGGAAGTAATTTAATTTATTTTGATCTAACGGGCAAAATTATATAGAAAAAATAACCAAATACAGAGCTCAATCCAAAACATTTAAGGGCCACTGTGAAACACGGAAGTGGACATATTATGGTATGGGCATGTATGTCGCAAGCAGGGGTCAGAAATCTGGCTTTTATCAATGGTATCATGGACAAACAACAGTATTTGAATATTTTGAAAGGGAACTTACTGCAAAGTGCAGAATACTTGAATATAGCGGATAATTTTCGATTTTATCAGGACAATGATCCTAAGCATTTCTCCCAATTCGTTCAAACGTGGCTCATTTGGAATCACCCACATGTTACTCAAACATCTCCACAGTCGCCGTACTTAAATGTAATCGAGAATTTGTGGTCAGAGTTGGAGAAATGCATCAGGAAACACACAATTAACAACAGACAGGACCTAAAATGAGCTTTGAAGGAAGAGTGGAGCTAAATTCAGCCAGAGTACACGAAATCTTTAGTGGAATCGATGCCCAGGGGCAGAATAAACATATTTTTATAACGCCAAATAAGTATAGACTACTATAACTAATTAACTAAACAACAATTCATATGAAATTGAATTTAGGGAAAAAAAAATTTAAAAAATATGTGTTTGAGTTTTGTTTCATCCGTCTTTGTGCATGTGACCCCTTTTGGGAGTTGGTGTAGCAGAGGATTTGGTTGTAGATTGCCGCCTTAAGCATATCGCACACTATTCCGACACGACACGTCACAACACGACACGACAAAAATCTGTGAGAATAAATTGTAAGTAATTGTATGAACTTGACCAACACGTCACGAGACGATAGGACAGCAAAAAAATTTTGTCGTTTGGGATGTTCGAATTCAATCCAATCCGACAAATGATGAACGTCGTTGTAGCGTGTCGTGTCGGTTAAGTGTGCGGCCTTTTATATAGCTTCATAGATTTTATGATAAGCATCAGTTGTCGTTCGGCAGTTTAATATTTTAAAAAAAATTACGAATTGGAAATGGATGAAGTACAATTTTTGGCCAGAAAATAGAAAGAGCTGTCTGAAATAAGTTCACAAAATTACGATAAATTACCAAAGAAGGAAAATATATTACACACTTCCCATTGTATTGATCATAATGCATGTTCTGAACAATTCATGATAAGCATCAGTTGTCGTTAGGCAGTTTGATATTAAATATAATATCGAATTGGTAATGGATGTAAAATTTTGGCCAAAAACTACTGGGTGGCGCAAAAGTTTCTGTCCTCAGTATTTCCTGTACAACATTTAACACACTTGAAGCAACATAATATATAATTAGTATGAATTATGCCTTCTTTCGTTTTCAGCACAGTATGAAATTGGTTTTCTGAAACTTTCACATAAAGTTAACTATTTACCATTATTATCAATTCGATCCGCTGAAGAAATCCAAAGTTTTTCAGGTTTTATATAAGTTCGATATATTAATCCTCTTTGAATTTCGGATCCTGTTTTTACCGACTCTAAAACAACAACAGTCAATATTTTGGTATCATCACTGAATTAATTAAAGCTATGTAGGTTTAAGAAAAATTGAAGAGAGTTTAAAAATTTGGAAAGATAGCTTTTTCCCATTAATTTATTCGAGTTGATTTTTCATATCAAAGAGCAGTAACTTTTACGCCACTCTGTAGAAATAATTGTCTGAAATAAGCTCAAACAGTTACGAAAACACACAAAAGAAGACAAATAGATGGGAAGAAATTACAATTAAAATCAGTTTTATCATTTTTTTAATTTTTAACAATACACATTTTCCATTGCATGAAACATAATGCATTTTCTGAATACTTTTCACAAACTGATGTGCCGGTCGGTTCGGTATAGTGTGCGTTGGTCTACCGAACCGACTGTCGTACGATATTTTTCTATGTCGTTTCGTGTCGTGACGGAATAGTGTGCGACAAGCTTTATATAGCTATTTTCTGTTCGGTGACCTAGCCGGGTCTCTCTGAAAAAAAAGTTGAAATTTCTACCGCCCGCATATGGTATAGTTACGGTCCTGTGGTGGTGAACCTTCGACACTGTTCTTCCAGCCACGTTTCTTCGAAACAATATTTAATTAATAGAATATTAAATTTTTTTCCGGCAATATAAAAATTAACGTTGCATCTTTTGATAACGTTTACGTCAAATGCAAAAGTCACAATTCACAAAATGCACATTTCATCAATTTTCAGTCATTGATCATGCAAATAAATAAAAAAATTTGGAGTTTCATTTAGTTTCAACCAATATCTATTGTAAAGTCTACAAAACGAAATTGAAAATATGTTTAAGTAGATGTTTAGCGTATGGTACTTATAACTCTGTTCTCCATTGAACTCCCAATTGAAGTTTGCCAATAAATCTACTTATCACATCCCATTCCGTTCAAGTTAACTGAATTGTTAATTTATGATCAAATTCTTCAATTTTCGACATTCAACAGTAAAACGAATAAATTATCCACGCTCAGAGTTTTCCGGATATCGCAGGCATCTCATATTATGCTAATATAACACCATTCAGAAGACATATTCCGGAAACCATATCTCAAGCCAAAAGTATAGGCATTTCGAAAACGGATGGCACTAAACGAAAGAATTTCATCCGCAAGATTAAACTTACTGTGCATGTAGATTCGACCGGGGCATGGAACATTTTCTGGACCATGATAAAATAAAATGTCATGGTAAAACTTTTTGATGTCAGAAGACATGGACCCGAGGACATATATTTTCATGAACTTGGAGTGAAAATTTGGTTTTATAGACGGTGCGAACATACATCCATAGCTCTGACGCAAAAAACGAGTTTTTACGAGAAAATATATAAGATTGGTTTCACTTTTGTTGCGAAGAACTTAAATACTTTCAAAGAAATTTGTCACAAATCTCTGTCATTAGAAAGTTTAATACCTTTTGTAAAAAAAACACTACTAGAGGATCTAATCGAATATAAAATGAACTCTCAAAACTTATAACATATTGTTGGCAGGATGATGTACAAACTCTTATAGCTTCGTGCGAATATATTATGCTACAATCGAATATCGTATACATACATATGTGATAGCAAAACAAACCGTCGTTTACTCAGATGTCGAGCTTTATACGAAGTAGTACTCGCAATCGAGATGAAAGAAGGGAAGAGGATTGTTTATTGTTTCCAATAAGGATGATGGTTTCAAAAATGCAGTTGGTGGTTCATTGTGCAAAGCGCATTGACGATTTCAAAAGTGCAGTTTTCATCTGCATTTCAACATTTATAGCCAACTAGATGCATTCAGGCGAAAGTTCTTTTCATATTTTCCATATAAATATCCCTCATTCTCTCATATTGAAAGAATACTTTTCACAAAAACAACATGTACGTCTACACTGAGAAAAATACTTCTATTTTTTGAAGAAAAATGAACACATTATCAAAGAAAATTGGTAATGATTCTGCGCCAAAGAAATATTTACTCAATCCAAAGAAAGACATTTCTTCATTTCAAAGAACAAATATTGTACTTGCCCTGAGTAAAACTTGGTATAGTTTCAAAGAAATATTTATTCAATCGAAAGAAAGGAATTCATTCATTTCAAGCACTGATATTGCACTTGCCCTGAGTAAAATTTAATATAATTTCAAGAACATCTGGCATCTGGCATAAATCGGTTCACGTACGATCACCGAAGTTAAGCAGTGCTGGGCACGGTTACTACTTAGATCGGGGACCGCTTTGAAAGCATAGCATGTTTTTGGCACGCAAAAACTTTGAAAAAAAAATTACCATTTTTTCCTTTTTTTAAGGTGCGATATTTTTTTCTCATTTTCTGAAGCGCTAGTATTATTTATGCCCAGTCGCCAATTTAAGCTATAATGTTACACTTAATCAATGGAGTTAGGAACACTGAAGACGAACAAAGTCAACCATGACATGAACCCGGCGGCATTCGAACCCTCGGAGCGGTAGATCGCTGCTTTGGATTGACACGTTAGCGAACTAAGCTATCGACCCTTTATTTGTGTAGAGGAAAAGTTGATAAAAGACAGAAAAACTATCAATTTTTTCATGAATATTGAAGCGTGGTTGTTGTTGAAACATAGAAAAAAATATTCGCGGTGTAGATATAATTTACTAAATTCATAGACGTAATTTACAAGATTTGTGGAAAATTACTTACTTGAAATAAGGTAAAGCAAAAATTGTATTTCGTTGAATATAAGAAGTTTTTCAATGATATGTATACAAATTACTGATATCAAATAAAAGTTTATTTGATTTGTGAAGATTTCACATGTCGTAAACAAGTAAATATTTTCTTTGATTTTCGGAAACATATTTTTCTGAGTGTACTTTCAAACAATATCCACCATTTCTCAAGTTCACAAGAAACTTGTTGAGTTATTATATTTCCCCCAGTAGAATTTTCCTCGATTCTCTCAATCGATCCTATACATTTCTATTTTCTTATGCTTAAGCTGCAGATCGATGAAAGTCAGATAGCATCTTTTCGAATACGTCCCAACAAGGCAGCCATGTCGAACGTGTTTGGAAACAATGATATTCGTTTTCTTAGTGGAGTGCTTGAATGGATTCGATTACATGCCAAGAGTAATGGTGTGGGATACTTCCCAGCGCTTCAAGCTCTCAGAGTGCTTCGTCAGTTCTTTACCAGTTATAGGTACTAGTTTGAAATAAAGACGGTTAAGGACTCCTTGATTCAAACATGTAGTGAGTGTGTTAGAAATGGCCCAGAAAAGATTTTTGGTTTGATCACTATTCATAGGTCAATCGTAATTATGGCGACGGACAAATATATAAGCTACTTGCCATTGCATATACTCTCCAGTAAAACACTACGCAAAATTAAGCTCATTAGTGGTATAACACGAATTCCTTTGAAATTTAGCTAACAGTTTTTGCGATAGTGCTACAAACTCTTCAACACAATCAGCTCTTCAGCGTCAGGCGCGACAACATATAGACTTGGTTATAAAAGATTTCAGGCTATGAGCTACTACAACGCTCAAGCATATTTTGTATGCGTGGCACGAACACGAACTTACTAAGAAATTCCAGAATGATAACCCATTCAGGATGCGGTAAAATAAGATTTTTATGCATACACGATGTCACGTAAGAGATTCAGCATTTGATAGTTCAATATGGGATAAGTTTGGAGAAATTTATAAGCATGTCCTTTGAGAAACGCATCGATTTGCACAGGTGGTCCTGGGTTTAAAGCCTAGAATGCCGCACATGTTACTCCAAATATGGGATGCTTATTTTCGTGTCGTAAGCAAAACATGTTTCTAGCGCCATTCATATCTTGACGCCGAAATTCACTGCTTCAAATTATGATGATTAGAATTCAAGATTTCTGAAGCGGTGATTTAAAACCCTTTTTTTACTGAGTAAATTTATTTATCTCGACAATTTTCAATATTTTTTAAATTTAATCTTCTCTGTTTCAATACTGAATGTTTGTAAATATTATCTAAAATTATAAATATAATTCTAAAATTTATTCTTACTCCCTATTTTCAATTTATCAAATACGAATAATTTAATAACTGTGAATTCAATGTAGTATAGAATCACTAAATTTCCCTCGAAGTAACTTTCATTGCCTAAGATTAATGTATATTATCGTAATATAATCGATTTAAATAGTAGAGATGGCATCAACATGTTCTTTGATGTTCATGATTGCTACGATGAAATCTGTGCAAAATTTTGATTTGAAAAAACAGAGCAACCAGTGACATCAAAATTTTTAATGATATGTTTTTGCGCGCCTACATGCTTAATTTGTACAGTTAGATTGAAAATGGCAGCTGACAGTGTTCACAAAGAAAAACTACCCACATATAAACTATCCATTTAATGTATTCGGTATTCGGCAAAATGCCGAATAGTTGAATAATGGAGTTGCAAATTTTAATAAAATTATTAAAAAAGTGAATTTTCCCAAAAATATTTGCGACATTGTCATGGATAATTAAATATAATTTTAGTTGGAAAATACTCCAAGATGATGCGCTTTCAACTAGAATTTGAATTACTAGAATTTCATGTTCCATGTTTCACCTAAATGCATGATAACGCTTATAGCATACATATAACGCAATAGACTTGCATTTTAGAAAATACTCTTCAATACATATGTATCTGCCATAATATCTTCTATAAAGTATGATCTCACGGGAATCACGTAACACAGTACAGCTTTGCTCGTAAACCTTTAGAGAACCAAGTAACTGTCAATAGCAAAAGAGGGTCGCTATCTAATGCAATTATTTCCGTCGTCTGGTAATTAAAATTGTGCGAATGTGCATCTTTTATGTACCATGTTTTCTTTTCGAACCTGGTCAATTTCAAATGAGTAACCGTTGAAACACACTGCAACGCAACTTACGGTAGCCCAACGTCCAATAGCTGTCAGAAAAGTTCATCCTATGGGTTTCCTATTGCAGTGGACCCATTCGACGTGCACACGACGCAGCGCAGTGCAAACTAGTGCATCGGCAGTTGAGATAGTATCAACTTTGACGCAGCCAATTACTTCAAATATGTGATGATAGAAATTTGAATTTGATTTGCAATTTCAATTACTTCCATAGCATAGAAGTGAATTTATTGAGTAAAATCTTTTAGATTTTGATTTCAACAATCGATTTGAATTATCTGGCGTTTGACAATTCGACGCGTTGAAGTGTAGCGAAGCAATTTCATTCGCTGCGGTAGGTTACCGTAAGTAGCGTTTCGTTGCGTTGAATATACAGTCAACTCCGGTTATAACGAACCTCAAGGGACCAGGAAGATTGGTTCGCTATAGCCGATGTTCGTTATAGACGGAGGCATAAAAATACACATAAGAGTAGTTACACATACATATAATTTTTATTTATGCATCAATATTCAAAAACAAAAAAAGTAAAATAAACAATATTTTTCGAACTATCCATTGATTGAAAATTTTTATTCTTAAGTTATGCGGGTGCATATATTATTTATACATTCTGAAAATAATTTGTTATTTTAGTTTGCATATGAGTGTTCAGTGCTGTCTCGTCCGTATATGCTTCTAATTCAGCCAAACTATTTAGAATAGTTTGAGATGCATCGCGCGATTGAAGAAAGGTACGAAGTTCACTTAAATTTTGTTTTGCTGCACTCACAGTTATAACCGGTGCTCTATGTGGCATGTCATCTTCATCTTCATTTTCCGAATTGTCACGATAAGTGCTGGCACAACCTCTTACAGAAGAAACGATGTCATCGTCGGTTAAAAAATCAGATGTGATGAGGTTATTATCTACGGTGATGTAGTCACGTGAAATGAAGATATTGGATCCTTCGGAACCTATGGTCCTCGATTCCTGTTGACCTTCTTCGATTGATATTTCATCGTTAGCATTTGGTACACCTTCAACATTAGTTAAATACAAACCACCATGCTTAAAACAGTTTTTATTGTTTGAGAGGATACTCCTTGCTAAGATCTATGAATAAGATTGATCGCGTCCAGAATAGTAACAGTAGCTGTTGTCCCAGCATCAATGTTTTGAATAATATTTAACAAAAGAGCTTGCCGATAGCGAATTTTTAGGGCATGTATAAGACCCTGGTCCATGGGTTGAAGTAACGAACTAGTATTAGGTGGCATAAAAACAAGCTTAATGGATCGTAACTGGTCAGCTGTTGGGTGCGCTGGGCAATTATCCACTAACAAGACAATTCTCCGTTTGTTTCTAGTACGCTCTACATCCTATTTCCGTAAGTAGTCGGTGAAAATTTCAGATGTCATCCATGGCTTAGTGTTTGCACGATAATCAACAGATAAACTCTTCATGTTTTTAAAACATCGCGGTTTTTGTGCATTGCCTATTACTAGCAGTTTTCGTTTCTCTGATCCCGACATGTTGGCACATACTAAAAATGTTATTCTATCCTTACCTTGCTTTCCCCCTTTACACTGCTCTCCTTTAAATTTTAAAGTTCTGTCGGGAGTTAATTTATAGTAAAGGCCAGTTTCGTCGGCATTGAATATGCCATCAACGTGGAATTCTTGTTTAATTAATGGCCAAACAGTGGTAATCCAATTGTCAACAATAGATGTTTCTACAGCTGCGGCTTCGCCCACAATTTTCCCGCTGCATACATTATGACGTGCCTTCCATCGCTCGATCCAACCTTCACTGCAAACAAATTCATTCTCTATTTTCCCGGCGAAATCTTCTGCTTTCATTTTTAAAACTGCAACACTGATACTAACATTATTTAATCGCTGTTGAGTGAGCCATTGCTTCGTTATAACCCGGGCCGTTATAACCGGAGTTGACTGTAGTTCAGCCATAAAAGATGTCAAATAAATTAACCAGTTATTCGGTTATCCTGCAAAAGGAGTACAGAATATTCGGCATCACAAACTCAAACCAAATATTGTACATCCACTTCATTTATAGTTTTATTTGTTTCATTGCTAGTATGAACTACAGAAGAAAATATTGTAATTCTGCTGATCTTCTTACGAAAATAAAAATACTCTAGTTGTCTCTCTGAATCTACGCAAATTCTAAGCCTACGATTTCCACCGCGAAATATACCGACTAAATATAAGACACACGCATGACACCTCTTCCTCAGGAGCACAATACATCACATTATTACGTCAGAACAGTGGATTATTAATCACTGTTTTTCCACTTGAAGGCTCCACTGACAAGGCTTGATACTCAGATGGAGTTAAGCTTTTAACAACACAAAGAAATTGAATAGATATAATAGTTAAGTGAATGATTGCGTTTTTTCGCCTTATGCTTAAGGAATATAATGCGTC
The DNA here is from genome assembly GCA_963978885.1 of Nemotelus pantherinus. Lineage (NCBI taxonomy): Eukaryota > Metazoa > Arthropoda > Insecta > Diptera > Stratiomyidae > Nemotelus > Nemotelus pantherinus. Next base: position 51,838,605 of record OZ022263.1, on the reverse strand, counting down.
ATAATTCTCAGCTGTGCATATGTGAGGAACTCATTCATGCAGCTAATTGTAATAAAAAGAGTTTAACGGTCATATTGCCGTTGCCGTATATATTTTTATCAGTCACAAGCATATCCCTTTGGAACGAGCTATACTAGATTTCATCAAAGCATAAACGAAGTCAATGAATCCACACAAAAAGCAAAGCCCATGTACTATAAATCCTGACCGAAACTCGAAACACAATTTACTTTCTTATCGTCCTGGCTCAGCCTTTCTTATTTGATCATAATTCAGAAACTCGTTCAATGTTCACTTAGGACCGAGTTAATAATACACGTTGCCATTTTTATGAATGCGGGTTTCGAAGAAATACTCTTACTACCGCTAATGTCTCCGACGCTGACATAAATTACATAGTTCACGCAACATTTATATATGTATTCCGATCTCTTTTGACATCATTCGCTTGCTCGTCGTCCATGCTATGCCTTGGGGCTAGAATCCACAGCTGTAGCCACTCCATAGCATTGCTCCTCATGTAGTCGTCACAGATTGAAAGAGGATCGATTTGTCATCTTCGTCCTCAAACATAAACCCTTCAGCACTGTCGGATCTCAATACGGCTTGAACTATGTTGATAGTCAATTGCTATTTCTACCCCTGCAAAGAATTGGCGAAATTTATAGTCAGCATTTAAAATTGATGATGCCTTGGGCTCTCCTCCGAAAGTATAGGGAACGATTTGAAAATTTCGGTTCTAGTCATGAGAGAGGCACACATTAGCTATTATCGAATTTTTGTTGAACTCAATAATTCATGCTTAAAGCAACTACGTGGGAGATTTACTAATGTTCGAAGAAGAACATTAGTATTAAAATCACTTTGGCCAAAAATTCATATTTCTATATATATATATATATATATATATATATATATATATATATATATATATATATATATATATATATATATATATATATATATATATGTATATATATATATATATATATATATATATATATATATATATATATCATCAAAAAATTTCAGTGAAAAAATCTCAGGAACGCGCCATCCGATTGAACTGAAATTTTCAGGACATATTGGTGTATATGCAGAATAGTGCCAGGTCTCACAAAAAGTTAATAATCTTTAACCCTTTGGCGTCGGCGGCCATTTTAGTGATATTTTTAATGTACCTATTATTCCGCACACAAATAATTTTTGCAAAAATAAAGTTGAAAAAATAAATTTTGAACGTGTTTTACATGTGAATCGGATAATGTTTTGGAATTTTTTAACCCCATGTGTGCGCTGGGTACCTAAAAAGAGAAAGGGAAAACTTGAAAATTTTTAAATTGCGATAACTTTTGACAGAGCTATTCAATCATTATGTCAGAATCTACATAGCGCGTGGTGCCATGTAACATGGCGCAGGATTTATGGTCCCGCATGCTATGTACATAGTACCCTGAGCCATGCAGTATGGCTCCTAGCGCCATAATTACATGGCGCAGAAATTATGGCCCCACACGCCATATTACATAGTGCCATGAGCCATGTAATATGGTTCATGGCACTACAATTATAACTCGCAGTCATATAGGTTAATCACAATACAGCGTTTTTCGCTGCGGCAAACGCAGCGTTCCACAGGGGGAGGCGTGAATGCCGCAGTTGAATTTGGTGAATCACAATGCAGCGACAATGTCGCTGTCAATGCAACCAAGGCACCAACCAAAATCATTTTTATTTTTTTTTGTATTGCTAAATCCTGTTGTACGAGGATTAGGTTGGCTAATCACAATACTCATCAGCCATCGCTTGTCTATTCCACCAGACCATTCAACCTAATTCAAACAGAGTTAATTCAACCTAAAGGTGATGCCAACCTATGGTAGGTATCACCGCTAGCGGTGCGGCAAAATTAGAAATTTGGCAAATTTTCAGGACATATTGGTATTATTTAGTTGTAGATTTGTGTAGCTTTTAATGAGCGTGCTGGCAGCCCTGTAGCTAGGGCAGGCACTGAAAGTGAAAACCTCCAAATCATCGTCTCTCTTGAAAAAATGCCGCTTCTTCAAAAAAAGCCACTCATATGTAAATCTTGTGCCCAATTTACCTATATTTTTAGCATCAAAAACTTCTGTTCACGGAAACTCACGATCCGATAAGCAGAATTAATGGAAATTTGCAGAATGTATTGGTCTTATATAGGACCAGGTCTGATAGAAGTGATTTTGAAATGCGGGCGATTCTGTGCCAGTGGTGCCATCTTGAAAAATCACTAAAAAAGATAACTGCTTTTAGCCCTATAAATTCTGATTGAATCATTCGATTTCGACGAAAGTCACTCAGTAGCTGGACCTTAAATTAAACCATCTTTGATAGAAATTTGGTAGAAAAATTCGGTTGGAGCTGCCAGCTATGATCATTTTGGTGTCTTAAATTTGAAAAAAATAAAAATTTGGAAGTGAAAACATTCAAAGCATCGAATACCCTAAAAAATGTCCGTTTCTTACAATAAAACCAATCTGTATACAAATCTTATGCTTTATCTACACGTTCAAAGTAAAACTTTGGAAATTTCATGTCGGACAAGAACGGTAACCCTCTCCCAATTTACCTATATTTTTTGCATCAAAAACTTCTGTTCACGAGAACTCACGAATCAATAATCAGATACAATTGAAATTTACAGAATGCATTGAACTTAAGTAGGACCAGGTCTGGTAGAAGCGATTTTGAATTATAGGCAACTCTGTGCCAGTGGCGCCAGCTTGAAAAATTACAAACAAACAAAAACTGCTTTTTGCCCTATGAATTCTGATTGAGTAACCAGATTTTCATGAAATTGACACAGTAGCTGAACCTTACTCTAAACTCTGTTTGGTAGAAATTTAGTTGAAAAATTCGATTGGTGCTGCCAGCTATGGTAATTTTTGTGTTTTTGGTTTTGAAAATTCGCTCAGGAAAATAAAACTTTTTGCCTTATAACTTCCAGTGCAGTCAATACAAATTTCATACAATTCATTAAACCTATTATAAACATTATTTAGGACAAATTTGGTTGAAAAGCCACGATAGGGTTGCCAGCTATTGTGGGTTTTGTGTTTGTTTGCAATATCTTTATTAAGCGGTTTTATCGTAGAATTTTCAATAGGTAATGATATTGTAGTGACAATAAACAGCAAATATTAAGCTTTCAATTATTTGAAAAAACTCGCTGCAGGTAACCCTAAATTTCTTTATACTCCTATAACTTCGAATGTAATATAACAACGTGAAGCAGATGTGATATATTCTTGGCTTTGATACTGGCGAAAGGTTGCCAGCACGAGTCGATTGTGCTACTTTTGTATCAATAAATGCTTACAGTTAGTTTTCATATCGGAAACATTTACAATGAAAATAAATAACCAATGTTTCAATTCCCAAAGTTCTGCAAATTTTTCGGATCGCAGACCCAAACACCAACTTCAGTTACAGTGCTGCAGGCACTGAGCATTTTCTTATTGATGTTATATGAGATGCTGCTTTCAAAATTTTGTGAAATAAGCAACTGATAACGAATATAATTAACCCGTGTATTGCTCTCATAAACGTTGAAATTCATGCCAGTGGTAATATCTGAAACCTTCCACCATATGAATTATAATGCATTCTTGAGACCAAAGTAAAACGTGGCGTTTGAAACAGTTTGGCCGTAATAAGCAGCTCATGTGGTGGAATATGCACTCAAAACCTGCACGATTCTTCTACTGTTCTTCGAACATTAGTGTTTCTAGCGGTTCAGGTGCGCTAGAGTTTTTTATTTCAATTGCGATTTTCTTTTTCAATCATTACGTTCGATAGTTGAAATAGCTTAAACCAACGCCCTCTTCGAATAAAACAAATACTTGACTGTTGGAAAATGTTACATGAGAGCCACGTAGAGTGACTGCGAAGGAGAAAAAAACTATTACCTCAAACCGAAAACTGCATTTATTTGACTGCATTGAGCCTAAACATCATTTATATATGCATCTACATTATTCGGTCGTAGAACGGGATATAAAAATGGCAAAGCCAATACTATCAGCATTTAAACGATTGTTTAATTTATTTAAACGAAGTCTAAGTCCAGCCACAATTTGGATGAATTTCGCATCATTCTCATTCCATCATCAACCCATTCAGTCTGCTTAGTCGTTCCCGACTACGCCTGCTATAACATTTCCATAGATTTGCTACGCTAGCATCGACAGTAATAGCCCGTCCAGACTACGGATACTTAAGTATCCGCATACATAAGTATCGTCCACACTTTTCATTGATTTTCATGGCAAATGTATCTGCAGATGTTGCTGCAGTGAGGACAATACTTATGTATCCGGATACATAAGTATTGTCCTCACTGCAGCGACATCTGCAGATACATTTTACCCTTGCCATGAAAATCAATGAAAAGTGTGGACGATACTTATGTATGCGGATACTTAAGTATCCGTAGTCTGGACGGGCTATAAGGTGTGAACTTTTCAGTCCTTATTTATGTGCGCTCTTCAAGTTATTCGGTCTTTTAGAAGTGATAAGATACGTTATAGCATCGATGCGTTTTAAGGCATACTATTATTGAGCACGATATTCTCAAAACGGGATGCTTCAAAAACAACCCGCTATCGAGCCACTTGGAATATCCATCGAATGTTTTGTTTTTGGCGGCTACTATGCTAAATTTCATGAGAATTATCGATTGCTTGTAGAATCTGATCTGTTTTCGTGATTCCCATGTACGTTTGTGTGTAAAATGTACAATATTGTAGAATTTACAATGAAGTTCTAAGAATTAAGAGATTACAGTTCTGAAGGACTCTTTATGTTTATGCCATACTATCGTTGGTCCTTTCCCACAATGATTGGCAAGCTTTCGCTCGCTTATGTATGTATGTGATTAAACTAATGCTCAATGCGCAGTAGAGTTACTTATAATTGCAACTCAACCTTACAGATACAATATAAGAAGTTGAAAGCCGGAAAAAAGCGACACAAGTTTAACATAAGATTCTTATCATGAGTTCATCAATTCTGTTTTATTTGACAAGTCATTGACGTAAAGCTGATTGAGAAAACATTATTGGCTTCAGCTCTGACATTAAATCGATAAAGTTGGGAAATCTTTAAAACATTTCAAGCATTCTTAAGTATCAAACTGTCTGCTCTAATTAGCTTAACGATAAGTGTTTACACTCAACCATTCGAATGAAGAGTTTTCCCTGAATTTGAAGGAGTCTTGTTAATTTTATCTAAACCACTTCATTCGGAGGACATTTCTCTTTCGAAGAAAATTTTGCAAACCCCTATTTACACGAGAAAACAATCAGATCAGCTTGAAAAGCAGTGAATCAGACTAGCGTTATAAACTTGACAAGAAGACAGTAAGAACTAGATTCAATTGAGGAGGAAAAAATACTGTTGACAAATAGAAAAGGACCAACCATAAAAAACAATATTTTGATGATATAAGTCTTTATGCTCCTGACGATAACAACGCCCTCAGGACGCATTTCTGGAAATAATGGAATATCATTTGGGTAAGTCCGAAATGAAAAGCCCGCCAGTGAAAAATAGCGGCAAAAATGTATGTGTTCAAAGCTCAGGTGTAGTTTCCATTCATAGTTATTAAAATCAGATGTAATATAAGTCATCAACAGAGCTTGTAAGGCAGGAATATTTTCTCCATTACCTGGAGCACAAGCCGTTAGCAAAGAGGCAAATTTCTAATACTTTGAGGTAAAAGCTTATTATGGAGTAAAAGCTTATATGAAGGAATTTCAATAAGTTTCTTATAAAAATAATTTCTGCATTAGGCTTAAAATAATTTCTTGAGAACAAAAAATACACTGATATTACACCAAAAATCTAAACCAAAGCTCATCATTGTACCTACCACAAATCAAAACTGTATGCAAATTACTTAGTGCATGTTTTAAATCCAGGAACGATCATACAATGGGCTTAAAATAAGTGCTTAAAACAAATCGTCGAATGCAGGAAAATTTTTAGAAATTGTATTTTTTTTAATATTTTAGTAATATAATGTATCTGATTTATTATTAAAATAATATAACATGTATCATCCTCTCACGAAAACCATGTTAGTCGCCCGACTGCTCATGATAACATTTAAAAATTACAAAACGCTTGAAATCGTAAATTAAGAAATTGGGAAAAGTTTAATTCCATTCTCCTATCGCATTGCAGATTATGGTTTTAGCAAATGGCTAGAAAATTGTAAAAAGGTATCAAATTATACAGAAAAGTTTCTACCATTTATTTTACTGCCCACTTTCTGTTTTAAATTCGCATGCGTGTTTAAAGCAACTAGGAATTTACAAATACATAACCTCATCATCGACCTCAGACTAACCCATACATTAATTCCACGTTTTGTTAGTCTAATATCGCTCGATAATTTTCGCATAATAAAAAGAACAAACTCATCGCATAATTTTCAGTTTGACGCAGGTGTGTATATGCAAAATAGAAGAAAGTTATATTCAGCAGCAAAAACGCGGCACTAAAATATCAAGGATTTCGAGACAACATTTGGAATACGACGTGTCACGCCATATGTTGAGAAATATGAGTTTCATGTGTAAGATTCTAAATATGAGACGGAACAATGAAAGTGTAAATTTGTCCAACAAATTTGCTCGCATCGTTCACAACCGCAAAATTTCATTGTAAAACTACTTTGGTCTTTGAGTATTGTTGCTGAAACCGCAAAATATGTACAATATTTTCATGATTTGATACAGTATGATTGTATGATGACAACTTTTGACAACAATGACAACTTTTTGATATTTTGTTAGCATTTAGCATGAATTCCTTATTCACCAAATAATGGTCTCATTTTTTCATAAGTTTCACAGATAGATATAAAAGAATCAAAAGAATACTTCTTATTATTTTCTTATAATAAGTTTTAAGTATTGGACTAATGACGGCGGTAGTTTCCTTCAATCAGCCTTATAAACTGAATGAATTCTATAATATGACTTCAATTCTACAGTGTAGCTTTAAGTCAGTTGGAAATCTTAAGTAAAACGCTATCAATTTCATGTTACACGTTTCACAAGAGCAAAAGCTCATCACTCGCATTTACTTTTCGTAAGGAAGACAATCCGTCAATTTAATCAATCCATTTATTCGGACATTCGAACACACTACATGCTCACTGCTGGAATAAATATTTTTTCGCATTATCTACCCGGTTACATACTATTATATTATAGCCTTATTGAGGCTTTGCGTAGCAGATTCGTTTTTATTAGACCCATTAAATAAGAGAAAACTTTCGTTTAGCGTATATCCTCCGAAATTGAGGGTTGGTTAGCTCTTGACGGTTCAATCGATTTTCTCTGTACGCTTTGACTCCTTATTACATTTTTCCACGAGGAAAAATAGCACTACTCACTGTCCATGCCGAGTTCTATGATCAAGCTACTTGGATTTTTATTGGCAGCCTGCAGTTTAATCTGAAAACCAATATCCTATCGAAAAGCATGTACGTACATAGCCATCAAATGGAACGGAGTGGCTAGAAAATTATTGGCAAATAGAAACACGAAGAAATCACACATACGTGCTTTTTGCTTAAATGGCTTAAAGTCGCAATCTAATGTGCACAAGTTGCGTCTATATGGACGTTAAGCAATATAAAAGGAGTAGCACGTGTTTAGGCCTATCACAATGTCAGACTACATAGTCTCACCATACGAAATTGATCAAATTAGAGCTATCCATAACCTATATATGTTGTAAACCCTTGGAACAAAGTAAAATTAGGCGATAATCAAATTAGGCGACAACTATAGCCTTCGCACCAACAAAACAAAATAAACATATTGTAAAGTAGACGCTGGCCACCATTCCCATACTGCACCATTCTCCATTAATTAGGTATGTTTCTCTTTAGTGGGCAAATAAATAATATTCAACTCTTACGAATTGTGAGGCGTGATTATTGTGAATTGTTATTGTGATTATTGTTATTGTGATTATTGTTATTGTGTTAACGTCAAATAATCGGCAAGTTCAGCTTATTTTTTCAACCATAATTTCAGAGTTTCAATGCAAGTCCGACTACAAGCATTTTAGCTTAAAGTGGTAAGAGCACACGGAGAGAAAAGTGTAATGAAATTATAGAAAATTTGCAATTAATTTCATTGCAATAGTAGTAATTTTTTACCCCATTACCTTTGTTTTCAATTGCACTACACGTTTTACTACTTTGTTGTGAATTATGTATACATGAATGTCTTTACAACAGCGCAATGAACATGTGTGAGTTGTAGTATGTAATGGAATTGACTATTATTTGCAGGAAAATAGTAAATTTTCATCAAATTTGTAATAACATTCATATTTTCATATGGAATTTTCGGAATAGTAAATTATATTATCCACTCTAGTAAAAATCATTGCCGAAATTTCTCTCCGTGCATATGGTCTTACAATTAAAACTTAGGAATAAAGCACAGATAAACAACAGATATCTAAAGTTAGACATGGCAAAGTAGAGATCGTTAAATTAACGCAGGTTGCCCTCATGTTAAATTCTTCAAATACTAGATAAAACTTGTGAAAGCTAAAAAAAACTTCTGTCTAGTGCTGACAATCCTACGCAAAACTCAATCAGATTTGAACCTACCCTATATAGGGCAGATAAAATTTATATTGTTCAGGATATTCATAACCACACACTTGTCCACATATTCAACAAACTTTATTAAACCCAGTTTTACGAAGGACCAATAAATCATTCTGATCTGGTGATTTAGTTGCGAATCGCTGCAAAAAAAATGTTGTGTCCTCACAAAAAGAATGATTTAGTGAAAGGTATATAGTGAAAAGAATGGAATAAGAAATTTTGAAAACTTGGGGCTGACAGGGTGGAAAAACCTTAAATGTCTGCATCATTTGCACCTTTTCGGAAGAAGAGAAAAAAGTAAGAAAAAAGTAAGAAGACTTATCACGTGCTTGCCGTAGCCATGCTATTTCTTGTACCTCACTAAAAATTCACTGAGGCCTAATTTTTGCAAATCTCAATGTGTCCTTCAATTTTGTCAAAAGTCGACGCAACTCGAAATTTAAAAAAAAAACAACAAATTATGAGAAACAGCTGCTCGAAAACAAGAGGCATATACTATGCTTCTGGCTGCTGACTATTGGACCAGCTTAATATCCTTTTTTTAATTTAAACGAAACTCAGTTCTTAAATTTGATCGAATAATATATTATCACCCCTCGTGTGTGTTTCTTTGTTTTAACTGTCAATGTATTTGCTCTGTCTATCAATATACGCATGCCACTTTTAATTTGATAAGCATGTTCGAATTATATACGCGCACTCTTAAAGCACACGCTAATGTTTCCCATTCAAATCATTCATCTGATCAAATTACTTCAATAAACCTACACACGTCTACAATCGCACATACATATCTTAACCTTCTGAGATTCATATAATCAATTTTCCCACATCGTTCCTTGCGTTGATAAAATTGATGGGTTATATATTGGTGATAGTAATAAGTAGAAAGATAAAACTTCTATACTCTGTTCACATTCAAGCCTCATAAATATTCAATAGATTAGTAAATGTATTGGAAAGCACTCAGATAGGCTACTGCTAAATCGTCCCCGAAACTACCTCGATAACCACCCACATATTGTCCACATGTATATATCAACTACATGTATTCTACTTTAGATTCTGTTTCATTGCATGCAACCTTTCAAGCCACCAAAGTGTACGCAAACACTCATAATTGAAAAAAAAAACCTTTTATGCATAGTATTTCAATATCAAGTTCAATGTTCCAGCAGGTTTTAGCACATCGAAAACTCAAAAATTAGCCACAGTGACCCTGTTAATATAGTTAAGCTCAGCCGATATTTGGATCCCATGGTAACACCTTGTGTGATTGCTAAAGTACGTGACCTCCTCAAGATAGAAAGGAGAAAATCTTCATCCAATTGCCCACACATATTTGCAGCTTTCCATTTATGTGTGCATTGAACTGGAAGCTATATCAGTAGGCTGCTGTCCATGATGTCTGCTTCTCAAGCCGGCCATAATCACATAGGATTCTGGGCACATTCAAATAGTTTTCCTGCTTTCGAAATTTTCATATGATTGGTAAGTGGGAAAAAGGATACGGTTTATTTTATTAAGGTAATTCAAGAGTGAACGGTGGCTTCAGTCCCAAAAAGTGAAGCTGATGAATAAGATTGGTGCAATCGTCGATTCAAATGATTGTGTATGCATAAGAGCAATCCACTACTATATCTGGCCGCCTTAAGGCATTATAGAAATTTAATATTTGAGGTTGAATGAAATGGTTCAAATGTATATTTATTCAATCCTCAATTTACAAGGATGCGCTGCACGAATGCGCATCAGTATGCTTCAAGCCAGAAGTTGTTTAAGGATACCAAGTGCTGAGGTTCTAGTTGAAATGTGGTAAAACACTTAGTAAAAGGTGAGGGGGCCCGGTAGCTCTGCTCGCTAAGGCGTCAGGCCGAAAAGCGGCGTGCTACGTTGCCTGCGGGTTCGAATCCCGCCAGTGCCATGGCTGCAAGTGTGAATGCGTGTGATTGTCCATGAGGGTGGCAAATGAGCCCAAACTGGTGGCCTAGTGCTGGCCGCGTTCCCGGCAGCCCTCTTCACTAACCTAACCTAACCTAACCTAGTAAAAGGTGAGATATCGTAAATTTAGTTCGGTGATTTTCAGTGATTCATGCCCTTTGAAACAAAAAAGCAATCACCAAGAAGAGCCTCACATTTACATCTGCTTTTGAATGTTAATGAATATAGTTTTACCATATTTTACCATTACACGATTCATTCCAAGCTCACTTCAAATGTCCACTTCTAAAGAAACTCAAAGGATTCATTTATCTTGAAGAACACAAGGTGCTAGAGCTGTTAAGGCTTCTCTCACCTCTGAGAATGTAGCTATTGATAGTCTTTAGAACCGATAAGATCTTAGTGGTAGCATTTTTAGTGTTCCTTGCGTTTATTATATATGTGACCTTAAGTATAGCAGATAATTTTACTTGATGTATAGTAACCTCCTAAGGGAGGCAGAAGGACATTTGGACCTGTGTCCTACAGTTTCTTCTCCCACTATACAATTCATCTTCGAACCATCCGTATACTAATACACCCCATTCTATGCGAGGGTTGTGGACCATTCTCCTATGTGCTCCTTAAGAGGATTGTGAACTTGAACCCTTTCTCGGAGGTAGGGATTTACACTATCCGAGTATGAGCATCTTGTTATTAAAGTGATATCATCTGCGTAGCCGAAAGCCGTAAGCTCCTTCAAAGTCATGTCGAGCACTTCCATGCTTGGAAGTACTCGTCTACAATTTTGTTGATAGTTTTTCGTTTTCATAAAAAATTGTGTTTTGTTCTGAATAATGCCTATAATAAGTTCCATTTATCATATGAAATACGTTTTGATTTCATGACTGTACTGGAAGTTATAGGGCAAAAAGCGTTATTTTCCTGAGCGAATTTTCAAAACCCAAGACACCAAAGTTATCATAACTGGCAGCACCCAGGGTCATCTTTGCGCATGGGCACACTGGGCAAGTGCCCAGGGCCCCGCGATCTATAGGGCCCCTTATTTCCAGATCACCAACCGATAAATATATTTATTTTGCGAACATTAAAATATATTTATCTGACTATACTTAATAATTATCTATCTGCTTTTATAGTAATCTCATGAACCAGGGGCCCCACACTGGCAGTTCTATCTGTTAACTACTAGGTGATATCCCTAATTTTTTTGTGAATGAATAAACCAGTGATGCTCAAGCCTATACTCGCGGGTGAATTGGCTTTTAAGCTTTCATATATGTATATGATCCCACTTTTAAAGAGTATGTGATCAATCTTATGTTTTATTATTGTAAAAACAGTTGTTGTTGAGTGGGGCTTGTTCAGCTTTAACACGAATGCACATTTTAGGTTGTGTGAGTTTGGGCATCACTGGAATAAAAATATACAAATCGATGTTCCTATTTGAAACGCACGGCCGGGACGGCATTTCTGTTCGAGATTATATGTAAATCGCTCAGAAAAATGGAAAAAAGTTGTTGAACAGAAAGAAATAATTGGTAAGCTAGCAAAATCAAATTCATATTTTACGCCAAGAGTTTATGCGAGCAGTAACCAAATCATAAACCATCCACATAATGAATTATACCAACAACAGATTGCAGGTAATCAGGGCACCTCACAATCTACTTGTTCTTCGCTAAGTCCTATCACTTCAGAAAAAGAGATTAAATCATATTGTACAGAAGGCGTCCATCCCTACAGAAAAAAAAACAATAATTTCACCAACAACTTAATTGCGCAACAGCAATCAATCGACCCAGAAAATATTTCACACAACCCTGCCGATTATTTTAACGAAAATTTTACCGAAAAAACCCGAATTTCGGATTCCTAAAGGGCCCATATATTTTCAGAATAAAGATGGAGACTTTTCCGGAGCGTCCAGAACCTACAAAGACAAAGTAGATGTAATTAGGTATTTCCATTTTTTTTTTCTCATACTGACCAGTTAACTTTTATGATTCGATATGTAAAAGACCGTGTTCCAATTGAAAGATTTTTGGAATATATACCTATCAAAGAGCACAAACCAGAATAATTAGCGGAAACCATCCTGAAATTTTTAGAGAATCATGATATACAAATCAAGAATTGCAGAGGGCAAAGCTACGAAAATGTATCAAATATGTCATGAAAGTATGCTGGTTTGCAAGCGAAAATCAAGGAGAAATGTGAGTTTGCTACCTTTGTATCATGCGGGGGACATTCTTTTAACTTCGTAGCTCTTCATCCCGCTGAGTGTGTACGACAGGTAATAAGTTTTTTTCAAATTGCTCAGAAACTGTACAATTTTTTTTGATTCTACTCACCGATGGAATACATTGATCAAATATTTAGGTCCAAAAATATTTCTTAAACGTTTTTTTCAAACCAGATGATCTGCGCGAGCTGATGCAGTAAGCGCCTTACATCAAGGTCATAAACAAATTATAGAAGCCTTAACGTCTATCGCGGAGGATGCAGAGCAGACAAGAAAAGAAACTAGGCGAAGCTCTTAGTTTGTCCAAAAAAATGGAAAACTTGAAACTTTTCTTAGTGACAGAAATTCGGAACACCATATTCAAAGAATAAACAAAACGAATACTTATCTTCAGAAAAAAAATATAATAATGGAAATTGCAACTAATTTGTTAGCTTAATTTGATGATTTTATTATGAATGCCAGAAAAAAATCCGGAGTGTGATTACAAGAACCTATCTTAAAGAATAAGAGGTAGAAACTCACGTCAGACATAATTTGATGGTTCTGCGCCATCAGTCGAACTAAATGGGAAAGAGAAATTTTAGTTTCAAAGTAGAAACTTTTGTTCCCATAATTGATACCCTGAGCGTTCCTCTAAAACAGCAATTGAATTCGTACAAGGAAATAAGTCATCGGCTCGATTTTTTATCTCCCAAGGAGTTGAGACAAAGTCGCAAAGAATTCACTAAAATCTACCATAACGACTGCATTTAACAGAATACTTGAAAAGTGTTCAAACAAGTGAAAATGAAGAAACGAATAACATTTCATAAATATATCATCTTTTGAAAGAAAACAAAATTGAAGATACGTTTTCAAATGTAGAAAATGCATAGAGAATCTTTTTATGCATGATGGTAACTAACTGCAGTGAGGAACGCTCCATCTCAAAATTGAAAAAAAATAAAAAATGTACCAAAGATAAGCACTATGTTGCAAGAAAGATTGACCAGTTTGTCACTAATGTCCATAGAATGTGATGAGCTCAAAGAAATAGACTTTGAAGAAATGACTAATGAATTTGTTCGTCTAAAATCTAGCAAAGTACCTCTTCAATCCACTTAGAATTTTTAATTACTAACCTGCGTATAAAGGTTGCAGAGTTACTTTCCCGGATTATAGTTACCTATTAATTTAATGTGACTTTGAATATATATAAAAATAACAGATAAATATATCTAGAATTTCGCAAACCTGCTTTTGTTCTTGTCTATTGCCTGCTGTTAGCAGCCCTCTGTCTTAGGGGCCCCATTTATCTTAAAGTGCCCAGGGCCCCTAATTGATCTAAGACGGCTCTGGCAGCACCAACCGAATTTTTCAACTAAATTTCTACCAAACACTGCTTAGAGTAAGGCTCAGCTACAGTATCAACTGAATCAAAATTCATAGGGCAAAAAGCAGTTTCTTTTTCTTTAGAATTTTTCACTGGCACAGAGCTACCCGCATTCCAAAATCGCTTCTATCAGACCTGGTCCTACTTCATACCAATACATTCTGTGACTTTCAACTGTATCTGGTAATTGGGTCGTAAGTTCTCGTGAACAGAAGTTTTTGATGCTTCAAATATAGGTAAATGGGAGGAGTGTTACCGTCCTCGTCCGATGTGAAATTTCAAAAACTTTTCATTGGTTGTATAAACAAAGCAAAATATTTTTAGATGAGTTGGTTTCCACTGTAAAAGACGAAAATTTTTCAAGAGAGTCGATGGTTTAAAGGTTTTCACTTTCAATGCCCGCCGTAGCTGCAGTGCTGCCAGCATTTGATAAAAAACTACACGAGTCTACAACTTAGTAATATCAATATGTATTTTAAGTTTCATAAAAATTTCAAATTTTCCCAATTTAATTTTAGGCGCCTAGCGCACACATAGGGTTAAACATTTCAAAAATATTACCATATTCGCATTTTGAAATTCATTCCATAAACATTGCTTTTCGTCTGAAATGCATTTCATAAACATTGTTTTCGCATTTGCTGACAGCTAATAGGTGTATTTGAAATAGCTAATAGGTGTATTTGAAATATCACTAAAATGGCCGCCGGCATACTAGTTCTTCGAACATTAGTAAACAAAACAATTCAAATGCATACTATATAATAGCATATTTCCAAAAGAATGGAAGTTTCCTGGCTTTTGTTTGACGCCTTAGTATCTTTTTCAAATTAACTCTTTTATCTATATATGTATGTATATAAAACAAAGTCGGATTAGTTACACCATTTATAACTCAAGGGCGACTGGACCGATGTTTATGATCTTTGGTTTTTGGATCTCTGCCCCGAATAGCACAATAGCTATTAAAACATCGGAAAAATTCATAACAAAAAAATTTGTCAAGAATACATTCTTACATTTTGCATGAGAAAAAAATTAAATCTGTATGCGACGCCATTGAGCGAGCTGTGCAGACGTGCGTGGCGATTTTCCAGTGCTATTTACAATTCTGTTAGCCAGAAGATCTAATCTTTCACCGCGAAGTCGTAGGGTAATTACATTTCGGAGTTTTGCGCATCAATCCACATAAACAAAAAATCGCACGAAAAGAGCACCGCATTAGTGCCAAACGGGAAAACTACTCCGCAAACATACACTCCTTAAGCATTCCGTATAATACATGGAAGTATTACAGATCCATACCCGGTTCATTTCTTTTTAACATTGGATGTGCTAAGCTGGCAAGGTATATACAAGGGTAACTTTCAGCTTTCAGTTTTACAGATTTATAAAAAGAAGTTTTTGGAAAGACCGACATTGTATTCTTGCATTCTCGTCATCTATGGGGAATGTGTATTGAAGGTTGGCCCGGCGGCCGCTCCTACTTCTCTATATGACCTGGAATGTGTAGATAATGCTTGCTGCGTGATTGCGACGCTCATTGGATTGGACGCTCAAGTTTGTTCCCTGCATAACTCTTAATGAATAGTATCCTGTACATTTTACTTACCTGTGATGATTTAAAATGCTCTGAATTTTCCATCTTTCTTGAATTTTTCATCTCCGTTTTATATAAAAAAAAAACATTACCCAAGCCAACGTATGCTCGTAAATTCTTTTCTCCCTATTTTTACAAGTAATGTTCATACGTAAATGGTGGACTTTTTGCAAAACAGCTTTCAAGCGTTACATCTGCATTGCTGAGAATGTTTATCTCATACATGCTGCTAGAATGCGTTGCAACGATTCCCGTTGAGTATAGCCCGAATTCGTGCTTCACAAACACAAGAGCAAAGAGAGACAGTACGTCAAACAGCTTAATTGCCAATTATTGTACAGGTCAAAAACGTGGTAATCTTCGTCACGCAAGAAGAAATGCTTTTTTATATCACAAGGTGCTTCAATGAAGGCATTCGACCCGAGTGCAATCCATCCAGCAAATAAATTAACAGAAAGTAGTGCAACGATGCTGCGTGAATCATTTCGATTCGCTTCAATAAAGCAAATGCCTTGCTACCACGTGAATGATAGTCATTTCAATGTAATTACAATTATTTTCATTTTGTTTTTTTTTTATATTTATTGAATTTAATTCCTTTTTATCTCAATAAAAAACTGAATTTAATTCAGCTAATAAATTGAAATAACATTTATTGATTCTGAGGCGGTACGAAGTTCACCGTGTCAGCTAGTTTTGTATGAAAATAATAATGAAAAGCCACTAGAGGAGTTGAAGCATAAAAAAAATCTTAATAATTGTGATAAACTAACATAACTAGCATTTCTAAGCTTATTGTAAAATCAAAACGAAAATTGTCCTCCGAAGTCCATTATATTTTGATCTACCTCTTAACGTACTCAGCATAATCCAATTAGCATAACATAAAAACAACATAAAACGTGATCATAATAAGCAAGCCTACTGTATTAGATGAATCCAAAATACAAGCGCTCCGATTAAAAGCTAATTTTTGGACATGAAAATGTATGTAATTAATTGATACCATTATTTACCCTTCGCAAACTTCATTCCAAAATATAATTATTTAGCACTTAATAACCACAAAAATAAGTGCCTGCTGCCATATTTTTATTAAAAAGCTGAAAGAACTATCGACGCTGTTCTCTATAGTTGTTTCAATAAAGAACTTTGTACGCTGCTATTTCGGGAACCACACAAATAAAACGCAATAATTGTTTGGAGAGCAATTAATGGCTGAGGTTAATATTCTAAAGGTGACGGGTTCGACCAGCATCAATTACAAGCAGGCTAACAGAGACAAGCTCTATTGCTTTCCGGGTGACCTTCGAGGAACGATAAATATTGACATATTTCTTTCGAAATGACATAGGAATGCCCCTAGAAAAAGTCACGAAAAAGTTTTCTCAAACATGAACAAGTTCCAGCTGACAATAGTATAAGAAATGACGTATGGCCGTTCTGGATACATTAAGAAAACAAAGAAGAAACACAATACATCTCCATGTGATTATTTCCATGCTAATGTACATATATCTCAATTCATTCATTCATCAAGCCAGTTCACTGCACAACACACGGAAAATAAGAAATCGTTTATCTTCCCGATGAAGGTCAAGTCAAGTAACAATCAAACATGAAAAATTGGTAAACAGTTTCTCAAATACATTTTATGATAAAAAATTGATGCTGATTAAAAAGGCTATGTCTACAGAAAACAGCTTCTTTACTACTATTTCAACAACAAATTATTTACATATGTACATGTGTTATGCCGTTTCATGTTCCAATTAGTCAAATTGACAGCGGAACCATAACATCAATGCATCCAGGGCACAACTTTATAATACTGAAGAGCTGTCACGGTACAGAAAACAAATTTCATCCCTATCTCCTTGTAAAACGCAAATTTTAGCAAGTGCCAGTTTTCGATTTTATACAGTGGGTAAAAAAAGTTAAGGCACAAACACTTACTAAGAACAACAAACCTATTTTTAATGCGACTTTAAGAATAAATGATTGTGTTTTTGCATTTAATTCAAAGTTTTGGATGTTTATTTTAGGAACAATATCAAAAAACTGGTAACGAAGCAAATTTCACAACATTAACGTAACATTTTTCACTGAAGTACCAAAATAGCGCAAAAAAGTTAAGGCACAGCGCAGTTTTAAAGTGATCAATTTCAAAAAAATTAACTTACATAGCGCTTATACTTTATGGCTATTCCACGCATTTTTATCACTTCTCGCAGTCATTTCGGCATCTTTTTTGCAATTTTTTTTACAAAAAGTGGATGAAATTTTGGTTCATTCATCAATAATGACATCTTGCAGCCCTTTGTTATACTTTACCTTTCGCAATGCTACTCTAGTTTTGAGATGATGCCATAAATGCTCGATACAGGCCAAAATTATATAAAATGCCTAATTTTTCAGTACTTTGTTTAATAATTATTTTAAGAATACACAAGCAAATCGTTTGATCCATCGTAACGTTCACAAAATCTATATTTCGAGGACCAGATGCCCCATACAGTTCCTTAGCATAATGTTCCGTCCGCTGTGTTTTATAGAGGGAGTAGTATGATTCCTCCTAAGCTCTGTATTAGGCTTTCGCCGAACATATCGCCGCCCATCAGATCCAAAAACATTAATGTTTACTTCATCAACAAAAATTATGGACTTCCAGAATGATTTTGGCTATTTTACGTCATTTATGCAAAACGTAGTTTAACAGTTTCATATGTTTTACTAATATAAAGTTTGCTTCGGCACATTCTGCCCTTCAAATCCGCTTTCTTTCTCACATTTCGCATAATTTGAGTAGAGACTTTCTTTTAAACTCACCTTAATTCGTAAAACTAGGGCACTTAATTTAGGGTGTTTCTTAATTTTTCTGAGCACCCACTTTTTTCCACGCTCAGATAATATTTTAGGCCTTTCTGACCGATGCTTTGTTTCATTTGATTTGGTTGATTTATATTTTGTCATTACATTTCTCACTGTATATCTTGATTTTTTCATTAGCATTCCAATCTCAGAATAAGCCATTCATGTTTTCCAACGTCGCAATATACATTCACTTTTTTCTGCGTCTACCGAACACTCATTTTTTACAACACCCTCAATAAAATTAGTTTTACAAAACATTTTTCAAGCTAGACTGAATAGAAATATCATATTTTCAGTATTTTAAGTATATTTAACGGTATTTTTTCCCGAGGAATTACAAATAATTTTAGATAAGACTGCGCTGCGCCTTAACTTTTTTTGTGCTATTTTGGTACTTCAGTTACGTTAATGTTTGTCTCGTTTCCAGTTTTTTTGATATTGTTCTTAAAGTAAACATCCAAAACTAATAATTAAATCCAAAAATAAGTTTTTTATTCTTGCTGAGAGTTTCTGCCTTAACTTTCATTGCCCACTGTACATACATAAATACATGAGTATTTACTATATGCTGAGAGCGAATAAAATACTAACACATGTGTATAAAAGTTTGGATTTGATATTTTTTAGAATTTTTTTTTTCTTCTCAGTACTCAATTTATAAGCTTCCTTTCAATGTTTGCCTTAATCAAACTCTTGTAAACAAACGTTTGCTCGGAAATTCCAATGATGCTAACCTTGATATTATGACTAATGCCCTAGTGTAAATATACATGTCAGCAGTAAACAAATTCATTATTCCAGGAATTCGCAGAAACCATCAAGCAATAAGCTACAATATAAGGATGGCTAAGACTCTGTATATATGAAACATATTGAGTTTCACCTTCAGCTGAGTCACATAAAAACGTACTTAATTTATTAAAATTGATTGGTCGTAAGAAAAAGTCGTTTAAGTTTGAATCTCTGGTTGAACCAATGAAGTTTTTGAGCAATGCCAAACGTTTAACTGTCACCTTATACTGCACCATACCACTTTTGGGTCAAGTATATTGAAATCGCTAAAATCGATCTATGCAATTGTATCCATTTTCCAATAGTAAAGGCTTACTGCCGAGTACATGCTTTATCAAATAAATTTAGCAGAATAAGGGATTCAATTGAGATATGAAGCAGCAATTGGAAAAATTACTAGCAATTGCATAAATAATCCTGATCACACTTTAAAAATTGAAATTCAATTGTTTTAATCGAATTCTTATTAACATAATACAATCAAATCTGCCGTCTATGTCACTTCGCTACTATGCCGCTTTCGCTACTATGCCAGTTGCACACGGTTCCGCCAAAATCTCATACAAATAAATTTACTATGTCACCCCCTAATGTTGCTACTATGCCACTCGCAAACCGATGCGGGTAGTCACATTCATCTTTTCGGTATCTTTGTTACACACGCACGCACTTGTGATCTCGTACTGTAGTGAAGTTCAGAAAGTAGCCTACAATAGGCGCGTTTTATTATACATCCAGAGTAGTGCAGGATATCGATTTGCACACGAAACAACAACAACATCCAGAGTACAAACACTTGTGAATTCAGTGGATTTCGTACTCGTGCTCTCTGTGGAACGTATTTTGAAAAGTCATATCAACTGGAATAGATGGAATTTTCAAAAATTTTCCATGTCACCCTGGCAACCAGGATAAATAGTCATACATTTGAAAACGGCGTTGGTTATATGACAGCTCAAATTTTGAAATGACAACTGTCTGACAGAAAAAAACTCGCGTGCTACTCTGGATCGTTTTATTATGCATCCAGGATACCTACTACACTCTGGATGATAATAAAACGCAGCTAATGTCAGCTCAGAAGCGCAAGTGGACTGAGTTTACGCTGAAGGTGAAGTCTAAGCTGGCCACAGAAATAAGCAAGCAATGGGGCATCGTAGTCAAGAGAACCACCGTTGAGGGCATTCTCAGCAAGAACGATGCGGACATCAAAGTTGGAGTTCCATTGAAGCGCATGAAGCTAAGGCAAGCTCATAACGCGAAGGTCGATGCGGGCATGCTAACGTGGCTGAAACTAGCAAATGGGTAGAATCTGCCTGTCAGTGGCTATCTGATGTAGGAGAACGCAATTAGACTGGCGGAGCTGATGTACCTTCCAAAATTCTTGGCGATTGATGTGGCTGGACAATTTCAAAAAAACGCCACGGCATCACGCTCAAGACAGCGCAGGGCGAGCTTGAGCGGTAAATTCGCAATCTCTTATTGAGTGGCAGCAATAGGTGTTCCGGCCCTTGCTCGGGCACTTTTCCGCGGAAGAAGTTTTCGACCTGGACAAAACTGGACTCTTCTGGCAGCTGCTTCCGAACAAGACCATGTTTTTCCGGGAAGAGCGGTGCACTGGAGGAAAAAAAGAAGGCTTGGATGACGGCAGAGATTTTCGAGGAAATCTTGCATGCATGGGCCAGACAACTTGGTCAGCGAAACAACATGGTAGCCAATTCTCAGCCAATGGATCAAGCAGAGCCGTCTTAGATCAATTTGGGGCCCTGGGCACTTTAAGATAAATGTGGCCCCTATGACAGAGGGCTGTTAATAACAGGCAAAAGAGAAGATCAAGTGCAGGTGTGCCAAATTCTAGATATATTTATCTGTTATTTTTATATATATTAAAAGTCACATTAAATTAATTGGTAATTATAATCCGGGAAAGTAGCTCTTCAACTATTATACGCAGATTAGTAATTAAAAAGTCTATATTGATTGAATGGGTGCTTTGCTAGATTTTAGACAAACAAAATCATTAATCATTTCTTCAAAGTCTCTTTGAGCATATCACATTCTATGGACATTAGTGACAAACTGGTCAATCTTTCTTGAAGCATTGTACTTATTTTCGGTACATGTTTTATTTTTTTCAATTCTGAGAAGGAGCGTTCCTCACTGCAGTTAGTTACCATCATGCATAAAAAGATTCTCAATGCAATTTCTACATTTGGAAACGTGTATTCAATTTTGTCTTCTTTCAAAAGATGATATATTTCTGAAATATAATTAGTTTCTTCATCTTGACTCCTTTGAACACTTTTCAAGTATTCTAGTAAATGCAGACACTCCATTTTTAACTCTTTCTTGCTAACGTCGTTATGGTAGATTTTAGGGAATTCTTTCCGACTTTGACTCAACACCTTGGGACTCAAAATTTGTAAGCGAGATAAAAAATCGAACTGATGACTTATTTCCTTGTACGAATTCGATTGCTGTTTTAAATGAACACTCAGGGTATCAATTATGGGAATAAAAGTTTCTACTTTGAAACTAAAATTTCTCTTTCCCATTTAGTTGGACTGATGGCGCAGAACCATCAAATTATGTCTGACGTGAACTTCTACCTCTTATTTTTTGAGATAGGTTCTTGTAGTCACACTCCTAATTTTTCACTTTGGCGCACGATTCAAAATCATCAAATTTATCCCTTGCATTAATAATAAATTCATCAAGTGAAGCTTACAAATTAGTTGCAACGTCCATTTTTATAGTTTTTTTCTGAAGATAAGTATTTGTTTTGTCTATTCTTTCAATATGCTGTTCCGAATTTCAGTCAGTAAGATAAGTTTCAAGTTTTACATTTTTTTTTTGACAAACTAAGAGCTTCGCCTAGTTTCTTTTCTTGTCTGCTCTGCATCCTCCGCGATAGAAGTCAAGGTTTCTATAATTTGTTTAAAACCTTGATGTAAGGCGCTTACTGCATCAGCTCGTGCAGATCATCTGGTTTGAGAAAACTTTTAAGAACTTTTTATGAGCCTAAATACTTAATCAATGTATTCCATCGGTGAGTAGAATCAAAAAAAAATGTACAATTTCTGAACCATTTGAATAAAACGTATTGCCTTTCGTACACAGCCAGCGGGATGAAGAGCTACCAAGTTTAGAGAATGTCCCCGACATGATACAAAGGTAGCAAATTCACATTTCTCCTTGATTTTCGCTTGCAAACCAGCATACTTTCCTGACATATTTGATACTTTGTCGTAGCTGTGCCCGCTGCAGTCTTTGATTTGTATGTCATGATTCTCTAAAAATTTCAGGATGGTTTTGGTTAATTATTCTGATTTGTTCTCTTTGATAGGTATACATTCCAAAAATCTTTCAATTGAAACACGGTCTTTTACGTATCAAATCATAAATTTTAAGTGGTCAGTGTGAGATAAATCGGGCGTGTTGTCAACGTCAATCAAAAAATACTTAGCTAATTTATTTGCTTTATAGTTTTTTTTAGGAACTGCTTTCCCATTACGTCAATAAACACATTACAATCATTCGCTGATATATAAGAAATGTGTCCTTTTTCAGGATTTCCATTTTTTTTTAGATGATATTCAAGAAATTTATCAAGCTCACTTAATAACTTCACACATCCTAAATAATTTCCATTGTTGGGAGATCTAAGGATTTCATTGTCTCTTCGAAACGGAAGCCCTCTCAATGCCAAAAATTTTGCAACTGCCACAACCCGTTTAAGTACACTTCTCCAGTAATCTATTTCTTTTTGATATTGACAAAGCAAGTCTGTGTCTACTCTACCAACTTCTTTACTTGATGTTGAACTATGTGATTAATGTGTTTCCAATCATTACATCTACCCTGAGAGCATAGGTTTACATAAGAAAGGTTAAATAAGCAGCGAGAAAGACAAAGCGAATACAGCAACCAATTTCTTTCAACACTTTCATTATTATTTTATTTGCTGGATAATCCCGAATGGATAGGATAATCCCGAACAGAAATGCCGTCCCGGCCGTGCGTTTCAAATAGGAACAGAAGGAATTAAAATGCCCTCCTCACACATTGAAGATCGATTTGTTTATGTTTATTCCAGTGATGCCCAAACTCACACAACCCAAAATGTGCATGTGTTAAAGCTACTTTCTACAATAATAACACATAAGATTGATAAGATACTCTTTAAAAGTGGGATCATATACATATATGAAAGCTTAAAAGCCCATTTACCCGCGAGTATAGGCTTGAGCATCACTAGTTTATTTATTCACAAATAATTTAAGGATATCATTTACTAGAAAGCAGATAGAGCTGCCAGTGTTGGCCCCCGGTTCATGAGATTGCTATAAAAGCAGAGGGATAATTATTAAGTATAGTCAGATAATTTATTTTAATTTTCGCAAAGTAAATATATTTATCGGTTGTGATCTGGAAATAAGGGGCCCTATAGATGGCGGGGCCCTGGGCACTTGCCCAGTGTGCCCATGCGCAAAGACGGCCCTGGGATCAAGGAATTATAGAGAATCTTAAGCACCTTTACAAAAAAGCTCCTGCTTTTCCGCCGGCTCGAGACCATAGACGGCGTGCATGGGAGCAGGTCAGTGAGTCGACGACCAGGGACTGTTTCGCGAAGGCCAAGCTCATAGAAGAGGAAATCCAAACTTAGCCAGAGGATGCTGAGCTACTCGAGATCTGGGAAGCATTGCCTGCCGAGGAACAGACACACGAGAACGAAACAATTGAGCTGTATGACTTTCTCACAGCCGACGAGCACCTCGCGACTGGCGGGTCTTTCACACTAGAGGAGATAGAGGAGGAGGTAGTGTACAACTAGGAGCTGGTAGAAAGTAAAGACGACGAGGTAACTGTCGAAGAGGAAAATGTTTCATTCGCAGAAACCCGGCGCACATGGAGCACTATCCGAAAGATCAAGCAGCGTAGAAGCGGAGAGCTCAATGTCATCCAGACATGTGACTGGCTTGGTTTCGCTGAATCCTAATATATATAATTTGGTTCAGAAAAAGAAGTTTGTCGAGACATTTTCCCTCGGTACTATGCCACTCACGCTACTATACCACTCTTGGTTGGTCCCGCCAGGTGGCATAGTAGCGAGATTTGACTGAAGCTTAATTTAGAAATTTAGATAGGGACCGACATATTTGCAGCTGTATTTGATTATTACTGATTTTGGAACAGTACTAGTAAGTAAAGACTATTATTATAAATCTCATCCGAATGTCATTACGAAATTCACAGTTTACCAGAAATAGGGATTTATAATTTTTTTCAACCCTGAAAAAATCCTTCACATCATCAAACTCGCTTTTAGAAAATACGAACGATTCATAAATTTAATACTTCCTTTGTCTCACAAAAATGGTTAGTTATTGAGCACTCGAAATTTTTATTCTTTCTCCTACCAGTCGAATAAAAAAAAATGTTTTGAGTAGGGGCAGGTCTGGCAGAAGCTATTTTAAACTCTGAATAATCCAGGGACCCTAGCTTCGTTTTGAAATCATCAATAAAACAACACTTTCTTCTCATATTACCACGGATATAGATATCGAACTCAAACGAAGTTCATACAGTAAATGGACCTTATTGTAAGCTAAATTTGGTAGGATTTTGCTTGCGAAATTAAGAAAGAGCCTGCCAGCTACAATCAGTTTGATCATTTTTGTACTAAGAGACAAATTTTTAAGGTTTAATCACTCTGCGACGAACAAGTAAACTAGGTTCAATTTTTAGATATTTTAAATGTTTGTGGACAACAACTCTTCAAATCTTTCCACTCTTTTAGTATGGCCACACAAATTTGGCCACTTTTACACTGAGAAACGCCATCATTAAATTTCCGTATGTTATGGGTCTGGTTTATTATTTTTAAAATTTATTTAGTAAACCTTTTAGCCATATTCAAACAAAGTGGTTTTTGAAAAATGTATTGGATTATAAATTTACTCAGATATTGTTTAGGTAAAGCGAACAGCAGCTGTGTTAAATCTTTCCTGACGTACCAAACAGAAAGCAGGATACCTAATCTAATTCAAATCATGTTCCTCCAAACAAAATATCATCTAACACTAAAATTGCTACCATTCCCCGATAGACCCATAAATTAAGTCATCTTTGCTGCACAATAAAATTTCACGTTGCACAGAGGGTAGACTGCCCGATTTGCGGAATAAATCATCTTCTACTTCATTTAATAAGATTCAAAAACCGTCATTTCCAAGACAAAGAAAATTAACGAATTTTGTAGCGCCTACAGATGTTCCAAACAATACCAAATCCGAAAAGAAACAAAACGGCCGATTGAATGCGAAAACGTGGAAACTTTCCGAGGACGTTGAAAGTTGAAACAAGGAAATAAGAACGTGGCATAAGAATGCCATTGTACTTCCGAGACAGATTTTGCTTAAGGAGAGCAAATCGATAAACGTTGATTTATCTACAAAATGCGAGTCTGTAAATTCAAATTGCAAGGAAGAAATTCAGCGGGAGCTACCCTGAAGCTTGGTTTCTTTCACAAATTGATTGTTTCATTAAAGCAATTTTAATGAGTATGATATTTATGTAGAAACAAGTTCACTGCTGAAAATAAACAATTTATGAGTTTCATTTTCTCTAAAGGCACGGCTCTAAAGTATTCAATGTTTACGGGGGAATTTTACTAATCATATGATAACTTGGCACGCAACGGAAATCGGCGAAACTTTCTTGCCATCCTTTCTTACAGGAACTATTTCGGCTTTACCAAAAAACGTGAGACTGTTAATCTTCGTATCTTGCATAAAGACTAACACATTCCAACAGTATTGAAATCCCCATCAATCATCATGCTAGAATAGAATTCAACTTTCTAGAACATTGGCTGATTTGTTGAGTTATGGACCTAATAAGAGACACTGATCGAAGACAAATAAACTCTCTACAGTATTGCAAAGCCTAAAAGGTCAGGCTCGTTTATATATATTATTTTACTACAAAACTATTTTAATATGCATGAAAACGAAGTCTAAAATACGACCTTGCACGAACTCTTATTCTCTCCATCGTGATCATCGAACCTAAATCCTATTCTGCTCCAGGCTAATTTAATCTTGTTATGGAACAAAGAAGATTTCCAAAAAATTATTTCTGCAGAAAATTTCCTGAAATATTTACACCAGCAAATTGAGATTGTCGCTTCTAGGCAGTTTTCATGTATTATTCGATGGAGCTGATGTCTCAAATGCTCGTATATATTCCCATGGTGTCAAAAATCATCCACCTTTCTTGATACCTTGCAAAGGTTAAATAAATCATCAATTTATGTTTCGCTTGTACAAACAGAAAGGTACATACATATGCCTACAAAGTCCGGCAAATTTGCAAAGAGAAAAAAATAGAAAACAAGCCATTTTAAGCTAGTTGCCGGCGACTTCATCTATATAGAAATGCATTATGTGATTAATGCAATCAGTCAGGCACTATAATTCTTTTTTTATGTTTTGATTCTGTTATTTAAATATATATTAAATCCGTTGAATTTGAGGTAAATCAAAGTATGGTATGATTGAGGATAATAAATTGTTCAAGGTAATAACCAGAATCAATAAAATTGAAAATAAATCTTTATCTATACTTGACTCGGTTTGTTTATTAGCATACTCCAATTCGGAATAGTCTTCAGTTTATTAAAAAGTTTTAGAACTGAGTTAAATTTTCCAGTCATCGGTTGACACTGCTTAACAAATTCACTTTACCAAGCTTAGCCAAGAAAAATTTGGATTTTTTTCAATTTCGAGAGATGCAATGATAAGCATTGCACCACTTTAAGTTCAGAGGGCATGACCATTTTTGTTGGAAACAATTTGCAGTATTTTTGCTCATCATTTCATCAATTTGGGAATTTCTACTAGCACTAGTTAATACTCTGATAACTCGACAATAGTTCCAACATTTTCACGATACTACTATTCTGGCCTTTTCTGATAAGCCGGACAATAAATTGACCCCAGGTCCTGACGACAGTCCTAATACTATTTTAAAACGTTTTTTTAGCTCCCTATCTCCTATCATTGTTTGCTTATAAAACTTTTCTCTATTAAAAGAGCATTAAAATGCATTTACAGTGGGACTAATTTGATATCTTTGTTAGATCGGGTTTTTTGTGGACATCAATAAAAAGACTTACAGCCCAGTTAAAAATTTATTTACATTGATAAAATTTAATAATTTTAAAAGCGTACAGTTGAACTACTCTTTCTTTTATAATTATCATCTAAAACTCCTCTTCTCATAACAGGGCTCCACTTTCTCTGATATCGCCGTTCTATGCCCGCTATGTCCTGGTGGAAACGTTCATCGTATTCATCGCTAGCGTCTCCTATATTTTCAGGTAAACAATATCAATGTGAGTCCAAAACATGTATTTTGGGAGACATTTTACAGCCAATAGGGTGCAAGGCTTGAATCATATTTTTACAAGTGTTTGATAGTTTTTAGCTCTCATATTGCTCTCATACCATGGATTTCCAAGCTTTACTTCCTTGTTTATTTAATTTACTACGAAATTAATGTCCTTGACTAACTTCCGTGTCTGAAGTGTTATGAAAAACCTTCCTTAATTTGGTATCTGTAAGAAAAGGTCGCTCAACTACCACAAATTTGACAGTCCTAATCTCAGACGTCCTGTGTAAAATGGAGAAAGGATACCAAATTGACGCAGTCTATACAGACTTTAGTAAAGCTTTTAACACAGTTGACCACCCTACCTTACTTCTAAAGCTACTGAAATTCAGACTTGGTGGATCTTTGCTTAGCTGGCTGACTTCTTACCTTGGAAATCGAACTCAGCTGGTAAAATTTCAAGGACTTTTATCGATAAATATTTCTGCTACCTCTGGTGTACCACAAGGTAGCCATCTAGGCCCACTTCTCTTTAATATATTTATTTCTGACCTATCTGACGTCCTATCAAATACACCTCATCTACTTTATGCCGACGATCTCAAAGTCTATCATATCATTAAATCTAAATCCGATGC
The DNA here is from genome assembly GCA_963978885.1 of Nemotelus pantherinus. Taxonomy (NCBI): domain Eukaryota; kingdom Metazoa; phylum Arthropoda; class Insecta; order Diptera; family Stratiomyidae; genus Nemotelus; species Nemotelus pantherinus. The sequence continues at coordinate 51,810,066 of OZ022263.1, read as the reverse complement.
ACTCTTTCTCCAATCCAAACTTGATTCACTTGATCATTGGTGCAATGAAAACAAGCTCTCTCTCAACATTGCTAAGTGCCAAGTTATAAGTTTCTCCCGAAAATGCACCGTCTCACATAACACATACTTTCTCGGGAATAAGTTGTTAGCTCGAGTTGATAACGTTGTCGACCTTGGTGCTGTCTTGGATGAGCGACTCCGCTTCACCTTGCATTATGATAAAATACTTTCCCGGGTAAACAAACAGCTAGGCTTCATCAAAAGACGTGCCAAGGAATTTCGTAACCTGTGGGTCACACGATCCTTATACATCTCACTAGTACGCCCCATTCTCGAATATGCTTCCATTTGCTGGAACCCGGCTTTTGAAACCCAAAGTAGCAGACTCGAGTCCATACAAAAGCAATTCTTACTTTCCGCATTGAGAGAACTATACAGCCCTTACGATTTTAATACCCTTCCTCCTTATGAGTTTCGACTGGGTCATCTAAACTTATTAACACTTGCATCTAGAAGAAAGATGCTTTCGCCCTGCTTCACATTCGACGTCATTAGAGGCGTCATCAAAGTTGAATTCCTGAATAGCAAAATAGTTTTGAATAACCCTGTAAGAAACACCAGGTCCTCTCGTTTACTTAAGGAATATCCACACTCCACTACTTACGCAGCTAATGAACCGATAAATAGATGCTGCAGGATATTTAATAGCATAAGTAATCTGTATTCTCCAACAGTCTCAAAATTATCCTTCAAATCCTCCCTTTTCAAAGCCATCCGCAAGCCTTTATCGTAAGCTATATGTTCAATGTTTTATTTATTTGTTATTTATTAATTTGTTATCGATTTATCTTGTTAATTATTTTATTTAATGTTTCGTTTTATTTTTATGTACTCGTAATTTCCAATTTTGTTTTTTTACTGTTTATGTTACTTGTACCTTGCTTGGTTGAGAAATAACCTTTTCTTAAAGATATTGAAAAGCATCACTTTCCCGGTCAAGAGATTTTACAAAGATTTTTATTATTCCTAGGTTTAGATGCAATGATGGCATAACTAACAACTAGCGCAACTGGCATAGCACAACTAACAGTAGATGAAGTATGCTTTCGACTCCTGGAGTAAAGCTTCTCCTTGGTGGCCAAACTTTCCTGACGCAATGATTTTCTTGATTGTGACTATTCGAAAGGCCCAAAAAGCAACAGTATTGAGTGTAAACCTGTTGCATACCCAAAAGGATAACAATAATTTTAAAATCTGCCCAGATCTTTTAAATTTAATTAGATTTAATACAGGTCGAGTGATTAAAAGAGTTTCAGATGGGTTGAGGCGAATGAAATCCTGATCTGCTGGGTTATCGTATTCCGTATTATCTTCAGTTTCTTCGTCCAAAGGCGCTCTAGAAATTGGATGGTGTTCGTCGTGTAGTTGGTCTTTAAGCTGACTTTAAAACTTTCAATGTAATGATATTTTTTACGAGTGCTGAGCACTGCAGTTTTATTCACACTGAAATAAAAATCTTCAATCATCGTTCTTTCCATTACATTGGTTTCGCATAAGATAAACTTGGTCGACGACCGGACAGTCAATCCCTTAACCTTCTACTGCATGAAATATGATTTATGCGGGGGAAAATTACAATGGATCTTTAAGAAGACGTTTATTAGTATAAGTAACACATTTTAGTAAAAGAAAATCAGACACACTTTTAGACAAAAAAAAAACTTAAATTTATATATCTATACATTTTTCAATATAAATGAAAAAAAATCGTTTTTGGGTTCGTAGAAACAATACATTTTATCTAGTTGATACATTTAACATATTCTAAACTTAAATTTTGTGGAATATGGCAAAGCAACGGTTTACTGACCTACACTATTTGAAGGGTTTTATGACACACAAAAAACCAGCTGGAGAATATTGAAATTTGCGTGAAAAAAGGAATTCCCAAGCAGTAAACGTATTTATCATTTGTAAATGGCACCCTTATGGAGAAACGTAATGCTCTGCAACTAGAAAATATGGCCACGGATTTTCCTTTACAGACCTATTATGATTTTCACACTTAACATCCGCAAACAAAACGTACATGAAGAGGTTCAAACAATATGACAACTGAAGCCATATTACATGGCTCTTGGTACTATGTAATATAGCGTGTGGGGCTATAATGTCTGAGTCATATTGCATAGCTCAGGGTAGTATGTACATAGCGTGTGGGATCATAAATGCTGCGCCATGGGAACGATATTGCATAGCTCAGAGTACTATGTACATAGCGTATGGGACCATAACTAATGTGCTATGTTACATAGCTCTGGGCGCCATGTGGATTTTTTTCAGTGTAAAGCTAGCAATTATGTATGTGTTTACCAAAATCTTCGAAAAGTGGCCAACAACTACCATCAATGCTAACTTTAACATCTATTTTTCTAAGCAGTCGTAAGTGCAACACTAAATAAAAAATAAAATAAAAACCGAATTGAAATTTTTGTGGAAATTCCTTACAAACATTTCTACCATCAAAACCATTTGAATCCGAAGCTAAGTCCATATACTCTCGCTCTTTCGAAAATGTTATTACAGTAAATCTATTTATTTGCTGATTCAGGCTCTAAACGAATTATGTAAATTCGATTCACCTCATCGCAATAACATATTCTCAAGACAAACCACTCAAAGTTTATTCGATTCCAAAGACAACTGTCACCGCACTCAGGCTTCGACATCATTACCGATCTTATGGCTCATATATCAGATGGTTCAAATGATAGAAAACTACATAATATTTCAAACCTTCCGTTTGCCACTTCTCTTTCGTCATGACTTTTTTATTGAAAAAACGTTAGCCTAAAGGGTTTTTGATGTTGTTTTAATGGCCGACAGGATAAAATGCAAACAACCATTTTTGTCGGAGACCAAAGTAAACACCGAGTTTATTTTTAGAGGTGGTGTCTTTTAATGTTTTTCTACAAACATTTATCTGCAAGTTTGTTCGCTTTATTCAAAAGTATGCACGAAATCGAGTTGCAAGCTGCCTAAATGTTCTATTCCATGCGTGAAATGTGTGGTTGTGGGAAAATTCTTTGCTATATCTGCCCTTGGAAGTATATACAAACAGGTATGAAAAAAGTTCTATTCGAAATGTGAAATGTTTATTTTTGATGTGACCCAACCCGGCGAATGTTCCGCTATCATCCAGTTTATATCCAAGCCATTTCCATTTTGCAAATCATAACCATATATTTGATTTAAAATCATTGCGGCGCGTTGCGCCTTGCTTTCAGATAATATCAATATTTTCCTACAAATGAGCGCAGTTAAACTTTGGAATAACGATCCATAAGCTCTTATTAGACACCACATTAGACAGAACATACCATATTAAATTGTACCATTATATTTTCATTTAAATTTTTGACATCTTCACTCTTTCACATCATCATCATCTTTACACATGAACATTTACGCAGCCAGCGTTAGACAAAATCAATAAATATTGACATTGTAAACAGAACTCGAAGGCTGCCGAAAATTTACATATCGATCTCGTTGTCCTTTTGCTAGCTGGAATGACGGTGACGAAGTCGATAAATTAGATTTTTATTAGAAGATTTCGATTTTACGATTTCTTTTCGTCTATCGCAACCAAGCTTCGCATATACCCATACGCATTGCCCACATCCATTTATAAATGCTCGTAAAAATTTATTTGATCCCATAATCCGAAATTTCATCAAATCATTTTATATTGGTCCTTGTAGGAGGCAGGATACGAGAACGATGAGTAACTAACTAGCTGTTGAAGATAGTAGCAAAAGTTTCACAAAGAGAATGAAAGTAGCAGTTTAGAAGAACAATGCACTTGGGGCAGGTTTATGTGTCAGGGAGTCAGTGTAGTGAGGATTGTATGTAGAAGGCAGTTAATATTCGGAGTACAAAACGTTGAGCGCCGAGTTTGAAATGGTGATGATAATTAGAGTGGCAGTTTAATTCTCCCTGAAAGAATGTTTTGCTCATATTTCCTTAAACAGATTCTGCAGGAAACTTGCTAGGAGCACGAACATGAGCGAACAATTTATTTTATTGAGGCTATTAAGGGGATTGATTTATTGAGGTGTAAAACGATTTTCGGCCGAGATGATTTAATACTACAGCTCTTGGGGACGAGCCAAAATTAAGCATTCAAAACACTAATCTGTAATCCAATGGCCGCTGAGATTTTATGCTGCTTATATAACTTTTATTGGCGTTAAAGTCCCATTGTATGTATAGGTGTAAAAGTTTCATCAACACACAATTTAGATGAGTATTTACATTGATATTTATAACGTATATCAATATATCCATAATTCAGACTGACGAAGATGATTAATGCTCCAAATTGTTTACTCAAATAAGCTCGAATGCGTTAAAAAATGAATAATAACATAAATTGCTGGTAATACGGTTTATTATGCTTCTGAATATCATAAAATATATGCGCGGGATTTTCGTTCGGGAAGTACTCATCAAATAAATAAAGACTGGACAAATATTAATTTCAACGCTTTAACTGCTGATGCCAACAACAAAAGTATTGGCTTCTGACTAATAAACACCAAACTTGGTACTGTTGCGTTGAATGAACCTAATAGCCATAGTAGAATTGTTTTTGTGGGATGATTAAAATTGAAAATTTTTTTGACTAAGTGGTTTCGAAAATATGCACTGATTCTCATCAGACACCAGCTCACAGTGCATACTTGACTGATGTGACCACTTGCAGTTGGAATTGAAAATATTTTATTTACGTTAGTTGCGATAAATTTTAACATCCGCGACTTATATCGATCGATATCATTTACTCATAAAGGTTATTTTGTTTCAAGGGAAATTTCAGATACTCCAGAGTGTTTTTAGGGCAATGAAATATTATTATTTCATTTTATTCTTCGTTGCAAGGCTTCATACAATATTTCCCACTACTTCGTAGTCGTTATTTTTATATTTTGGCATAATTTATTTAAACAAAATGGTTTTCTTCATCAGCTGAGTATAATTAAATAAACCATTCTGAGATTGTAGTATGATTACAGGTACTGTAAAAGCGATGATTATATTTGACACAAAGATGTTTTACTCGAGCTGTTTAAGTCAAAATTCACGACACAAGTAATGTGACTCGTAACAAACTTCCTATCATTAACGAAATTCTACAATAGCGTATGTGACGGTAATTTTCGTAAGAGTGACACATAGATCCACATGCAAACCATCCTTAGTACCATACTGATTACTGATGTTGCAATTATTGTAGATTGTGCTCAAATTAAGGTTTAATATATGTGCTGATTTGCTTATATTAAATTTGGCCCAGGGAGGTAATAGTTGTAGCTGCAAAGCTACTCCCTTTACAAATAACAAATATGTGTACATGTTCAAAATTATTTCTGTACTTCAACGAAGAACGCACAGGCTAGCTGGCAAAGATTTGTACATTAGATTGCAAAGATATGTTTGTAATGATCAACTTTAAAATCCTCTATCACAGCCATACATGCGTATATGAGATATAAACAGCACAATAAACAGGTGGCAAAAATATGATAACCGCTAATTACTTTTACTTCGCCTCTTCAATTTTCATTTCATTTTTCAACTAATCAAGGTCTTATTTAACATGCTACATATCTTTCTAGCAACGTACGTACAGTTAAAGCTAAATTCATCATCCTGCCCCGAGTCTTATGCAAATGTTCCACTCAAACAAAACAGTTAATGCTCTTGAAAACGAAATAACTTCGCGTACAGCTAGAACTCTTTTCGTTGGGCTAGACATTTCTCAAGTTCTCAACAGTAGATAGAACTTACCCAGCACCAGTGATGAAGCTCTTCTACATACATATCTATGACTGAAATAGGCACCAGTGCGGTTAGGCAGAGGCTCATTCTATGTGCCATCATTGCATACGCTCACCAGAATATGCTATTCGTCTGTGTGCAAACTTTCGAATGTTACTCGTATCGTAGCCAGAGAAATTTTTATTTTATCTAGTTTCATTCATGCATTTTAAATATGGAAAATAAACGGGGATATTTCTGAACAATTTATCAAAGACAATATAACATGTACCCCCCAACTAGTCATGTTCGCAAATGGTATCCATCATATCTTTGAGTTCGCTCATACGAAAGAAAGCCTACAATTATGCTTTCTTAAGAATGCATTGTAAGTAAGTTACACTTTGGAACCCACTGAGTTTATAATTAAATGTTCTCTTGACAGTAAATTGCGAAGAACCTACAAACATTCACAGCATCATGATAAATCTGTGTATGAAATAAACAAAGCTCCTACTTTCATTCCAACTGCGTTTATATAACGGTGCTTGCTAAATGCACAATAGGAAAAATTTCATTCTATGAGTCATCTCAAAGGTACAAAGGACTTTTGCCCTTTAGTTATGCGCTTCAAGCGAGCAAAAAAGTAACAGTATTAAATTTTCTATTCAAATGTATTGCCTTGGTTGTAACGCTTCGGCACGTGCTAAATGTCTTGGAGCAATGTTCTGTTGGTACACTACAAAGCGAACTGTTTGGTTCTTTTCGTGGTATACGGGTATCATTGCGGCTCCAACTGACAATGGACATTCTTGTACTCAATTTCTTTAAGTGAATGTACAAAGCATTCTATTGCTAAACAAAGTTTACAACTTGTTCAGCTGTGTCAGCCCCTGGATTTTGGTGCAGTGATTCATTTCAAGACCAAATCAACTCATGCTGCAATACAACTTTGACATAAAATCAATAAATCTGAGTGAAAGTAAAGCTCTCAGCTATTTCAAATGCGTCTCACTGAAAAAACCCTAGCGCATCAGAACCGCTAGAAACACTAATGTTCGGAGAACAGCAGAGGATTTGTACAGATTTTGAGTGGGTATTCTACCAATACTTACTTTTCCTACTTAAAACTAATACACCCTAAGTAATAATAGAATCTAAGCTTATTTTAATTTCGGTGAATTCATCGAAATTTACAGCGATAGAAAGGTGTTTGGGGTTGTCATCCGAAAAATGTGCAGATCTCAGAAAATTTAAACATTGTTTACTTATTTTCATTGCAAATGTTTACGACGAAAATACTTAATGTAAGCATTTATTGGAACGAAAATAACAAAAAGGCCTAGTGCTGGCAGCCCTTTGCTAGCACCGTAG